>CM035113.1:5895105-6495105 GCA_020205505.1 Panax japonicus
ACAACATGAATTAAAAAATACAAGTGAAACTAAATTTCTTTCAAAGACAATGAGACTGAACTTGCAAATGGTTCCCAGATTTTGTTGGTTGCTTTTTCTATTGCAGGTATCCTGGAAAGAAATAAAATATGAGGATAAGAGAGGGACAAAATCACAATACAAACAAATAATAGTAGACCATAATTGTTAGATTGTTGCATTTAAAATCTTGTTAACAGAAGTTAGACATGATATACCTGGCATAAGAGTATCCTCAATAAGTGAGTGAGTCTCTATCCAATACAGTGTCCCTCATTTGTGTTTCTGTAACACAAAAAGGCTATTGGCAGGGTTCCTGTAATAATCGAGACAGAACACCAGTAAAATTTCAATATCATTTTGCAACAAATTCATAAAGGCATCCAATAAATCAGTCCTCTAAATGTATGTGTAAATAATGGTACCTATCAGCATAGTTATGCTTGCAGTGATCACTTCGGTCACTGATAAACCGATAAATGCCCAAGCATATTGTGTTGAGAGATTTCCAAGACTAAGGACCACCCCACCAGCCATTGCAAATAAAATACTGGGCCAATTATCCTGCATTAATCACATTTGGGCATAAAAACACTTGTAACTCACATGCCAGGAAAAAAAAACCCACAGTAACAATGTGAACCTTGTCCTAAATTTAACAAATAGGGTCGTTTAGGTAAGAACATGACCTAGTTGAGCTGGGTAAAAGGTTTGTAATATGCTTTACACTGTGCCTCCGGACCTTGGACATAAGAATGACTCCCATTAGTCCCATCTCTGTGCACAAAACATGGACCGTTATCCAGTATTATAAAAGGTTGAAACCAAAAAAAAAGGGAGCAGGGTCTAATGCTAAACTTTAAAAGAACTATGAAGAGAAATGAGAGATACAATATTTTTGCTATAGTTCAAAAGTGACCTATAGCACTACTACAAAATTAATGCATCATGTGCTAGAGTGAGTGGGTGCAACTACAAAATTATCCAGTGTTTCTTGGTGGAACCACCACATCAACTAGAGTGACCAAACCAACACGAGCAGAAGCTCCGACCTGATCAGAGCCAAATAATTAGCCTGAACACCTTTTGTGCAGTACTAAAAAACAGAAGTTTCAAGTGCAAATATAAAGATAATTATACAACACCCCCTTTATCCTAATTCAAATGTCTTAGAATTTTGGAAAATTCAAAAACATACAACATGTCAAGGTAATGAAAGTAATATTATCAAAGGTACAAAAAACAAAAAATTATAGAAGGTACTAGACTGTACAAAAAATAAAAAATTTAACGCCAAGTACTAGACTGCACAACTCTTGCATTGAGATTCATCAATATTATTGTAGAAGGTAGAACCACATTGAAAAAATAAAGCGGGTCTGAGTCAAAAACAGAGGTCGAAGCCTTGTAACTCTCTTGTCAAAAACTTTCTAACTAAAAAGCCTATTATCTTAGGTAAAACTCTTTATATTAAACTATGACTTTTGACAATAGGGTAGGTCTACCCTCAGATGTTTAGTCCATAACAATTGGGTTCCTGACATTTCATACCATAAACAACTTAACTGTTTTTACCAACAGCAAAATAAAAAAACTTGTGTCATTCTTCATGAAAAATTCAAAACATATCTAAAGCTAAGAGGTGATAGCTTGAGAAGGGATACAGTCAAATGGGGGCTGCCCCTTTATATTAAATACCACTCTCATGACTTGAGAAGGGATTTTAGCTCACTCATTCTTCGAAGGCTCTCTAGACAGTGCCGCGGCTGCCTCCCCACTGCCTAGGTGATGCTTGCCTATTTTTCTCCCTTCTACTTTAAGTCTGTAGGTACTCATACATGTCCACACAATTCTATACTCATGTTGATAGGGTAAATCTTGGTATGACTTCAACAATTTTATTCTCTCTTCCAGGAAAACTAATTTCTATGAAACTGAAGAAGATAATGATATAGAAACCTTTAGAAACACTTGGACAATATAATACAAAAGAAATAGAAAAGATGAATATCAAGGAAACATCACATTACATAAATTGGAGCTTTAGACCAGCTTGCTTCATAAGAACCTACAACTTAAGAGATATAAAGGTGAGTTCAATTGCAGAGTTTTCTACTACAACATGAGTATCCAATAATATTCCAGCATTAAACTTCAACTTGAAGTCTGCAAGTACAATAACACCACAATGAGTCATTCAACACACCATTTAAAAAGTCGAAAATGAATGTCAACTAACAATATAAATACGAAACAATACACTTTTTAATTTTATTTTAAAATGTGTATCATGTAAAGTAACAAGTAAACCCAACCCAGTGTCAATTCTAAAAAATCATACTACAAATTTGAAATTAGATTTACCACCGCCTCAATTAAAAATACAAAAAAAATTTACTCATACCAGTTTTATGAATGCTCTAAAAAACACCAATATCAAAACCTCCAGAAAACCTTCCTCCCTTGCCTACAAATCAAGTCAATGCAAAAAAATATCATTAAAAAAAGCCTTTTAAGAGTCAAATCGACTTCTATTCAGCTAAAATTATGAAATACTACCAGTCAAAACAATAGCTTTAACATCTTCTCTCTTCATAGCTTCAGTAAATTTCTCCTTTAATCCAGCAAGAACTAAGAAAACACAAAATCATCAAATCAACATTACAATAAAACAAAACCAAAGACTTATCTTACTAAATCAATCGATTCAACCTATAATTATCGATTTATAAATAAATATATATATATATATAGCTTACTTGGAAGAGACAAAACATTAACAGGAGGATTATCGATTTTTTTTTTGTTCAGATCCACGGCGAAAGCGTACCACCTCCTGTCCTTCTCGCTGCTCTCGCCGCGCTTGTGACGCTTTCGCGCAGGGTCAGGAAAGGGAGTGCGGTGGCGGTTGTTTTCACCTGTCTTTATCCCTTCGAAGTCTCGTTTTCGGTCGCTGAGGAGTGAGGATTCAGATCTGGCGTCTGAGAGACTGGGAGCGGGCTAGGGCAAATGGGAGAAAATGAAATAGCAATGATAGTTATTATAAAATTATTTCACTTGAACGCGATTTTTTTAAGCTCCGTGTTTTCCATATAGATAACGTTTTTTAAAAAAAATGTTATCTATTTAAAACCAAAAATTGCTCTTATTAAATAGATAACGTTTTTGCTTACTTTTCTACAACGTTTTTTTTAAAAACGTTGTAAAAAAAAAACCACAACGTTTTTATAAAAAACGTTGTCTATTAAGCGTTGTCTATTAGGTACTTTGTACTGGTGAGGATCAGCTGATGACAGAAGATCTACCTCAGGATACTTCACCTTTGTAGGTGAAAATCTTATGACTTGGAGGAGTAAAAAACAACAAGTAGTATCGAGATCAAGCGCTGAAGCTAAGTACAGAGGTATGACACTTGGGATATGTGAGTTGCTCTGGTTAAGAAATTTATTGAATGACTTAGGCGTAAAACCAAAAGCAGCAATGAAACTATACTGTGATAACAAATTAGTTATAGATATTGCTCATAACCCTGTTCAACATGATCGGACTAAGCATGTGGAGATCGACAGACATTTTATCAAAGAAAAACTTGAAGCTGGAATCATTATTTTTTTCATTCGTGAAGTCCGAACACCAACTAGCAGATGTCCTCACTAAAGCAGTAGCTAGCAAGGTGTTTATGGACTCTCTTGTCAAGTTGGGCATGTGCGATATCCACGCACCAACTTGAGGGGGGTGTTGGAAACAATCAACCTCAATCTCGTGTAAATAGGGAAGGGTGTTATTGTTATAGTAATCTCTTTCTATAAATCCTCCTCTAATATTGGATCTCATGAAATCAAGGAGAATCAGTTAATATATCTCCTATAATTGTGAGGAATATTTTTGTATAAATATACCTCCTTGTAATTTTAATAATACACAGAAAAATTATTTATTCAAGAATTTGTACAATATCACGTGACGTAAAATAAATTTATATTAATTTAAACTTTTTTGAACTAACTTCCAAAAATGGGAATTGGTTTTATGTTTTAAAACAGAAAGACAAATAATATAAATAAATATGATCTGAGGTGTGACTAAAGTACGCTCATGGTGATGACTGATGAGTTAGAGAAAGAAAGGGAGGGAAAAAGAGAAGAGATATAACTGTTCGGTAAAAGCTCTTTCCCGCGGAAAAGCCGAGGGCTCTTATCTGCAGAAGAAAAGCCTTCACTTTAATGGTTTTAACTCCCACGCCCACCCCCATCCCACACCCACTCCCACCCCCACCCCCATCCCACCCCCACCCCACCCCATCCCACCCCCACCCCACCCCACCCCACCCCCATGTGTTAAGAATCTTAGAAATTAAAGGACGAGGTAGTTTGGATGTTAGCATCCTAAGTTGTTGGAATAAGGTATGATTACTTTCCTTAAATTTTATTCCTTCCGTCTCAGTATAAAAATCTTTATTACTATTTTGGGTAGTCCCATGTTAAATATCTATTTTTTTTAATAATCAAGCTTTTACATATTTTTTCTATTATGCCCGTAACATTAAATATCTCATATTTTTCTTATTATAATTCTCTCTCCATATTTAATGACATATTATTATGAATAATTTTGTCATTTTATTCCTCTTCTTAATATGCGTGAAAAATCCACCAATTGTCAAATTCTCTTATCCAACCCAAAGATCTGTCAGAGTATATTTTGTGCATCATCAGTCTCTTCAATTCAATGAGTTGTACACCAAACCCATTAAGTAAAATAAATGGTTTTAGCCTTTTTCATATGTTTTTGATTCTTCCAAAACAATATAAATGTTTTGAAGAGAAAGAATGAAGTTGCAGATTTGATGACTAAGGTTGAAGATGCTGTTGGAGATAATTTTTTTAATGTGGCTCACTTATTTGAGTATTCCAAAGTGGTTGAAGAGACTGTTGGAACTAGATGCTCTTAATTAAAAAAAATAGTAAGAGAACCAAAATTATATTTAACAACCACTCGACACAGCTTATCATTAACAAGCAAATTATAATAAAATATTCTAAATGAGACCACCTTTATGAGACAGAAGTTATATATAACCATGAATTCAATTTCTGTTGCTTATATGGTTGAATAACATACATTGCATTTTACTAATTTTGTTAGAGATAAACTTGAACTTACTACGATCATCATGCACTATAAAATATATACAAGGGTGATTGACTAATCCTCAATTTAAGTATATTAATATTCGCTCAGATTAGGATTCATACTAGTAAATTAAATATGTGATATTTGTACCAATTTTTATAATTTATAAAGTATAATATGTAATTATATAAATTTGTACTTGAATAAATCAATGAATTGATTATCAATTTGTATTACATTATTTGTAATAAATTTAGATAAATAAAAGTGAAACTTTTTTATATAAACATTAATTCAGTAATAAGTTGAATGATATATATTAGTTTGAAATATTATCGTAATTGTTATAATAACATCTTGAATTGAATGATATATATTAGTTCGAAATATTTTTGTCTAATTTTAAATAAATTTAAGATTGAATAAAATATTCAGACTATTAGACCAGAGTGTATTTAAATTTCACTTATTTAAATATATTCGGTCTAATTTTTCTATCCAATTTTAAAAAAAAGCTATAGAAATTTATCTCTTTTCCATCCTGTGACACATTTGTACATGCACTTCCTGAATTAACAAATTTCAATTAGACAAACAAACATAACTGATATTTATATTCTGTTATTGTACTAGTATTACGTTTGGACGTTTTGTGGTTTCTTTTGGACAGTTGGAACATATTGATCCCGACCATAACACAAATATCTAGCAGGGTTATGGACTCCACTACTTTGTCCCATGCATTTGCATACATTTATTTTTTTATTAGAGAAAAGGTTGGGTGTATATTATACATTTACATGTTAATATATATATATATATATGTGGAGGTTTTTTCCAACAAATTATAGAGACTAGAGAGTGAGCAACCAGCTATAGCTACGACTGTTCAAATATTTTGGTTTTTTGGATTTCCAGATCGGACTGAACCGTTCGATTTTAACCGATATATATCGATTTTTTAATTTTTTATTATTATTAATAAATAATAAAAATAAAATAATTATTATAATAATAAAAATAAAATAATATTAATAATAATAAAATTAATAATTTTATTAATTTTTGATAAAAATCAGTACCGAATCGTTAATGCCGGTTCGGTATATCGGTACCAAAATTTGGCCGGTTTTGATACCGGAACCGAACCGGTTTTTACCGGTTAAACACCTCTAGCTATAGCTACTTTTTTGTCGCTATTTATAGCATAAAAAACCGATTTTTTATACTGTAACATTTGAAAAAAAAGCATCTTTATATCGAGTTCATTTTTAACTCACCTTTCCCGCCTTATTATAACTAACAACCAAAAACCACGAGTAAAAACTCCATCACTCAATTTTCTCACTCTAAATCTATCTATATATGAGTGCTTCTGGGGCGACAGGCCTCTGGCGATCGATTTGAAGACTGACCAATTTTATTTTTTTTAGAACTCTCAAATAATTTATACGATTTATTGGAACTGAATTTTTTTACAGAATTCAGTGATTTTGAATGTCATTTGAATACATGTAAAAAACATAGCTGTATAGACTGTGCAGCTCTGTTTTTTACATGTATCCAAATAACATCCAAATTATTGAATTCTGTAAAAATTTTAGTTCCAATAAATCGTATAAATTATTTGAAAGTTCTAAAAAAATATTAAATAAAAAATAAAAAATTTGGCCGGTCGCCAACCGGGTCACTAGAAATCGGTCCCCCTGGCATTTCTAATCTATATATATAGTGTGATTCTGGGGCGACCAGATATGGCGACCGACCCAATTATTATTTTTTTTAAATGTCTCCCAAATAATTTATATGCATATTTTTTACATGTATTCAAATGCCATCCAAAACACTTTTTTTATAAAAATTTCAGTTTCAATAAATTTTATAAATTATTTGCGAGATATTTTTTTAAAAAAAATAAATAAATAAATTTGGACCGGTCACCAAGCCCGGTCCCCATATCCGGTCGCCCCAGAATCACTCATATATCATCACTATCTCTCTCTGCCACATATCACAGTAGCTGTGACCAGACTCAGCAGTGGCAGCGCTGCTCTTTGCAGTAGCTGCTGTGCATTTTGCAGGTTAGAACTACTACAACATAAGTAATTCCAAAATTACATATTTTTATATATACGTACAGACAGTATATATTTAACATTCATAAGGTGTGATTTTATATCTAAAAACTTTGTACACTGTAGACTGTAGTGGTATATTTTTAGAGAGAAGATTAAGTCGCAGGTACAGTTAGCACTTGGCATAGTTCATTTCTACTCCATCTCCATTGCCGAGTGTTTCTCTCTCTAGCCTGTGTGTTTAGTTTATGCACAATTAGTTCTAGCCTCTAGGGTTTTGAGATGATGTGTGGGCTAATTGATCTCAATATCGTCAACGAAGACGACGAAGAAACGACCCCATCTTCCTTTAATTCGGCCACATCGTCGTCTTCCTCGGCTCCGGCTCCGGCTCCGGCTAATTTGGCGTCATCGTCGCCGGAGGTGTGTTTGGAGCTATGGCACGCGTGTGCTGGACCACTGATTTCGTTGCCGAAGAAAGGAAGCCCGGTGGCTTACTTGCCGTAGGGTCACTTGGAATACATTTCTGATTTTCCTGCCATCGCTCGTGATCTTCCTCCACACGTGTTTTGTCGCATTCTTGATGTCAAGCTTCATGTAAGTTTGCAATAATTATATATTTCTATGTCTATGTAGTATTTAATTATAAAGGTTTTGTTTTTCAAATGTGGTTGATCATTGATTTCTAGGGTTTGAATTATGGGAGATAGTGAAGTATATGGTGCTCACTGATGCTGAGATTTTGTTCATTGTGAATATTGTTGTAATTTTTTCAATTATTGTTTAGGCAGAGGCAGCTTCCGATGAGGTTTATGCACAAGTTTCTTTAATTCCAGATTCTCAGGTGCGCTTTGTAGTATCTAATTTTATATTGAAGTACTTGTCTTTGCATTTTATAAGCTGAAATATGTTAAGATAAAAATGGCTAATGCTAACCAAATGATGGGGTGGTGATTCTTCCTTTACATTTGGTATTGGGTTTTTAAGTTTCTTGGTTTTGCTAATTTTGACTTTGGGTGAAATTCTGTGGCTATGTGAAATAGATTGAGCAGAAATGGAGGGACGGGAAAACTGAACCAGAAGTTGAAGAGGATGATATTGAAATTGCTGCCAAATCGATGACTCCTCACATGTTTTGCAAGACACTCACTGCTTCTGACACCAGCACCCATGGAGGTTTCTCTGTCCCACGTCGAGCTGCCGAGGACTGCTTCCCTCCTCTGGTATTTCTATTTTTATTCCCAAATTATGTCTTTATGTTGCTTTTATTTAGTTCTTTATTGAATATAATCCTGAGCTTGGTAGGATTTGTCCTGTAGGATTATAAACAACAGAGGCCTTCACAAGAGCTTGTAGCAAAAGATTTGCATGGTATTGAGTGGAAGTTCCGCCACATCTACCGAGGTATGTGAGAAATTTTTATATCTTTGGATATTTCTTCTTTGTATTGTGATTCGAGTTTCAGTTTTTCTTTCTTTCTGAAATTTGTGTTTAATCAGGCCAGCCTCGAAGGCATTTGCTAACAACTGGTTGGAGTGCTTTTGTCAATAAGAAGCAGCTTGTCTGCGGAGATGCTGTGCTCTTTCTAAGGTATTATTGTACCTTCATTAAAAAAAGAAGTAACCACATTCTTTTTGAGTTCTATAACTTGATTTTATGACAGGGGTGGTGATGGAGAACTGAGGCTGGGGATCCGAAGAGCAGCTCAAGTAAAAAATGGAGCTAAGTTTGCAGTAGCCTGTAACCAAAAGTTGAATGATATTAATTCTGTGTTCATTGCCATTTCTATGAAAAGTGTCTTCAATGTTTGCTACAATCCAAGGTACATAATCTTGGGTATTATATTAGAAAGCGGCTATTCTCGAATTGAACTTTAAAGATTGTTAATTTTTTTTTTTTGGGGTGGGGGGGTGTGGTGGGGTGTGGTGGTGGTGGTTGGGTGGGGGGGAGGTCAATTTGATTTCACGTTTAATTGCATTCTTACGTTGTTTAGTCTTGTCTTGAGCATCTTCACTGGAAAGTTCACAACTTCACGTCCATCTCTAGAGCTTCATAATTTCAACCTGTTCTGCACTCTATTAAAAATGAACTTACCATAAAGCTGCAAAAATTGTAGATTGTGATCATATAATTTTGTGACATAACAACTTTCATTCTGGTATGCAATCTTTGTTGGTGAGATTCCCCTAGTCAAGGAGACTGTGATATTGGTAACGTTTTTATCATTATTTTCTAAGTTTTATTAATCTCTTTTAATGGTAAGTTCATGTTATTTACTCATTTTGAAGCAAGGATCATACAACGATTTCATGTCAAGAATGTTGACTTTACAATTTTATAAAATAGTTGAATATCTTGGCATGCTCTGTTTAGCCCATTTCATGCTTTTTGTGGAGTTATCATGTGATTGTGTACCGCGTGATGAGCAAAATTTCTCCTGTACACCTATTTAAATTTTATTTTGATTTGGACTTTCCTAACGAATTACCATTTATAAAATAGAAAATTAATCCAATGAGATGAAATCCCAATAATTATATTAACAAATTTGATATCTTTTAAATTTTAGTTTATTGAGAAGACTGCTGTTTTATTAAGTTATTTAAATGATTCCCAAAATACAGCAGTTTGGCCTCATTGATACTCACCAATGATTAGTGTTTAATTGCTATTGATGGCTGACTGTTCATTCGTGCATGACTGCATGATTACTATTCTAAAGGCTAAATCTTTTTTACTGAATTTGTTATATTTTTAATTTAACTGCACTGGTTGTATTATTGACATTTTAACTGTAATGATCTTCAAAGAGCGTGATGGGTGTTTTTCATTTAGTGGTAAAGAAATCAATAGTTATGTTCTTATGTAGAATTATTGTTCGTGATATTGTCGCACATCAAGTTGAAGGGAGAGTTCAAATATTTGGATGCAATCTTTTATGATTTTTACCCAGCTGTTTTGTTGTAATATTTTTAGTTTCATCTTGCTCTTTTTTCCTTGCGATGGCGTAACAGACTTCCATTGTTCATTTTCATTTTGGGCAAGTGGTAGGTTGTATTCTAGTGCCATTGCTTTAGTATTTTTCGAGTTTCGACAGATTAGTAATTCTAATTTTGTAATCCGATGGTAGGTCATATGATCAAATCAACTGTATGATCTGCATTTTTTATTTTTTCTAACCTTTGTATTCCTCCAAGTTAGCTTTCGTGAGATCTGCGGTATTTATTTGAAATTCTTACCTTCTGATTTTCCTAATTCCATCTTTTCTCCGCAGTTTACCTGATGTTTGCTTATTTTACAGAATTTGGTTGGTTTTCTTTTCCTTGAATCTTTCTAGAAGATACTCTGAAATTCTATTGCATTTTGAAGGGCTAGCTCTTCAGAATTTGTAATACCTTTACGTAAATTCTCGAAGACCCTTGCAACTTCTTTTTCACCTGGGATGAGGTTTAAAATGCGTTTTGAAACAGAAGACGCAGCAGAGAGAAGGTTGGGCACCACAGTAGTTGCCTCAATATATTCCATTATCAAGATCTAATACATTGCTTTATTGGCAGGTATATGGGAATCATAACTGGGATTAGTGATGTGGATCCTATTAGATGGCCTGGTTCAAAATGGAGGTGTTTGATGGTATGAAATTGTTTATGTTTCTTTACTCCATTGCAGTCTTGTGCATGTTATTAAATTGGAGCACACTAACTGTTGCAATTCTTTTAGATGTAAAAGAGGATTATGCCTCAGACCTTAACCTAGGCTTATACCTGGCTTCATACTTTTTGGTCATTGTATCGAATATTTTTTTGTTACAAACGCATTACTATACTCAAAAAAACTTATAAAATAGTCATTACTTATAACTCCGTCCAACAAAATGAACGGAAGTGTTGAGTAGACTAACGGTTGACAGGTGTTAATTATGTGGCAGGTGACGTTGATCGAGTTAATTGATGTTTTGGTCATTGTTATGGGGGTTGATTTTCATTTTGGTTACTGAATTTTTTTTGTACATTCTCGTTATTGAAGTGCCAAAAATATTACAAATTAATGATTTTATAATTTTTAATATTTGCTAAGCAAACCTGATCAGTGTCCAAATGCTCCTTTAAACTAGCAAGCCAATCTCCAAAACTTCCTTCAGCCGGTCACAAAGGGGTCCAAGAGGGCTCACGAGTTACGAACCATGCTACTACTGCTGGGCAGCCTAACAGAGCATGAAAATAGACTCGGTATGGGAATTACACACATGACATGAAGGATCCTACCCCATTCGAGGCCGGCAAAGAGCAGCCCGCACAAGAAAAGTATGATTTTAGGAGGAACCTTCAAATTCGAAATTAATTTCCACAAAGAATTACAAACCTGCGAAGTACTTCCCCTATTGAGACCATCACATTTTCTTTGGACTGTTATGCGATAAGCTGATTTAACCGAATTACTCCCATGAGAATTGTAGTGCCAAACCAGTTCGTCTCCACAAGCTTGAAAGGGAAGAGGGATCTTTTTAATAATACTTATATTGCTCATACACCTTACCTTTTGAGCATCTCAACCTTCCAAATAAATCTATCTCTATCAATTAGTCCAGCCACCAAAATCTCATCATCAATATTACCATGGAACAACAACAATTAAAATGTTGATGGTATGGAAATCTATCAACCCGGCTTGTATGTTTATTTTACATTTTATTTTCTTAGTATTAAATGTCGTTAAAATATTTGTAATATTACAAAATTATAAAATCACTAATTTGTAATATTTTTGGTACTTCGATAACGAGAATGTAACAAAAAAAAGTTTTAGTAATCAAAATGAAAATCGACCCCAAGTACAATGACCAAAACATCAATTAATCCGTCCACGTTACCTGCCACATAATTAACACCTGTCAACCGTTAGTCTACTCAGCACTTCCGCTCATTTTTTGGACGAAATCATAAATAATGACCATTTTGTAATTTTTTTAGAGTATAATAATGCGTTTGTAACAAAAAAAATTTTTGGTAACCACAATGAAAATTGACTCCTAGTATAGTGACCAAAAAGTCAATTAACCCTTTTTAATGCACTATGTGCAAGCATGTTGTATGCTTCCTGCCTTGGCCCGCCTTATGTTAAGGTGCAGTTTCCACATAAACTGATAGGTTGAAATGTTGCGGTAGAGTGCTTGCATAAAATTATCTTAAATTGTTATATGGATTTGTAAGTTTATTTAAATGAAGCAAATTTTTAATTTTTAATTTATATATTATAGCAGTGTTAGGGTTCTAAACCCCTCATTTGCATCTGTATGTGAAAATGGTGGTGTATATACTTTCAAATTGTATGCAATTTATCAAATTAATGATGTAATTTGAACAAATTGAATATCAAGTAAAAGAATCAAATTTTGGTATATTTAATTTGTCCAAATAGCATCATTAATTTCATCAATTTGATAAATCTGAAACACAGATCTATGGGGTAATTCTGGTTGGTTTGTAAATATTAACTAATGTGTTCACTTTGGAGTCCATGAGTTGTAAAGTTTATGAATTGAAGGTTCTATCAAATTAGTTGGCTCAATTATTGCTATGTTGGTGTCAAAGGTCGTGGCTTAGAGTGGTGGTGGCTTACAGTGGTGATGGTGGATGACAAAGAAGGTGGTTTCTTGATTATGTAGAGAGAAGAACGGGAGAAAAAGTATTTACTTTGAACACCTTGTTCTAAGCTCTTTTTTTAGTATTTTTTGCCACATAATTTATCTTTTAATTTTATTATTTTCTTCATGATGTCATATAGATAAATAACAGGTGTCCATCTAATTTTATTAATGGAATGGTCTAATTTTAAAATTTTAATTAGTTCAATGGGGTATTTTCAATTTTTAAAAGTTATTAGTGTAACAAGTAAAACGTGCCAACTATAGTAGGGTTTTTTTTAGTTTTACCATTTAAGTATTGTAGAGTTTCAAATCAGATGTCTGAGCACCTAGCCAAATCAAGGCGGCAAAGGACCGTCTATCTCTTAGGAGGGGATTAATCGGATCTAGGTGGGGATTTTTAGAACACCGGTTAGTTCCAAGTATTTTAAAATAAAAAGGTGTTATGAGATTTAGGTACCCCACGTATTTGGAGCGTGTTCTCACGTTTGAATTCATTGTATGTGAATTATGTTAATTCTAGTCTTACTACACAAATGTCTGAGACCATATGGGCAAATAGATACAACATAGCTTGATGTAGTTGTACGTTTATGAGCAAACTTGTTTCGTTTTCATCTTTATAAAGAACTTCCATATACCTTTTCCAAATGACATTTTTTTCCCAATGGGGCATTAACCTTCTTTTCCCCTGTGACTTTTGGTGGGACATAAACATTATTTGCAAATAATAAGTAATAATTGTTTGCAAGTTGGGATTTAGTCAAGGTGGTGTAATTCCGAATTACAAGTGATATACATTTGCAAGTTTAACACTCGTGTGTGTGTGTGTGTGTGTGTATATATATATATATATATATATATATATATATATATATATACAGAATGGATCAGGTCCGGACTCTCGGACCTGACCAAAATTCGGACAAAACATGTATGTACAGACTGTTCAGTCTGTACATATATGTTTTGTTATACGTATCCAAATCACACCCAAAACACTGTATTTTGTAAAAATTCCAATTCCATAAAATATTAAACTTTACTTTTAGTTGTTTTTAAAAAAAAGGTCCAGATTTTAAACCCGTCCGGGATCCCGAACAGGATCCGGCCTCTCTCTCTATATATATATATATATATGAGGACTTCTGGTTGCATTTGAAGTTTGAGGTTTTTAGTGTGCATTTTTTTGGCTACCGAACTTACCTTCGCTAACTGATAATAACACCCCTGGTTAATAATCATTACTCTTTATACACCAAAGCTCTAGCTCAATTGGTGGACTAGCAAAAAAAATAAAATCATGACTCTTTATGTGTTTCTTTTATACTCATCATTTACTTTGAGAATCATTATGTTTCTTTAATACATGATACAGTACAGGATACTTCCTTCCAGGATATCCTACCTGAGTTTAATCATCACCAGTTTGCTTAATTTGGTCCAGCTTATATAGAAATAGATCAAAGTTGGAGCAACTGCTGTTTCTGTTGTTTTTGTTTACAGCAACATGTACATCCTCTGACTTTGGCTATCAGTTTAAATATATTCTATCACATTCTTATTGGGTTTGATATATGTTAATTACTTCAGAAACTTGTAATATTATATCTGTCGCAGAAGGTCTGATGCCATTACAAGCACAAATCACACCCACATGCTGTTCCTCCTGAATGTTTTTTGCTCCATAATTTTATTCTATTCTACAATCTCATGCATAAGTTAGTATTTTTGATGGCATTAATTTGAAGTATGTATTTGATTGATTCTTACAGGTTAGGTGGGATGATGCGGAAATTACACGACATTACAGGGTTTCTCCATGGGAGATTGAGCCATCTATTACAGTTTCTGGAGGCAGCAGTCTGGTTTCACCGGGTACAAAGAGAAGCAGGATAAGTTTTCCTACAACAGAACAAGATTTTCCAGTTCCGAAGGGTATTTGTTTCTCATAAATGTTGTGGTTACATTTCTAATGCTCAATTGTGTTCTTTGTTGGTAAAAATGAACTTCTCTATAGTTCTTACAGATGGGACAGGAATGTCAGACTTTGGGGAATCTTCGAGGTTCCAGGTCTTGCAAGGTCAAGAATTTTTGGGTTTTCATGCCTCTTATGATGGTATCGAAGCTCAAAAACATCACCCCCCTGAACTGATGAGGGGGCGCTTTCCTGGTTCCATTGGTTCTTGGGCTTCTGAATTAGGGAACGGTGTGAGAAACCTGATTGGGAATTCTGACATTTCCTATGAAGGTACAGGCTTTGGTGAATCTTTCCGATTCAATAAGGTCTTGCAAGGTCAAGAAATATTTCCCAACCTTTCATATGGAAGAGGTCTGGGTATTAACCAGGTACAGGAAAGCAGTAGTCCTGGAATCGTTGATGGTGTTCAAGCACCAAGCTGTGTAGCTGGGTGGTCCTCCTTGATGCAAGGTTATACTACTTCCATGTGCCTGTCTCCATTGTCGGTCCAAGTGTCATCTCCATCTTCTGTTTTAATGTTTCAGCCACCAAGCATTCCAGCTTCCAACTTTCATGCACCATCTAGTGTTAATAGTCGGGACAAGTTTGAGATTACAAACCACAGTTGTTTTGATAATTCTGAAAGATTTCTTGGAAAGCTCACATCATCCTTGCCTTGTGAACGTAGTAGCCCTGGGATGGAATCTCAGCAAGGCCGTGCTTCTTTAGGTCTTTTGAAAGAGCGTAGACAACTTGGTTTTTCCAATCTTCCTCTTGCAACTCAATCATCATTTAGGGGGACTCCAGATTTAGTTTGGACGCGTAAAAGTAGCTGTAAACTCTTTGGTTTTCCCTTGACTGAGGGAAGTCCTGGCATTTATAAAGAGGGCAATCCAACTGTGGTTACTTCTCTTCTGCCTCATGTTGAGGAGCAACTAAATTCAAAGCCTCAAATAGCAACTAATTTAGGGGCACGCGACATCTATACTGCAAGGGATCATATGCTTCTTGATATTGCAATGTAGCATAAACTGAAGACCCCCGGCCCCCTTATTATGCAATTGACTGCTCCAAACTTGATTGGTTCTGAAAGGCAGCATTTACCTAATAAATTTGAATGGTGTAGTAACAGGATGGAGAGTCAGCAAGTGTAGTGATGTTAATTTCTTAATATCTATATATCAATTCCACCGTCCTTTAAGATATTATCATCCTTTTCAGCTTTATAAATTGAGGTTTTAACGTTGAGCGTTTCCTATTAGTTTAATATTTTATGTGATATTGTGATCACAAGCTACATGGCTAGTTTGTAACTTTCCTCTTCAAATATTTTTGCAGGAATTTAATGGAATGAAGATATTGTAATGGCAGCTTTTATTTTAAAAAAATAAATAAATCCCTGCAAATACTACTCTTACAAGGCTTTGTTTAAACTTAACTACCATAACTAACTAAACAGGTTGTATGTAATTTTACTGGCTGAATTAGTACTCTCCTATATAACATTGCTATTGAAGGCTGAATTAGTTGTCCTGCTATTTTTTCTCAACTCGATGATTGCAAAAATATTACTCCTATCTGGGTTATATTTTCAAAGTTCAAGATGACACCCTGGACATGAAAATTGGACATGAATTTTATTTAATTGTATTTTGACCTTTAATGGTGGGTAAAATTATAAATAAATAAAGTTTGAATACACTCATGTCTAATTTATATGTTCACCTAAAAAAACTAATACATACATAGATAGTAGTATGACTTATTTTCTATTAATTAATTATGAAAATAATTAAATAGTAGAGTAGCTTCTTAATTTGTGTCCTGCATATTTGAAGACATATATTCTCTCATGGCAACACGCACAAACACACTTGGGCCACTTGGCTAAATAATAATGTAGCCAGACTAGGTCTTGATCTGGATAAGGTCAGGACCAGTTCCGTCCCGACAAGGCCGAGCATATAAGTAAAGCCAAGATACGTATAAAATACAGTAACACATCATTTGTTGTTTACATGTTTATAAGTATAGCTAGATAATATATTATATATAGTCCGGCTCTCTCTAGTGAACTGGAGAGAGTGAACTAAAAACGAACCGATTATAACGATAATTTTTTTCATCGTTATAGTATAAAAAATCGACTTTCTATTGTATAGCGACGAAAAAATTTATCGCTATAGTCGGTTCATTCTTAGTTCGCTTTCTATGCTTCACTGGAGAAGCGGACTGTATGTATATATATACTCCCTCCGTCCCAGGATAAAAGTCCTGGTGGACTTTTCACGCATATTAAGAAGAGGAATAAAATGACAAAATTGCCCATAATAATGTCATTAAATATGGAGAGAGAATTAGAATAAGAAAAGTATGAGATATTTAATGCTACGGGCATAATAGAAAAAAATGTGTAAAAGTTTGGTTATTAAAAGAAAGAGGACATTTAACATGGGACAACCTAAAATAGTAATAAGGACTTTTATCCTGGGACGGAGGGAGTATTAAATATGCTTAAATATTTGTTGTATGATTGTCCTTGTGATAGTACGTACTAGTCCATTTTTGTAGGGTAGTGAAACTCTGTCATTATATGGTTTTTTCAGTACCTATCCAAAGGTTGTTCCTTTGGATGCTAATCAATTAATCTTCTTTTGTATAAATTAACTCTCATGCAATCAATCTTTCACATTGTAAATAATGAAGAAAATTGATATATCTTGTGACAAAAAAATGTTACGAGTCTTGCTATATGTATTGATTGAGACATAAAATTTGTGACGAATTATAATTCCGAAAAATATTAATACATAAAATATATAAAAACAAATAAAATTATAAAATAATTTTATTTATTACATATTTTTATAAAAAAATTATTACTAATATTTATTCACGTAATTAATAATTAAAAAAGCAAAGTAAATATTTGTAATATATATTTTTGCTGATATCCAAACATGGAGATTCAGTTTATGTTCAGAAATTGTTCGATTTTGTGTTTGACTACGTGGAGGCTGAAACTTAAGTCCAAATTTGTAGGAACAAGACCGTAAATGCAAGAATAATTTATTCTGGCCCCATATGGTTAGTTCGGCAAGTACTTCTTCCGTGAGTCAAATTTATTTGTTTATTACTCTCTTTTGTTTGCTTTATACAACAATTATGCTTTTAATCATATAGGTGTTCTTATATGCTACAAACATTTTTTTTCTTCTGGACATATATATATATATATATAGAGTCCGGATCAGGTCCGGACTCCCGGATTTTGTTAAAATCCGGACCTTTTTTTTTTTTTTTGCTTTTTTTTTTTGAAACAACTAAAAAAAAAAAATTATGGAATTGGAATTTTTATATTATACAGTGTTTTGGGCGTGATTTGGATGCCTATAACAAAACATGTCTGTACAGTCTGGGCAGACTGTACATACATTGGTTGGTGTAGGTATTAAAAACACACCAAAAACACTGTATTATTGAAAAATTTCAGTTCCATAAATTTATTTATTTTTTAGTTGTTCTACAAAAAAAAAAAAAAAAAAAAATTCGGGTCCGGATTTTCTCCCGTCCGGGAGGTCCGGACCTGATCCAATTTCTATATATATATATATATATATATATATATATATATATATATATATATATATATAATGTATCGAATCAACCGTACTGCCGTACTAACGTATATATTCATGTTTCCATTATTAATAATTAAGTTATTTATATTTATTTAGGTTTAGCAGTTCATTGCAACTTTATATTTGTTTGTTCATGGATATAAAAAATGTAATATCCATCAAAATAAAGGGACAAAAATAATTAAGTTACTAACAATAGTATCTGCAGCTGTGAATTTTTGGGCTCGGTTCTGACTTTCTGGGTTCACCCTCCCCCCACCCCCACCCCCACCCCCCTCCCCCCTCCCCCCTCCCACCTCCCACCTCCCACTATATTCGACTGAAATTTAACATCATGCACCCAAGCCTTCTTGATACAAACCTGATTTGTAGTACTGTGTTCTGAATTTCTTAATTTGCTTCAACTTAATATATTGTAAGATTTTCCCCAATGGAATTTCTATCATCATCCATCTAATTTTCTGTTTTTCACCCATGCATGGTATTAGAATATATACTTGAGTAACAAAATGTAGTCTGTTTCTTATTTTAAGGCATTAGTTTACAAAATGCATGGATGGTAACATAACAATTTTCGATGATTTAAAAACAAAGGTGAGTATTAAACAGATATATCCATGTAATTAATAAACAGCATTATCAAGTCTTTATTTTTTTCCTTTATATTTAATACGGTCAAGAAAATTCCAAATTACAGCCTGTCATGGAAATGCTTTCGGTTAGCTTAATTCAAATGCATCGAAACAATCTGTGATGGAAGCTTGAGGGTGACCAGCAGCCTCTAATTTCTACGTCTTATCTCATGCATTTTTATAATATTTTCCATTTATAAGCCCTAATATTTTTTCCTTGGAAATAAAGAACATCTCCTTTAATTAATTAGCTTAATCTAATCAATTACCCTAGAAGAAACCATTTCTTCAGTTATGGAGTATTATATTATATTATATTATAATATAATATAATGGGACTGAGAAACCGATATTTTCCTTAGTCACAATAAAGAAAGACCCTTCATATTTATCATAATATGGATTAAATTACTGATTTCGTTAATTAATTAATTAGTCTCTTTAATACTTAATCTTTTAGGATACTTTTTCTCTCTGTCTCTCTCTCTCGATACGCATCTGTCAATATTTGAATGGAAATTGGAAACAGAGCCAATTAAATTACATTGCTACATACAGATCGATGGCAATTTTATAGATAGGATCCTTACGTATAGAATCATTGGTCATAAAACTTTATCATGACTGTGATTCAAAAATGATAGAAAAAATTTAGGAGGACATAAAAATTGGACACGAGTGTTTTACAATTTCACCTAAGCTAGTAAAATGAATATTGGTGTTTGAATTTTCATGCGTATATAAATAAACAAAACACTAAAGTTAGACATGGAGGAATAGCTGACATATATAGTGACAACATTATTATGAGGGGTGATCTCTCCAACAAATCTATATGCTTTATCCTACACTCTTGTTTCTAATTATTTAAGAGTACTACAATACAAATATATACAGAAAGAGATTCAATTACTTCAAATTATCCTCAACCTCCCAATGGAACAATATAATACGGTGAGCCCTTATCTCCCAGCAGGATTCAGGTTTCATCCCACTGATGAGGAGCTTATTGTCCATTATCTGAAGAAGAAGTTCACATCTTCCACAAATTCTATAGTTTCTATAATAGCAGACATCGATCTCTACAAGTTCAACCCGTGGGAACTTCCTGGTTTGCTAGCGTATTCCCTCTTGATTAATTTGTTCATTTCTTTTGATTTCTCATATGCACGATCATATGTGCGATTACGTACATATATTATAGGACTAAAATGTAATATTGTATTTTGAGTACCTGACTTTGTAATATAACAAATCACTACCTAGCTACCTACCTTATGGTACAATCAATAGTGTAAAACTGTAATTTTTGCATTACTAATTATATATAGTTTGCATTAAAATTGTACTTTGATGGAGAGATTTGCTAACTAGTAAAACTCGAGAATGAAAATATCATACAGACAGAGGCAGAAACAGTACAAGTCGGGGATAGTTTTACATTTTAGATGATATAAAAATGTTTGTTTTAGCTGATATATTAAGTAGATATTCTTTTTGTAGTTTAATTTGGTGTATTATATATACTCATGGTGGTTGTTCTTTGAGTTCATGTGCAGATAAGGCCTCATTTGGCGAGAATGAATGGTTTTTCTATACACCAAGAGATCGGAAATATCCGAATGGTGCTCGTCCCAACAGGGCAACAACATCTGGCTATTGGAAGGCCACTGGTTGCGATAAACCTATCCTTTCGTCTAAGGGGTCGCAGTGCATTGGAGTGAAGAAAGCTCTTGTGTTTTACTTAGGTCGCCCTCCAAAAGGCACCAAAACTAGTTGGATGATGTATGAATATAGGCTTCCAAATCACAGCATTATTCACTCTCCACGGCTTAGGGGATCAATGAGAGCAAGTGTTCCAAATCACAGCATTATATATTCACTCTCTTTTTTTACGCATCTAGTTTAATCCTTCAACATACTATTTTCTTCTCTCTGATCACTTTATCAATATTAAAGGTATTTTTGGTTTAAGACTAGCTAGCTATAAAGTGGTGTGATGCAGTTTCTAAAATATCATTACCTTTATTTTAGCTAGCAGGTAGATAGATTGATCAGTTATCATGCATGTCTTCATTTTTAGCTAATGTTGAGGCTATATATGTTTGGAAACGTAAGATTTGCTTAAAGTTTGTGGTTTTAGAAATTAATTAGCTTATTTCAACTATTATAAATTAAACAAAACCCTAAATTTTGAATTGTTGGGAAAATATTATTATTATTATTATTATTAACATTTCATATTAAATTGCAGTTGGATGATTGGGTTTTATGCCGCGTTCGGCAGAAGAGCAACAAAAGTGTGGCAAAAGAAAATCGCAAAAGCAGCAGTATTAGCAGCTCGTCTTCCAGTGATATTGAAGAAAAAGATATTATGGAGAATGTCAATTATTTTAAAGATTATGGATCGGTTCGTCCCCAAGAAAATGAAGTGGCAGATAAATTTGGACACGTTAATTTGCAAGGAGAGACCTCTGGAAACCACCACCTAGTTTCGGATGGAAATTTTAATACCGACATCGAAATGGCCTGTTCCGTAAAACAAACTCTCGCAACCATTAGAAGAATGCTTTCCGTTGCGAGTTTTGATGAACAAATGCAATTTCTGTCAGATTAATCTGATGATCACTAACATTATGAATCAAAAATTAATTTGGCATGCATGCTTAATTCTCTGGGTTAATTCCCTCATTTCTATATAGCTAGCTAGAGATTACCGTTGTATATAAGCTAGCTAGCTACCTACCTCACAATGGTACGTACGTAGTCTCTAGCATTGAAAATTTACAAACGAATGCAAGTTTTTCGCTATTATATATCTCGTGCTTTGATGGTGGTTGATCGATGAGTCCAAAACTCCTATCTCATCACCTCATGTTCCATGCCATATATATATACTAGCGATAACTCGTGCCTAAAGGCACGACGTAACAAAAAATTAAATTAAAATTTAAAAATATTATATTATCTAAAGACAAATACCACCACAACAATTAATACATACTCAATCATCAATACATATCCAACCACCAAAACATCGAGCTAGTCTGTACTAATTTCAAGAAATTTCGACAAAATTTCCTTTAAAAATAAATATCCAGAAAATTCTAAACCTGTCTACAAAACTTACAATCATCAATATATATCCAAACCACCAAAAAAACCATCATTCAATACCCAAAAATCATCATAACCATGTATAATTAGTTAACCTTACAAAAGATGGAACAAAAAAAATACAAACGTGCAGAAAATAGAGAAACAACATGTTGCATAAGACCCATTATTTTACAGCTTACATCAAGTATCCTTTAATGTATACCTGAAAATATTTGAAATATAAAATTTATCAAAATATGTGAGTCAAAATAAAACAATTGTAAATTTGAAACATAAGAACCCTTTACCCTGAATTATCTAAAAAATAAATGACAAGGCAACAAATAAATGAATTATTGCTATGATACATTTAGGACCAAGTACTCAAGTAGAAACTATAGAAATAAGGCAACAAACCCTTTCTATCCTCCTTAGATTTGCGTCCCAAGCTGCGAGTTCTTTCTCTTTTTTCTTCGGATCCTGTAAAATTAGAAATAGCAATGTCATTACATTCATGGCATCCAATGGTATATCCACAATTGCATCTTGTTTTTGGCCAAAACCCAGGGTATTAACAACCATTTGAGGAATGCGTGACTTTGATTCAGGAGCAGCATTCCCATTCTGCAACAAATACCAATATGTATAGAAAACATTTAAAAAATATATACAAAGAAAAGTAAATAATATCCAAACTGCATCCTAAAACTATCTCAAGTCATAAATGATTATATAAAGTCATCTAGAAAATTGATTGAGGCATTTCTAGGACTGGTGTGCAGTAATAACTCATTTAATTATAGTAATAAATTTTAATTAGGAGATTGGATTTAATTAGATCTTAGTTAGAAGATTATTTGCTTTTTATAGTATGAGTGTTCTGATACAAAGAGTGTAATGTTTATTATTTCTCAAATTATTGAATATATTGATTTGAGATTAAAACTTCATGCTTTTGTGTATTTCTCTAGCAATTCTCAGTGGGGATAGATACACTTGTTCATTCTTTTCACCTTGCCCTACATCTCATACTCCATGATTGAAGATAGACCCCGGCATTGTAAATACTCAACACATATGTCGTTGAACCAATTGGAAAACCATACTCGCCGACACTATCTGCAATCCCCACCTATCATCTACGTGTAAAGATCTCACCATCGATGGCACCATCTTCTCCAAATTTAGTGCCACCTGCGTTCCAAAACATCATCATCTTCCAACACCATTATTGATTCTACCACTACTGTGAAAAGCCAAAACCTACTAATTAGTGTTCTTTGATGATTTGTGTGAAAAACTCCACAATAGTACACATCTTTATCGTTATGCGTGTTAATTTTATTTTTGAAACTATAGATGGATCAAGATCCTTGGAAAATTAGAAAAGAGGAAAAAAATAACATTGAGGAAATAAAACCCTCTCTGTGTGTGTTAAGAAATTGAACAAGCATGGAGGATGACGGTAGTGTGGAGAAGCAATGCTAGGTAGTGGCGGCAGTGCAAACATGAAAGAGGATGGCTCAAATCTATTGAGGAAGATAGCTGATAGGAAAGTTTCATGAATTAATTATTTTCATTTTTTACTTGCAAATTCAAAGTTGAATATGCTTCAGGCGTCTTAAAAGCGTCTTAAAAGACAACATCTGCTTTCCCCTACACCACATGCACAACTCAAGTCAATAAATAATATTGTATAGCCAAAATACATATATCTATATAAAAAATAAATAAAAACAATGCGATTAGCCGATTACAATATGCATTTGTTTAAGATGTATATGTAAAGTTTGAAAGTACTATCAGGTTTTCACGACAACCTTCGTTTAGTTATTCAAATAAAAAAAATCATAGTTTATTCCATTCACTTGGAGGCAATGGAAGTACTCAAACGAAATGCTAACGAATTGACATAAATTAAATTAAATTTTAGCCAGTAAACCCCACATCTTCTATGAATTAACTGCTAAGAACATAATACAAAAGTTCCACTTGCAATTACATAATCCCAAGATAGTAATTCTCTTAGAAAGTCCCCCAAAATTCTGTATTGAAGAAAATACGATGGTGTAGTAATCCAATTTAAAATAAGATTAATGATAACCTTTTTGCTGGTAGAGGACACACACAAACAAAAAAAACACATTTTACCAAAAAATTGCAATCAATCTACCTTAATTGATTTCAAGTTAATCTTCTAGTGGGTTTTGCATTTGCAATAACCTATCTTTTTTTACATACCAAAAGAGGTACTTACTTCTTTCCCTTATAAGTTCACAAGTGAACCCATTGAATATTAACTTCTAATTCAACAAATATATGTGGGTACATAGTCACATAAATCATTAAAAATCAGCCTGACAAATTAAAAAATTAAAATAAAATTCAGCCAAACAAATTAAAGTAAATCAGTTCAACACCAAACAGAATAAAACTAAAAGGGGTATCATATCATAGCCAAAACATGAGAGAGAGAGGAACCTCTAGTCCGTAGATTTTGACAAATGGGTCGCTGCTGCTGTCTTTGTTTACTTTATTTTCTTGGGAATTTTTGCATTTATGGTTCACAAAACTCATATTTTCTCTCTGGGAACAATAAATGGGTATTTTTGGAGAGAGAAAACGTAGGAAAAGGGACTGGCGCTCTGTAGTTGCTACCTTCCGGCTTCTTTATACAGGGATTTAGAAGGGGCAATGTATTGAACATATTTATTCACCAAAAAATTGCTTTTTATTAATTGTTAATAATATAAATCTAGTATTTTTTTATATTGAAATTTATAACAAATTATTATGAATGAGGTTGTGACAATTTATTTTTATTTTTTTGCTAAATGTTATGACAATTTTCAAGTTCAACTTGAACATAAAAGACAGTTATTCCCATAATTAAAATAAGATGCCCTCAATATCATACCCTAAAACAAAGGAGGAGAACAATTGCTATCTTGTATTGGATTTTAGAAGGTACATTACTAAAACAGCATAATGCTCGAATTCTTGGGTTCACCCCATTTTGCCACTTGTATTGGATTTTCTTAGTTACTTGTCAAAGAAAAGGTACAATACTATAGCAATATAAACATCCATTTTTGTCCACATAAAATATGAAAGTGTCTATACTTCAAATGAAATAAATTTTAAACTAACATTTTAAGTTGAAAATTTTACAAGATAAATCCAGGATTGGTTACTTTTTTTATTTAATTTTGAATACGCCATGTGATTTCACAAATACTTGTAATTTCTTACACTCTACTAAGTAGTTCCAAAAACATACTTTGCAACTTATCGGCTAATAGTTCTAATCTAAATTGTTTTTGTGTGCTAAAAAATAGTGTTTCCAATTAACAAAAAAATAATACCTGATTCACCCTCAGCAAGCTTCTCCAATTTGGCTCCAACCAAACGTCTCTCATCAACCCCTCCAGCTTTCAGCTCATAAATCACCTGAGAACCAAAAAAAAACAAAACAATTTCAAGTAAATCACAGTATGTACATAGTCATGTATGTATATATTATGCAAAATTGATTACCTGACCAGTTCCAGGGGAAAAAATCACATCCAAAAGTACACAATATCTGCTTCCCAAATGTGTTTTTTACTTTTTTTAGATATACTTTTTACCAAAGCACTTTGATAAATAAATGGTATTGATAGGACATAATCAGTTCACAGATGAAAAGTATAAGTTTAGTTTTGCAACTTCGCATTTTTCAATGGGTCAACTCATCCCATGTTGATGCATTATCATATATCACCAAATATTTTTCCTTCTTGCATGATCCTCACATAAGGATTTTCTAAGGAAAAGGGAAAAGTATTGAGACTCTCTTATGTTTAACTTTCTATATTACCCTCACCCGTTAGCCCAGACCCTGATCCCTTACCTGTTACGCCGTTACCCCTCACCCTCTATTCTCATCGCCTTATTGGGTTCATTCAGAGACTACCTCGTATGTATACTGAACTCAGAAGCCTTATTTGATGTTCAAGGTACATAGGGAGATTATTCATTGATTTTTTTGTCTTTGTTGCTGTTCTTGTCACTCTCTTTTTAGATGACTCTAGGCATATTAAGTTTTAACTTCTCTCTTACTATTTTTTTAATCTTCCAAACTTCTTTAATTATTAGAAGTTAAAAGATAATTGGGAAGAACCAAGATTGTGTAATGACATAAGCTGCTTAAAGCATAAACAGTAGAAAGTAGAACACGCGACACATCCACACAGTATAGTGGACATGATCATGCTGGAATACATAATAATATGATGCACTTTGTACATGTTTCAAAAAACAACATAAGAATTAAAACAAGCTGGCAGCAGCATAAACTAAGTGTTTAATTTTTTATTTTATTTTTTGTGATTACTAAGAGATGAATCAGATTATATATTTCAAGGGAATCTAGCAGCAGTTTACCATTAACATAAAGACCAGAGAAATTCAGTTGGAAAAATTAAAGGCTTTTTAAGAAATTACGCACATTGCTTTTCATGCTTCCAATATATCTAGCAAATGGAAGTATAGATATAGAGACTTGCTAGAGAAGTGATTTGTTGTCAAGGTCTTGCTTAGGTACATCGCGCCCACGCATAGTCACCAAGTCCAAAAATATGGCCTTGCTTTCACAACAGATGACAAGAAAATGTCTTCCTTTTGTTGATGGAGCAGGAGAACTCAAGGTTGAAGTGACATTATTGACTGCTGATTGGGCCTCGGCAGCAGCAGACCGGTTACGCCAAAGTTGCCAAAATCGCACGTCGTCATCATAAAAGCTAACCTGCTTAACACTTGAACCATATTCACCGATCATGGGTTCAGGTTACATCAAGAAGCAACTAAAGCTAGGAAAGTTATGGGAAAGCGTATAAATGAGTCCAATACCTCCCTCCCCGTATGGCTTCTGTAGGTTTTCCTCTAGGTTCTAGCACAAAAGAAATATTTATCAGATAATATCCAAAATATATATAAGAAATTTTTTCTTAGAAAGGTACATTACTAAAACAGCATAATACTCGAATTCTTGGGTTCACCCCATTTTGCCACTTGTATTGGGTTTTCTTAGTTACTTGTCAAAGAAAAGGTACAATACTATAGCAATATAAACATTCATTTTTGTCCACATAAAATATGAAAGTGTCTATACTTCAAATGAAATAAATTTTAAACTAACATTTTAAGTTGAAAATTTTACAAGATAAATCCAAGATTGGTTACTTTTTTATTTAATTTTGAATACGCCATGTGATTTCACAAATACTTGCAATTTCTTACACTCTACTGAGTAGTTCCAAAAACATACTTTGCAACTTATCGGCTAATAGTTCTAATCTAAATTGTTTTTGTGTGCTAAAAAATAATGTTCCCAATTAACAAAAAAATAATACCTGATTCACCCTCAGCAAGCTTCTCCAATTTGGCTCCAACCAAACGTCTCTCATCAACCCCTACAGCTTTCAGCTCATAAATCACCTGAGAACCAAAAAAAAAACAATTTCAACTAAATCACAGTATGTACATAGTCATGTATGTATACATACATAGTCATGTATGTATATATTATGCAAAATTGAATACCTGGCGATGCTCCCAATTCCAAACGGAAACATGATCGGAGGCATCGGCGGTGACAAGCCACGGATGACTTGGGTGCAATTGAATCTTCACGATCTTATCATTCGTCGGACGAAAAGCTCTCAACCGCAACATTTGTCACTTTCTTAGATTACGAATTTCTTCAACCAGGCACCAGCAATGCTATGAAATTTGGATCTGAGATAATATAAAGTACTTCGTTCTTCTTTCAATGAACACTGTGAAGATTCAAACTGGAACTTTGCTTTGCAGGCACCTGATTTCGAGGCATTCCAATCGATCTGATAGTCGTATTGGAGGATTTTCAGCGGGAGTCAAAGATTTGGGTCCTTGATGAATATGTGAGGAATTTGTTGGTGAAGTTGTTGAGCTTCTTTCTTCTCCTTCTTCGAAAGGGTATACATAAACAAAGAGGTGCAATTTTGGAGGAGAGGGTTTTGAAGCGAGACTTGGTAGTGCAGAGGGTTTTGAAATCTGACCCTTAAGATTAAGTTTGATGAAATCTGAGCCGTTTTTTGTTGAAGCCCCCAAATTGATTTGAGATCTTTGGATGTTGAACTCTTGGGATTTGAGCCGCTCTGTTTTATTATATAGATATATAGTCCGGATCTTAACCTCACCCCTTATCCAATTCACTCAAGCTCACTCCTTTTAGCGACGGACCCAGTGATGGTTCAGTCATACAACCGTCGTCTATACTTTTAGCGACGTTATATGTTGTCCGTATCTAAAAGTATAGACGACGGTTATATGACCGAACCGTCGCCGGGTCCGTCGCTAAAGGAGGGCGAGCTCGGGTGAGTTAGATAAAGGGTGAGCTTAAGATCCGGACTATATATATAAGGATCAAGTACATACCCCTTATCTTACTCACCCGTGCTCACCCCCTTTAGGCGACGAGTTCGGTCATACAACTGTCGTCTATACTTTTAGCGACGGACAACCTATAGCGTCACTAAAAGTATAGACGACGGTTGTATGATCGAAACCGTCGCCTAAAGGGGGGTGAGCACGGGTGAATAAGATAATGGGTATGCACTTGATCCGGACCGTGTATATATATATATATATATATATATATATATATATATATATATATATATATATATGATCAGCCTTTCTTTTCCTTTTAATATAAGAATAGAAGGAAACGGTGCAACGGTAATATTACAACGTATATATATTTATGGCAACGGTAATATCTTTTAATATATACAGAATTGTTACAATATCTCCATAAATAAATTAATTATAACCCATTCAATTTACACATTAAATTCTTTTAATGGTACATCACTAAATAATATATAAATATATTTATTTTTTATTTAATTTTGTAATATATTATTTTGCATAAAATACAACAAGCATAACTAAGATTGAGAATTATTTATTACTACTATCCATCATGTTACATGATACATTGTGATATGACATTGCGTGTGTGTATTATATTATAATGTTTTTTCTGTTACTAATAGGAATATAATTTTCATCTGGACATGATATATTGGGACATGACATTGCGTCTGTTCATGGCTAAAGTTCGTCCAACTATAATGTTTTTGAATTGTGCCAAAGTCTTTTGATAGTATATTTTGTGTGTATTTTCCATGGAATTCCCCTTAGCTTTTTAATCCTTGGTGTTGACGGTTGACTATTGAGTTAATATTCTATTAGATGTGAAGCATATGAAAGTCCAATGATGGACCAAAATGTTTTTTTACTAATATTGTTAATAAGGAATATCTTTTTATTATTAACCAATCTGTACTTACCGATTCTAATGACATATATCGGATTAAAGTGAGGGTATTTAGATAATTTATGGGGCCCGCTAGAAAAAATAAGCCTGCCGCTACTACTTCTAGGTCTAAGTTTAATTTAATCAGAGCCTTCAAATATGATAAACTCTAACAATATTCTTAACAACGGATTGTTATGAATGGGGACCTATATATATATACTAGTTATATTTTGTGTTTTCGGCACTATATAGAAGTTAGGATTTATTCTAAATTTTGAACGGTTCAGATAATTTATTAGGGTGAGTGGGAAATTCAAAATCAGTTGTATTTGTTAAAAAATATGACAGTATTAACAAGACCAATTGGCGAATAAAACTGGAACAACTTATCTGGTATACGAAGAAAGCCGAGGCGTAGCAAAGCTACTGTCCTAAAAAGTTATTCCGCCCTCACTGGCTCCAGGATTCAACGGCGAAGCCTTCAATTGCATGTACTCGCAGAAGAAAACTGTAGATTTGTCTTTTGTGGATTGCCCAATTAACAGATTATAATAAAAACATATATTTAGATAAAAGACGAAGAAGAAGTTTGCATATGCTTTGTTGTTGTGTCTTTTAAAAAGAAATAAAAATAGCAAAATAGTGGGCTACATAGGTGCACCCGCAAGGCATAATCGACCGGATCGGCACCCCCTGCACACACTAAGATTTTCTGATCGAAAGTCCAAGAACCAAGCTTGGCCTAGCTCAATTCCTTAGTCGTCCTCATGTGCGCAAACCCATTCTTATTTCCCAACCAAGTTACTAAACCCAAGTCAACATTTATTAATATACACAAAACGTGTTTTCAAAATAGATGATATGAGATTATGTAAAAATTATAGATCTTGGAGCATAACCAGCAATATTTTGTTAGATAGATATATTTATTTTTAAACTCACTAGCAACATAAAAAGAAATATACATTTTATTATTATCTCCCTTTTCTATTATAAAATTAAGCTAAACTCGGAAACATATAGAATCATTTTTCTCCATTTTCTTTTTTTTTTTCGAGTCCTTCTAGGGGAACATGTGACGCCCCCAAAATAGGTATACATCACCTATTCTGAGTCGCCAAATACATGGTACAGGATACAAATACAATCTTTAATATACAACAAGAGAGCTGTGAGTTTTAATACAAATACTGTCTTCTAGACAATATCCATTCTCAGAATAAGTCCTCATTACATTTATTGTCACACTATTTAACAAAATAGTGAGGACTACTAATACTATCATCTGGTCCATCACTCCGTTCCCCGACTCGTCCCAGTTATATTCTCATTTCCTGAAGAGAACAATGAAAGAAAGGGTGAGCTCAACTAGTCCAGTAAGAAATATTATGACTAAGATAATGCAGAATAAATTATCATTAGCCTTCAACAGTGTTAAACTGATAAAATATAACAAACATCAAGTTTAACTGCAGCGGAACAAGCAATCCATTAGAAGAGTCAAGTAGAGAATAAAATATACTATCTTCTATGATTTAAAAGGTTTTAATGACTTTTATCGCTGGGACTCAGCTTAATAAATAATCCACATCATCGAATCACCCCTGCACTATGGCCAAGGATATTCTTTAGTATCACGGCCACAAATTATCCATGCACTACGGACCAAGGATATTTTTGTATTCATTAATGGTCATGATTATGCCAACAACTGTTCATTAATGCACTACGGGCGAATGAGGACTTTTACCACATCATTTGTAACATTACGGTCATGATTACACCGAACAATCCCTAGTCATAATCATACCAAGTCCATCTATGTACTACATGCCACAGATGACTTTCAACAAAATATAAACATGAGGATGATGACAATGATATAAGAATACAATAAAATAAGTTCAAGAATTAATTTATTCAGGAACTAATAATGTTCAAATTGTCAACATGATACTGCTTTGTAGAGTAAAATTCAAGAATGCTCAGAAGAATATTTCCATAAAAAGATACTGGATGAAGCGCAAATATCAAGGATATTCCACTAATTTCATGGAGTATAGAAGTCAAAACTTTAACCAACTGAGTATAATAACGAATGGAATAACAAAAGAAATCACCATGCATGCGGTACTTCGCATAGACAGGTTATTCCAACATATTAATAAGTAACGAAACCAGGTCAGACGAAATTCGCACCGACAGGATGTTCCAACAGAATAATAAAGATGAAACCAGGTCCAAGGAAATTTGCACCAACAGGATGTTCCAACAGAATAATAATAAAGACGGAACCAGGTCCGGCGTAAACGCAGAGACAGGATATTCCAATAGAATAATAATAAAGACGGAACCAGGTCCGGCGTAAACGCTCAGACAGGATATTCTAACAGAATACTAATAAAGACGAAATATTAGTCGTCCTCATGTGCGCAAACCCATTCTTATTTCCCAATCAAGTTACTAAACCCAAGTCAACATTTATTAATATACACAAAACGTGTTTTCAAAATAAATGATATGAGATTATGTAAAAATTATAGATCTTGGAGCATAACCAGCAATATTTTGTTAGATAGATATATTTATTTTTAAACTCACTAGCAACATAAAAAGAAATATACATTTTATTATTATCTCCCTTTTCTATTATAAAATTAAGCTAAACTCGGAAACATATAGAATCATTTTTCTCCCTTTCCTTTTTTTTTGAGTCCTTTTAGGGGAACATGTGACGCCCCCAAAATAGGTATACATCACCTATTTCGAGTCGCCAAATACATGGTACAGGATACAAATACAATATTTAATATACAACAAGAGAGCTGTGAGTTTTAATACAAATACTGTCTTCTAGACAATATCCATTCTCAGAATAAGTCCTCATTACATTTATTGTCACACTATTTAACAAAATAGTGAGGACTACTAATACTATCATCTGGTCCATCACTCCGTTTCCCGACTCGTCCCAGCTATATTCTCATTTCCTAAAGAGAACAATGAAAGAAAGGGTGAGCTCAACTAGTCCAGTAAGAAATATTATGACTAAGATAATGCAGAATAAATTATCATTAGCCTTCAACAGTGTTAAACTGATAAAATATAACAAACATCAAGTTTAACTGCAGCGGAACAAACAATCCATTAGAAGAGTCAAGTAGAGAATAAAATCTACTATCTTCTATGATTTAAAATTTTTTAATGACTTTTATCACTGGGACTCAGTTTAACAAATAATCCACATCATCGAATCACCCCTGCACTACGGCCAAGGATATTCATTAGGGTCACAACCACAAATTCCATGCACTACGGGCCAAAGATATTTGTGTATTCATCAATGATCATGATCATGCCAACAACTGTCCATCAATGCACTATGGGCCAATGAGGACTTTTACCACATCATTTGTAATATTACGGTCATGATTACACCGAATAATCCCTGGTCATAATCATACCAAGTCCATATATGTACTACAGGCCACAAATGACTTTCAACATAATATAAACATGAGGATGATGACAATGATATAAGAATTCAATAAAACAAGTTCAAAAATTAATTTGTCCAAGAACTACTAATGTCCAAATTGTCAACATGATACTGCTTGTAGAGTAAAATTTAAGAATGATCAGAAGAATATTTTCATGGAAAGATACTGGATGAAATACAAATATCAAGGATATTCTACTAATTTCATGGAGTATAGAAGTCAAAATTTTAACCAACTAAGTATAATAAAGAATGGAATAACAACAGAAATCACCATGCATGCGGTACTTTGCATAGACAGGTTATTCCAAAAAAATAATAATAACGGAACCAGGTCAGACAAAATTTGCACCGACAGGATGTTCCAACAGAATAATAAAGACGGAACCAGGTCCGGTGTAAAACACACAGACAGGATGTTCCAACGGAATAATAATAAAGACGGAACCAGGTCCGGTGTAAAACACACAGACAGGATGTTCCAACGGAATAATAGAAGAATGTCACCAAGTATAGAGTAGACCGCGTATAAAGGTTATTCTAACAGAATAATAAGAAATGGAATAACAACAGTTCTCTTCATGAATAAGAAAGAATAACACCCCTTACCGTAACAGAAACTGGATATAGAAAAAGAAAAGTTAAGTAGCAAAAAAATTTTCTTCTATCTCTCTATAGTTTCTCTCTCTAGAGTTCAGTGAATTCGTAAGAAAATAATGAAGGAATGCGCTTCTATTTATAGGAAAATGGAATGCATAGTAATTAATTCATGAACGGTCCAGATTGGTTTACTTTAATCTGACGGTCCATATTTAAAGAAAAATCTTTTAAATAAAATATAATATATTCTATTTATATAAAAAGATTTTTACTATGCAAAACACTATGCAACACTATGCAACACTATGCATAATAAAATATAATATATTCTATTTATAGAATAACTTTAATAAAATATTCTGTTTTATATAAAAAGATATTTTTGTTTTATTACGTTAATAATACGAATAAAACAAAACGTCATCATCGCTATAATAATTCATATTATTAATCGACAATAATTGAATCAAACTGAGCGACTTCTCACATAAATATCAATAATCAATACCGTGTGCTACTATGCAACAACGCGTATTACTGTACTTTTACTACCCAGTAATTCAACAGTATCAACGGTAAAACTTCCGCCGTTATTTTCAATAAAATATTTTTGTCGTTTTCTCAATCCGACAATAATTCCGTTATGGGGTCCACCAATAATTGAACCGTCGTACGAATATTTTCCGACACAAAGAATATTCCCTGACCAATCGAATATAATATAACAACTTGCATACTTTGCAAAATTTATAAATACTACCCACAACTATAATATTATCTCAAATTCACACCATAATATAAAAAATTTATTTTGAGAAAATTAATTCTTTATTCATAAAATCTGAGGTTACACTACTAATCCATGAACGGTCCAGATTGATTTACTTTAATCTGACGGTCCATATTTAAAGAAAAATCTTTTAAATAAAATATAATATATTCTATTTATATAAAAAGATTTTTACTATGCAAAACACTATGCATAATAAAATATAATATATTCTATTTATAGAATAACTTTAATAAAGTATTCTGTTTTATATAAAAAGATGTTTCTATTTTATTACGTTAATAATACGAATAAAACAAAACGTCATCATCGCTATAATAATTCATATTATTAATCGACAATAATTGAATCACACTGAGCGACTTCTCACATAAATATCAATAATCAATACCGTGTGCTACTATGTAACAACGCGTATTACTGTACTTTTACTACCCAGTAGTTCAACAGTATCAAAGGTAAAACTTTCGCCGTTATTTTCAATAAAATATTTTTGTCGTTTTCTCAATTCGACAATAATTCTGTTGCGGGGTCCACCAATAATTGTACCGTCGTACGAATATTTTCCGACACAAAGAATATTCCATGACCAATCGAATATAATATAATAACTTGCATACTTTGCAAAATTTATAAATACTACCCACAACTATAATATTATCTCAAATTCACACCATAATATTAAAAAATTATTTTGAGAAAATTAATTCTTTATTCATAAAATCTGGGGTTTCACAGATTTACTTTAATCTGACGGTCCATATTTAAAGCAAAATCTTTTAAATAAAATATAATATATTCTATTTATAATATAATAAAACGAATAACTTTATAAAAGATTTTATTATGCAAACACTATGCAGGCACTATGCAAATATTATGCATAATAAAATATAATATATTCTAATTATTGTTTAATAAAACAGATAACTTTATAAAAGTATTCTGTTTTATATAAAAAGATTTTCTGTTTTATTACATTAATAATATCAATAAAATAAAACTGAATGACTTATCACATAAGCATCAATAATCAATACCGTGTGTTACTGTACTTTTACACCGGGTGTTTCAACAGTTAACGGTAAAACTTCCGTAGTTATTTTTATAAAGTATTTTTTTCGTTTTCTCAATCCGACAATAATTCCGTTGTAGGGTCCACCAATGATTATGCCGTTGTACGAATATTCCCTGTTAAAATGAATATTTTCCGATCAATCTAATATTATATAACAACTTGCGTACTTTGCAAAATTTATAAACATTACCCACAACTATAACATTATATCAAATTCATTCCATAATATTTAAAAATGATATTTATAAAAAATTCATCTTTATTCACAAAAGTTGGGGTCTTACAGAACATTATTCTAGTGACATTCTAGCGATATTTGTTTTTGTATAGTCTGCACAATTATTTTTTTGTATGTATCAAAATTACACTTAAAATATTATTTTTAATAAAAATTTCAGTTAAAATAAATATTATATATATTTTAGAATATATTACAAAAAAAAAAAAATCACAAAAGCACTATAAATGTAAACAATATCCCCCTAGACTTTTTTTTTTCAGAGTGGAGTGTAATTTGTTTAATTTTCCATAACGTGTTTATAAAGTTCCAACTCGCGTCAAGATTCCCAGCACTTTCTTTCCCTCTCCCATTTTAAACTCTCTATTTCTACCGTCACTCCCTCTCTTTCCAAAAGCCTACACAAGCAGATCAGCAGCACAAAGCAAATACCGAAAGAAGATGCTGAAATTCTTCAGCAGAGGCTCAAGCGGCTCTCCGCAATCGGATACTCATTCGCCGGAGCCACCGCCTTATTCGCCGTACACAACCACCCCTCCCGTCTCCTCGGGCCCCGCTAGACCGATCCGCCTCGTGTACTGTGACGACAATGGGAAGTTCCACATGGATCCGGAGGCCGTTGCCGTGCTTCAGCTCGTCAAAGAGCCTGTCGGTGTCGTCTCCGTCTGCGGTCGCGCTCGGCAAGGCAAGAGCTTCATATTGAATCAGGTTTGCCCCATTTATATGCACAATATACATAATAATTTAATGTTTTTCTTGTCATGTGTGAAGTTTAGGGTTTGCAATTTAATGACTTTCCGTGATTTTTATAGAGAATTGATGTATAATTGGTGGTGTCTTAGGCGTCGACACCTAATTTTAGAATTAGGGTTTTGCTTAGTGCCATATAAAGTCCTAGTCTTTAGCCATCCTACTGGTTTTGGAGCTCGTAGAACTGACATTAGCTGTTGAAGTTAAAATACTCCGTTTTTCATGACCTCAGACTATAGGAAAAGTTGGGTACACGAACTATTGTTTTAGACTAACTGCTTCTGATACTCTGGTAGATTTATATTTCAATATGTTATAACTTACCCTCAGTGATATAACCATTAAATCAAGATCATCTCTTTTATGGGAACATAACTGCAAAGTTCAATGGTATTAAATTAGGATGAAAGTGCGTGTAATTGTGGATACTTGTATCGACTTTATTCCCTCCCAACCGGGGCTTATAAGGTTGATTTGTTAGTGCACAGAGAGATTTGGTGTATTAAGTCATTAAGAGTGGAATTCCATTTGGGGTAGAGGTTAGAACACAGTTTTTGTTTTGTTGCTTTGTTTTTTCAGTTTTGAGAAGTAGTGGAAATTTGGAAGCACGGTCTTTAAATGCCCAAGTTACACACCAAAGCACAAAGGTGTTATGTAAAGATGTTTAATTGCATTGGATATTTGTAATAGATTGCAGTTATTATGTGCACGTGCGCATGTGTTTGGTCACACATGTGCATGCCCCCAATACTCGTTTAAAAGCTCTACATCAAAAGGTGATTAATTTATGGGCCATAGCTGTAGGCTGTAGTAACAATTACACTAGATGGATTAGTTCATGTAATTAGAGGCTACATTAGCTAGCGTCTCCTTCCAGGAATTGGTTATCATACACTATAGCGGAAAAGTGAATAAAAACATTTATGCATTTATCCATCCAAAACGGGCGATAATACAATACTTTTTTTGTAAGGGGTTGATTTTAGAAGGACTTCAGTAGGAAACTTCATGAGATTAAGAAAACAGCTTCCAGTTGGTTTTCTTGTGGGTGAGATCAAGGACACTTTTGAAATCTTCTAGTGTTCTGGTAAAGTAAGTAGGTTATTAATCTTTGGGATGTAAATGGTTATACAAGGCTTGGTTTTTGAGGTGTTTGGGGAAGGTTCATTGGAAAGTGCAAGGAAGTAGGGCCCCATACAATAACAGCCCTAACGAGCTGGTGTTTTTTTTAACCATTGATCAGGATTTTTTTTTGTTTTTTTTGGGGGGTGGGGGGTGGGGGGTGGGGGGTCGGTGTGTGCTTATGAAATTGCATTTATGTCTCTACGGGAGAACATATTTAATTTTTCTTCATAAAAGTACTTTTGAAATCTATTTTCCACATACTTTCTAATTTTTACATGGAAGCACTTTTTAAATAGCTCTATTAGTAAAAGAGTTTCATATCACCGTATCGCTCTACCAAATGGGCCCTAAGTTCATTTGATTGGATTTCTAGTTTGGTTGTCTTGTTGATAGGTTAAATTTTCATGAAGACAAATATAACTTTATTTTGATTTCGAGGGTGGATTTAAATGGTGTTTGGGATTTCTTATAAAATCTACTTATTACTTTTTGTTACTGCTTCTGCTTATAAGCAGTTTGAGAAAATTTTGTGTTTGGTAATGAAAAAGCACCTAAAATAGTAAAAGAGCATAAAATGTTTTGAACTGAAGAACTTGCTTCAGTTATTTAATTATTTTTAGGAAAATGACAACAAGAATATAATAATAATATATTGATAATGTTGTTATGTAATACTCCCTCCGTCCCAAATTAAACGTTCTAATTTCATTTTTAGGATGTTCCATAGTAAATGTCCTATTTCTATATTTGTAATTACTTTTATTCTATTTTTTCACTTATATCCTCATAATTTTTTTACTTAATTTTTGTTGAAAATTGAAGAAATGAGAAAAGGTTTACATTGAGAACTGATGAACTATTATACAACTTTCTCTTCTCTCTCATATTACCAGTATAACATGTCTTCTATTTAGTGGCCTTCTAGACTTTTTTTTTCTTCTATTAATCAATTCTAGTTTTTAGTACTTATTGAGAATGTGTGAATAAAAAAATAATAATCTAGAAAACTAATTTACATGAGAAGTAATACTTCATAGAAAAGTGGAGAAATATTTCAATTAATAAGTAATTCAAAAGGGCAATTTAGGTAAAAAAAATATTATTAATTAGCGTGCCGAAACTAATTATGAAGTTTATTTCGGGACGGAGGGAGTAATAATTTTTTCAGTCAAAATTATTTATTTGATTTCCGCTTATAAGCTAAAACATCAAATATATTTATATGTAAATTGCTTATAAGCATTTTCAATAATCTGTTTTCTAAACACGTTTTGCTTTTTAAAAGTGCTTATAACGAGTTTTGTTCGCTTATAAACGCTCCCAAACACCTGCCTATACTCATTTTAACTCCACACTTCAATAAAAATTGTCCGAATGTCCAGAATTTCTCCCATTAAATTTCAGAGCCCGTTTTACTTTCCAACATGCTATAGATCAAGGACACAAAATGGTGGTGTTTTTAGTTGGAAAGCTTGATTTGGAGTTTATAAATAAGAAATCAGAGTACTAGTTGAAGTCTTTCTATGGCAAAGGGAAACTGTTGTCACGGTCTTGGTACAGTAAAACCCTATTTAGGAATACTCTATATAAAAATAACCTCTACAATATTTTAAAAAAATTTGATCCCAACTTGGGCCAGTTATAAATAGAAATAACCTCTAAATTGTAATATGTTATATACTTTTTAAGTCCTGCATTAAGAAACTATACCTCTATATAGTAATAATTTCATATATATATATATATATAGAGAGAGAGAGAGAGAGAGCAAGGATCAAGTGGATACCCCTTATCTTACTCACCCGTGCTCACCCCCTTTAGGCGACGGTTTCGGTCATACAACCGTCGTCTATACTTTTAGCGACGGACAACATATAGCGTCGTTAAAAGTATAGACGACAGTTGTATGACCGAATCTGTCGCCTAAAGGGGGTGAGCACGGGTGAGTAAGATAAAAGGGTATGCACTTGATCCGGACCGTATATATATACATATATATATATATATATATATATATACATATATATGTGTGTGAGAGAGAAAATTAATTTTAAAAGACAACATTTTTTTATAAAATACTACATTTCCTATAAAATACCACATTTCCTATAAAGGACTACATTTTCTTATAAAAGACTACATTTCCTATAAAAGACTACTTTGCATAAATATTTTTTGAAAAATAATTATTAGGGAGTTCTTATTGATATTTTTATTAAAGTGGATATTTATGGGTGTTCGAAAAATATTTTGGACCAATACCTCTATTTAGTAATAACCTCTCTATTAGAATACAAATAATTTGGTCTCAAATCTATTCCTAAATAGAGGTTTTACTGTATATCAAGACAATCTTGTGTGATTGTGAAAGTCTGTTATCTATAAACAAAGAATATAACCAATCTAAAACTGTGAGCTAGAGATACTTCTTTAGAGTTGAGCTTAAAACTAGATATATTTTCCTTACCGCCTCTCCTTTTTTATTAAAAAACTGAAAGTGGAAGAACCTCTGAGATGAGACTACATAACACCAATTTTCCTTCTATTATACTCCCTCCGTCCCAGGATAAAAGTCTTTATTACTATTTTGAGTTGTCCCATGTTAAATGTCTACTTTCTTTTAATAACCAAACTTTTACACATTTTTTCCTATTATGCCCGTAGCATTAAATATCTTATATTTTTCTTATTCTAATTCTCTTTCCATATTTAATGACATTATTATGGGTAATTTTGTCATTTTATTCTTCTTCTTAATATGCGTGAAAAATCCATCAGGACTTTTATCCTGGGACGGAGGGAGTACTATTTTTTGACCACTTGAAGCATGCATAGCAAAAAAAATTTGAATTTGAGAGCATGGAGACATCACATAGTTGACATCTGCGTTATTGTTTCCGGGTTCTTCTATTTCAATTGATTGTTATATGATGCAATACACAGCTCTACTTTAGTAGAGTAGCTTGAATATGCAACTTCAAGCTCTAAAATTGTAGGTTGTTTGCATAAGATATAATTCTTGTAGTACTGTATATTTTCATTTAGGTAAAAAAGAAGAGATACTTCATAGCTTGAAATTTGTATAACTGCAGTAGGTGTTGTACATCACATCTTTCACTAACGTGCTGCTTCATTTTCTTTGTTGTAGCTTCTTGGGAGGAGCAGTGGATTTCATGTGGCATCAACTCATCGGCCGTGTACGAAAGGTCTTTGGCTGTGGAGTACTCCGCTTAGGAGGACAGCTCTTGATGGCACCGAATACAACCTCTTACTGTTAGATAGTGAAGGGATTGATGCTTATGATCAAACGGTTAGCTTTTGACTTGTCTTTATGAGATTGATCTGATTGTGGGTTGGCATTCTACCTTTTATGTGGTTGAGTTTGTTATTGATATATTCTTCTTCATCCCTAAAAACCTTATTGATTGTTTTCATTTTTCTTTTATGTCAATTTGACAAATTTGATCCATTTCAGTTTCACCTAGTCTACTTCTTTATTGGTGCTTCTTTTTTCTTTTAAGAATTGTATTATATAATTGTGTTTCAGTTCCTTCTCTTGGATTTTTTGACAGGGAACTTACAGCACACAAATATTTTCCTTAGCTGTCCTCTTATCCAGCATGTTCATATACAATCAGGTTTGAAAAAATATAATGTTTGTCCTTGATTGTTTTCTTTTGAAGGTTTCATTTCTTTGGACTAGTTTCTTATTTGCCTATATGTGTTCATCCTTCTCAGATGGGTGGAATTGATGAAGCTGCACTTGATCGCCTTTCTCTTGTCACTGAAATGAGTAAACGGATTCGTGTTAAGGCCTCTGGGGAAAGGAGTACGGCTTCTGAGATCGGACAGTTTTCCCCGATTTTTGTCTGGCTTCTGAGGGTAATATTGTGTTGACATAAGTGTATAATTCTTTTGATTTCTTAATGCAGAGTTGTTTTGTCTTCTCAAAATTTGATTATTTTTTTTTGTTTTTACATCGACATAAATGTTTCTTTTCATGATCAGATTCATTTATGATGGAATTTTCATTTTGACTTTGTGCTTTTAGGATTTTTATCTGGACTTGGTGGAGGATAATAGAAGAATAACACCTCGTGACTACCTAGAGCTTGCTTTGAGGCCAGTTCAAGGTGGCAAGAGAGATGTAGCTGCTAAAAATGAGGTTATTTATTTAGCTATAATATATAATTATACAGAGATGATGTGATTATTTTTTGTGAGCTAATAAATGAAATCAATTGGGATAATAATAATCTTTTACCCTTCCTTAGAAATGTACGTAAGGAGCAATATTTGTGGATTTAGCTTGAACTATTTATATTGGAATGCTGTTTTTGTACATGTGAAAATGAAGTTATAATGGTTCTAATTTGATGATTATTAGATCCGGGAATCCATTCGAGCTCTTTTTCCAGACAGAGAATGTTTCCCCCTTGTGCGACCTTTGAGCAACGAGAATGATCTCCAGAGACTTGATCAAATTCCAGTCAGTACCTTGCTCTTGTTTTATAAGTTATATTTAATTATGTTTTTCTGTTGTCATCATTTTTCTTGGAATGCGTATTTGTTTATTTTGTTCATTTATCCTTAATTTTTGTTTTAACTTACAGTTGGACAAATTAAGGGCAGAATTTCGATCTGGTCTAGATGCTTTGACAAGATTCATTTTTGAGAGAACTAGGCCCAAACAAGTAGGAGCTACAGTAATGACTGGACCCATTTTTGCTTGCATAACTCAATCCTACCTAGATGCACTTAATAAAGGTGTGGTGCCCACAATAACATCCTCATGGCAGGTTAGTGTCGTTTCTGGACTCCGATGTGTTGTTTTCTTTACTTTGTTTCTTACATCTGCTGATGTCTGATACTGTAGGATTCTGTTATGACTGGATGATTTATTAATGTTTTAAAGTATGCCATGAATGACTGTTGTTTCTGTACTCAATACCTTGTATTGTTTCTTATAAGTCCTGTCATCTTGCGTCTTTTACCCAATTTTAGGTCCTATTCACATTAGTATGCAACAAAATGAGAAGCATAAGTTTTTGTCTCTATCATTTTCTTCATTGCTTAAACATAGTTATGTCTAATAATATAAATTATATTGAGACCCTTGAACAGATGCAAACACAAATTAAACTCTCTGTTCAATATATCAAATTAAATTGCTAAAAGAACATGGCTCACTGACTCACTCTTCTTAACTGTGTTATATATCTATATTTGTAGTCTCATAGGTATTTACTTTTTATGTTGTCTTGCATTATCAATTATTTTGTTTTAGAAGTTACTAATTTAATGCTGCTGCAATAGACTATAAGGACCATTTGGTCATGGTAAAAAATCTTTTAACGGGCTTGTAATGTTATCAATGATAACAAGATATGAATGTGGCGATTATGCATTTGATATTAGAAAACCCCCCAAAAAAACCAAAAATAAATAAATATAAAAAATTGTGTTTGAGCTATTCGCATTCCGCAGAGTGTGGAAGAAGCAGAGTGTCAGAGAGCGTATGATTTAGCTGCTGAAGTTTACATGTCTACTTTTGACCGTACAAAGCCTCCTGAGGAAGTAAGTTCTTGCTTATTCTCTAGTTATTTTTATTTTCAACTGGTGGTTGTACTCTATTGTTTTCTGACTTCTGAAGGGTTCTAGGCTGCACTGAGAGAAGCACATGAAGCAGCAGTCCAAAAATCAATGGCTGCATTTGATGCAACTGCTGTAGGAGCAGGTTCTACTAGGCAGAAACATGAAATGCGACTTAAGCACTTCTTAAAAAAGGCATTTGAGGTAATCTTTGTTTTATGCAATTTACTGTATTGCACAGATTCGTTTTTATTTTATTTTATGTGTAAATGAGCTTTTTAACTTTGTTTTTCCCACCATGCCTCCTGGAAAAAATAGCAAGATATGAATATGCGGACTTGGTGAGTAGTTTCTTCACAGTAGTGAGAGGTTCCCTTTTCTGTCCTTCAACAGGAGTTTTTTTGGGTGTGTGGGGATAACGACTTTCCATGGGAGGCTATTTAGGAGGGCAGGTTCACTTGGAAAATGACTCTTGGTACTATTGGACCCAGGATAGCATATGGAAAAAGGGATCATTTATTGTGAATAGGTGCTCTATATTTAGAAAGGATTTGGAATCAGTTGATCTTTTGATTTTAAATTGTGAATTTGTTAGGGAACTTTGGGGATGATCTTTACGCTCTGTGGTCAATGGCGGAACCAGAACAAAAATTGAGGGGGTCAAAATTTGAGAGCGGTTTCTGGAGCAGCGACGTGTAGGTTGAAGTGGCGAGTAGGCCCGGACTCCATAATGTTCTATTGCTTCCAACTCTTTTCTTTATGAGTAATCCTATCTAATTCCCAAAAAAATAAAAAAAATCCAAATCACAAAATTTTAAAATTTTAAGAGAATATTTTTTTTTCATGTTTATTATATTAAATATATTGAGTGTTTAATTCAGGTAACATAATATTAGCGATGTTAAACTTAAGATATTAATTCATTTATTTAATTTTAATTAATATAATTATTATAATTGTATAATATATAAAAATTATATTAATCATAAAAATAATTTAATTTTAAATTTTTATTAATCAAATTAATTTTAAAGTTTAATTTAATCTCTAATTTTAAAATAAAAGAGTATAATGAGCTGCTTGGGAATTGGGACTGTGGATTTTATTTTATTGGGGTTCGCACCTTATCTGTCAAATTTCATGATTAAAAGATTTGAAAAAATATTCTTCTCCCATACTGCCATACATGTCCATTAAAAAAGTACTACCACTTTTGTTTACAAAAAAAAATTGAAAAAAGAAAAAAGAGGACGTACCAGCTCAGTAGCTCACGCTCCACCGGACCACCGCCTCCACCATTATCGTCGACTCCCTCATGAACCCCCTCCACCGCACAAGCGACGCCTCCGTGGCACTCAAGTGCCTCTTCACCATCCACCATATCATCAAGCGCTGGCCTTTCATCCTCCAAGACCCGCCACTGCCACCGCCCCCCGCCCCCGCCTCCGCCTGGCCCCGCCAGAAGCCTGAACCGCCGCTGCTACCAGGGGCAGATGCCCACGCCCGCCTTCCTGGTTCCGCCTCTGTCTGTGGTATCACTTGGGTGTTGCCGGACTTGGTAAGGAATTTTTTACCATGGAAGGAATTTAGGATGCAGACTGCAGAGTAGTTGTACGGTGGTAGAAAAGGTGCATTGATTTAAATAAGAATTGTAACCTTGTAAGCCTTGGACCTGCTTGCATTGGAGGTGGAAGATTTTTTGACTTGTGGGTCCTATTTTGTTGAATTTTTGGAGTTTGGGACTGCTTATGTTTCTATGTGAGAGATCCTGACTTCGAGTAGAGCACTTGGGTTTTTGCTAAATTTTGGGATTTTATAGTATGCAAATGATAGTCATTACGATCAGGTGGAGTGGTGGAACTGTTGGTGCAGGATGGGAAAGAAAGGTTGTAGAGAAAGAATGGAGAAAATAAAAAAAGGTTATAATAGTCCTTCCACACTTTAGTTAATGGAGTTATGATAGAAAACATTTGTGCACTTTGCCTCAAACGTCAGAATGTTAGGTGGTTATGTGCAGGTTTTTATGTTTTAGGTGATTATAAGGTGTTTTGTGTAAACCTCTGGTGTTTATATGAATTTTACTTGTGGCATTATTAATCTGATATTGCTACTGATGCAGGATTACAAAAAGGATGCTTTCAGGGAGGCGTACTTACAATGTTCAAATGCCATACAGAGCATGGAAAGGGAGCTTAGAACAGCTTGTAATGCTCCTGATGCCAAAGTAGATAATGTTCTTAAGGTATCACTTTTTTCTAGATCCTCTTTTGGATTTCATCTGAAATGTTGTTAATCATGTGCTTTTTTTATTTAACTTGAGAATAAATCCTTATTGTCTCTCTCTCTCTCTCTCTCTCTTCTGATTAATATTATAAATATATATACAAATTATGTGAAGTGCCCATACTCAATTGTTTCCGTAAGCTATTAATAATTTCTCTGTATGTCCAAAAGAAATCTCTGTACTCTCTCTCTATATATTTATGTGTGTGTGTTTATTCTTTTTTATTACCATTGTTTTTATTTATCTGTAAGCCTCTTTTTTTCTACCTTGTGTTTGTATCACCACCCTTTGCAGTTACCTCCAATTCCTATCCCAACGATTTGAATGTCCTCTCCCCTCTCTTCTCTCTATTTTCTGACCAACAGAAGCCACCATCAACTTCAAAGATGTCCACCACATCAACTACTTCTCCGCCCCCCCCCCCCCCCCCCCAAACTTTCTCCCACCATATATGTACATCAATATGTTAATTATTTATAGAAGATCTCCTGAACCACCACCATCATATAGTGCCTCATCATATCTAATCATCACCATCAAAACTACATACTATAACTTCAAATCTGTGGAAAATATTAATTTAACCCTTATTATACAAGTCTGAAAAGTAAAACTATTGATTTGAGACCACCACCATACATCAATGCTGATCTGCATATCTTATTGCAGTTTATGTATTTAATTGGGGCTAATTTGGTAGTAGATATGAAAAGAAAGTCCATATATGATTTAGAGAAAGAGATTAAAAGTCGGATTCTTTGTGGGCAAAGTGGCATATTATCATAAAGCGTAACATATATACTTTACCCATAACATAATTTGATGAGGCATTATCGCCACTCTGTCTCCTAAGCTTTTGTTTGAAAAATATAGTTTTAGACTAGTGCTTGTAATCTAATTTACCCTTTACAGGATTTATTTGTCCTCATAGGTAGTCATCTAGATTGTAAATATTTCTACTGCTGGGTTGTTGCACTAAACCCTATGAAGAAGTTTGTACTTTGTAGACAAGTAAATACATGTTCCATGTTTTCATTTGGATTATTCCATGTACATGTCATTGGATTATTTCAGATTTTCTCAATATTGTTATACAGGTGCTAGATGGTCTCTTATCAAAGTATGAAGCATCATCTCATGGCCCAGAGAAATGGCAAAAATTGACCATTTTCTTGCAACAAAGGTTTATATATATATATTTTCAACTATGTGTTTTTGTGTATCTGCTTCAATCTAAACTTTTGAACTTCGCAGTTTGGAAGGTCCAGTTCTTGATCTTATTAAGAAGCAAATCGATCGAGTTGGATCAGAGAAGAGCTCCCTCATGTTAAAGTGCCGCTCAATTGAAGATAAGATGGGATTACTTAACAAGCAACTAGAAGCTAGCGAGAAGAATAAAGCTGAATATTTTAAACGTTATGAGGATGCTATAAACAACAAGAAGCAGCTTGCTGATGAGTACATGAGCCGTATATCCAATCTGCAGAGCAAATGTAGCTCACTGGAAGAGAGATGTTCCAGCTTGTCAAAAACAGTGGATTTGGCCAGGCAGGAAGCAACTGAATGGAAAAGAAAGTATGAAATCCTTCTATCAAAGCAGAAAGCAGAGGAAGACCAGGCCAGTTCAGAAATTGCAATTCTCAAATCCAGGAGCAGTGCTGCTGAAGCAAGGTTGGCCGCTGCTCAAGAACAAAGAAAGTCTGCTCAAGAGGAGGCAGGGGAATGGAAACGGAAGTACGATGTTGCTGTTAGAGAAACGAAAATTGCTCTTGAGAAGGCCGCAGTTGTGCAAGAACGCTCAAATAAGCAAACACAACTGAGGGAAGATGCTATGAGAGATGAATTTTCTGTTACCCTTGCTGATAAGGTTAACTCTCTCTCTCTGACACACTCTCACACTCGCACTCACACTCTCGCTCTCACTCTAACATGCACTCAAACACGCAGACCGACGTTTTCCCTAGTTTATTGTGCTTTAAACTATCAAGGTGTACTTTTGAGGGCTAAAATTGTTTCTATGAATTTTGTATGTCATGAAATTGTAGGAAGAGGAAATAAAAGATAAGACAGCAAAGATTGAACGTGCCGAACAGCGATTAACAACTTTGAGCTTGGAGATGAAGGTAAAGGCTAGGCTGCTTTCACATTTTACACAGAAACTTCAAATTTATATGTGATGCAGGTTTTATTGTTTGGATTTGCATATATACTATGAATGGAATGTATAGATTTGCTTTACTATGATTTTGTTCATGAGAAGACATTGTGCTAGTAATGTGGGGTTGGAGTGTGCTGCCAGAGGGGTATGTGGCAGTAATAGTTATTTGGTTCGAAGAGGTGGTTCAATTATTATATGTGTCATAGATCAAGTTAAAATTGTATGAAACTATGATGAATATTATAACACAAATTTTTTGGGTAAAAAGGTATTATGCCCACGAGTTGTTTAATTAGTTATAAGTCAATTTTGAGTGGCACAAAGTTATTTAAAGTATTAAAAAATTACCTTTCCAACTTTATCCTTGTTAATTTTAGAGTATTATATTCAAATTTGAGTTGAGAGTGGAGTGTTTGTATTGGGATATCTGCAAGCTAAATATGAATATTATCATGAATTATATTGGCATTGAAATTTTAATATGTGCGCGCGTATATATTTGTATGCAATTATGTTTATATGCATATAAATTAATTTGTTTAATATTTAAATATATGCCAAATCCCCTAATTCCCATATGGTAGACTCTAATCGTCAAACCTGAATCCTCAAACCCGAATCCTTGTTGATTAGGTTATAACAGTATTTTGCATAGTACCCTCCGTTCCGATTTATAAGATCAATATTGACTTTCTAAAAGTCAATTTGAGACATTTTGAAATTTAAAATTGACACGATTCATTGAAGTTTTGAAAATAATATTTTTTATCTAGTAGTAATTATTTTGGTAGCTTATGATATTCATAATTGTATTGACGTAAACTAGATGAATTAGTGTCAATTTTCAGTTTGAAAATATTTGAATTGACTTTTGAAAAGTCATTATTGATCTTATAATTTGGAATGGAGGTAGTACTTGATTGTGCAACTTTGCCATCTTTTTGAGACATCCCGAAAAAGAAATTTGTCTTCTAAAGTTGGACGGAGAGAGCACTATTATATTTTATAGAAAGGCAACTACAGTGATACTCATTTAACCATTTATTCTGTTCTTTTTGCAGGCTGCTGAATCAAAAATTAAAAATTATGATTTGGAGGTATCAAATCTCAAGCTTGAAATTAAGGGATTAGGTGAGAGATTGGAAAGTGTAAATGCAACTGCACAATCGTTTGAAAGAGAAGCTAGGATTTTGGAGCAGGAAAAAGTTTTTCTCGAGGAGAAGTATCGCTCCGAGTTTAATAGGTTTGAGGAAGTCCAGGAAAGATGTAAAATTGCTGAGAAAGAAGCTAAAAGAGCTACTGAGTTGGCTGATAAAGCACGAGCTGAAGCTGTCACTGCCCAAAAAGAGAAGAGTGATGCTCAGAGGATATCAATGGAAAGACAAAACCAAATTGAGAGGACTGAGAGGCACCTTGAAAGTTTGGAAAGGCAAAAAACAGACTTGGCTGATGAATTAGAGAGGTACCGAGTTTCTGAGATGGATGCGCTGTCCAAAGTTGCGACGTTAGAAGCAAGGGTTGAAGAAAGGGAGAAAGAAATCGAGTCATTATTGAAATCAAACAATGAACAGCGAGCCAGTACTGTTCAAGTACTTGAGTCTCTCTTGGAGACTGAACGTGCAGCACGTGCAGAGGCAACTAATAGGGCAGAAGCACTCTCTGTTCAGCTGCAAGCCACTCAAGGGAAACTGGATTTACTCCAGCAGCAGATGACTACAGTTCGCCTCAATGAAACAGCACTGGACAGTAAGCTCAAAACTGCTTCCCGTGGAAAGCGTGTGAGGGTTGATGACTATGAAGTGGGCGTGGAGTCTGTTCATGATGTGGACATCAATGATAGAACATTACGAGGAAATAAAAGGTCAAAGAGCACAACTAGCCCTCTAAAGTCCACACCACCTGAAGATGGTGGTTCAGTTTTCAGGGGAGAAGAAGAGAACAACAGCCAACAGACCAATTCTGAAGACTATACAAAGTTTACGGTGCTGAAACTTAAGCAGGAGCTCACAAAACATAACTTTGGTGCAGAGGTACTTGAGCTGAAGAATCCAACCAAGAAAGATTTTGTTGCTCTCTATGAAAAATGTGTGCTTCATAAGTCATAAGTTTCAAGTTACGGACTTGTTTAGGAAGGTTGCCTGTAGTCTACTAAGGTTTACTCGAGCAATGGCCAGTTTATGACACCAATGTTTTACATAAAATCATCTGAGCTTTTGTTGCCCTAAATTTCTCGTCAGACTTGGTAAGAGTTGAAGGAAATTGCTTTTTTAAGTACGCAGTCTTCTCATGCTGGCTGTTGGATTATGCTACCATGATATTTTCTTCTTTTTTTCATGATTGTAGTTTTTACCATTTTGTGGAGTTCCTCCCAAGGGTGTTTGCCATATATAGTCGTAGAGGTGTAGATGGTATGCCATGACGTTGAAGTACTAACGGTCCATATTATCAACATCCTTGATGAAATTTGTATTTTCCTAGTAAGTTCAGGGTGGTGCTTTTGTAGCCACTTTTTCCATCAAGTTATATATTCTTCAAGTTTGGTTTTAATGTTTTATTATACATGGATGAACTCACCCATACACATCATTTCATTATTGTATGGTGGATGCCTATACTTTCTGCCGGAGTCTAATATAAATAGTTAATTTTATCGATCATATTTGAATACCAAAGACTTGATTGGTGGTGCCCTTTATTAATTATTAAATGAACTATCCCATGCAATGCAAATCATCAACAAAATGCTGAAACTCCAATGACCAAACTATACCAAATTAATGTTTGTACAGTTGACCTATATACAGTCGATGTATACTGCTCTTTTATACAAACCAGCTAGTGCAAATATGGCATGGCACCAGTTCGTTCTAAAGTGTTACATTAGCCTACTTTTGTAACATTACATAATAACTATTTAGTTGAATTAAGAAACACAAAGTACATTATTCTCCGGTCCCAATCTCACCAAATCCAAGCTTAACTTGGCATTTGTTTATTACACAACAATCAACAGCCACCACCCAAAGATACCTAGTCATTGTTGCTCGATCCAATTATTCTCTGATCGACCTTATGATCCTTTGCTTGCACCAGCTGACAGATTGAAAAAACGACGAACCGTCACCTTGAAAGGTTAAATTTGGGATCAACTGATGTGGGATTTCTCTATTTTGGCTTCCAGCATTGTAAGAGATAAAATTAGGGTTATAAAATTCGATAAAGCCCGGGTTCTTGATCACATCATGATGCCTACTACTTGAACTCTTGGATGATGATGTTTCGTTTTCGTCGCCGGCGACTTTAACACTTGAAGAACCACCACATTGCCTAGGCTGTGTTTGGTAGAACACCTTTGAAACCACTAATTCTCCATCTTTTTCCTCCTCATTATCACCAAGGTGATATTGGTGCATAACCCAATTAGTCTTCTCAGGCTTCTTTTGCCTTCCATAGTTTGTATAAAGCACTAATATTTTCTTGTACCCTTTTACAGTCCCATCTACAACAACTGCCCTAGTCTTGCCTGTTTTGTGCCACCTTGTTTCGCCCCCATCCGCATCTGTGTCCACCTTTCTTCGCTTTCTAGTCCCTGTTGTGTATGCCTTTGAAGGTCGATGAAAAAAGTGGCGGATTTGGCCATCCTTATTAACTCCTGCATGTACAAAGAGATTTTACTTAATTTAGAAAGCCACCTCAAATTAAATAGACGGTCAATTGACTTCTGTTAAAAAAAGGTGAAAATAAATTCACTTTCTTGACTTTAATTTTAATTGAGAAAATTTTAACTTGGTTGTTTAAAACAAAAAATAAATTAAGGTTAATTGATTTTTAGCATCATTCACCCTTTCTAATGTATGTATGTATGTACAATCTTAAAATAATATAATACATGATAAAAAAAATTTGACATACTATTCTTCTTTCTTTTTTTGTCTTTTATAACATTAACATTCATCACAAAGCTCCGCTCAGTAAATATTTAGACAAAATAGGTATATAACTTTCGCACAAAAAAAGAAGAATAAAAAAACAAAATACAAAATAATAATAATAAAACAATTATTAAAAAGACCAATGAGCTAGGGACATAACAAAGTGCTACTAATAATAATAATAATAATATATTAGTGTTATATTAAATTAATGGATAGAGTTAGGTTAATGACTTTTAAATGAGGTGACAACTTCTAGATTTTAGATCTAATAATTTTAAATCCAAATATTTAAATAGACTCTTCATTTCAAATTAAAATGGAGAGGATCCTAATCCTCATTTAACAAGGGAAAACATGGCACTTAATTTTGTGCACACATATGATAAAGAATTAATGCATTAATTAATTGTTGAATATTTATAATGGAGTATTATACTCCCTCTCTGTTCCTTAATATAAGACTTTTTAGAATTGTGTACAAGTATTAAAGAAATGATTGTATAGCATTATATATAATATCAAATGTCTATATTGACCTTGTATATTGGAAAAATAAATTGTTATTTATTGAACAAAAAAATGTGAGAGAACCAAAGTTATATTTATTACTTAGGATAATATTGAAAACTAAATAATTAATATTTATTTAAAATTTTAAAACGTCATATATCAAAAGACAATTTTTTTTCTAAAATGTTTTATATTAAATGACGGAGAGAGTACTGAATAATCATGCATGGAGTAAACACATCTGAATAATTTGATTATGACCATTGAGGAAAAGAGGAATAGAAAAAAGAAAAAGAAAAAAAAGAAATCTTAATAGATCCTTAAGATAGAAAAAGCTAAAGAAAATTCAGGATTCCACAACCTCTCGAGTGTGAGTGTCCCTCACGCAATAATTATCCACTAATTAAAACTTTTTACTCTTACACTCTGTTTCTGAGTTTTAAAATGGACAGAAAAGAAAAGAAATGGACGGAAAATTTAAGTTTTCTTTTCAATTCTTATGTTTCTGAGTTTTTTAATAAACGGAAAAGAAAAGAAATGAATAAAAAACTTGGCCACTTTTCCTGCCAAAGTTTTCCGTCCAAAATTGGCATGATTTGGACGGAAAAGAAATTAGAATAAGTAATATTTTTATAATTCCCATATTATCTTCAACTTTTAATATAATAAATTTTAAATTACAACTCATGTCCTCAATTTTAAATTTTCTATCCTTTTCCATTAAAAACTCAGAAACAACACAAAGGAAAACTTTTAGTTTTCTATTCTTTTCTTTTCTGTTCTAATTTAAATTTTCTATTCTTTTCTTTTCTGTTCAAAACTCAGAAACAGAGCATTAGTTACACAAGGGACATGAAAAGCATACCATTCAATTAATTAGTCATTAAAATCATGTACATATTATAATTAATCATTAGTCTGCATATATATGTTATTTTTAATTACAGAATATATATATATATATATATATATGTATATATATATATACTAATTAATGTTACTAATAGTCAATCTTTACTAATATTACTCAATAAAATCACGACGTCGTAGTTTTGTTTAAAATTAAGAATTAAAGATTTTTTAATGAAAAATTTTAATTTTTAAAAATAAAATTAAGTCGTTCCGTTAAGTAATCTTATTCAAATTTGACTACGACATTGTCTTAGATAACATTTTCTCATATATATATATATATATATATATATATATATATATATATATAACAAAATACAACTGATTTTGAATTTCCCGCTCACCCTAATAAATTATCTAGGCCGTTCAAAGTTTGGGATAAATTCCACCGTCCATGTAGTGCCGGAGGCACGGGACACATCTAATATATATATATAATAGATCAGATTTATTTACCTGGTAATTTCTCAGGATGGGTATAACAAATTCCATTTTGGCCTTCAAGGGTTGGAATAAATTCATCGATTAAAGGATGGAGCTTATGGCCATGATCATATAGTACCTTTGCCTCTAAATGTTCAAGAATTACTTGATCAGATGGGTCAAACTTCACTCCAGCTGGTAGCCCTGGCAGATCTTGAACTCCACCCTAATAATTTCAAATGTTTGTTAAATTTCAAAGCCAAAACAATAAAACAAAAATTAAATAAATATAAATATATTATAGTATAATGATCATACCTGATCTTGGAGCTCTATGCTATGACTACATGAAGGGCAAGTTAAGGTACGAATTCTTTCGATTTTTGAGTCGATTGTGACGATGGCTCTTTCGTCGCTAGGGGATTCATTGCACCATGCCATCATCGATCTCGATCTCTCTTATTTATTTATTTTTGCCCATCAAAAATTTGGTTTATCTCTTCTTGCCTCCACCTCTCTAAGCTAACAAAATAAATAAATAAAATGAATCAGCTGCAATTAAAGAGATGAGAAAAGATCATTAAAAGGGAAATGGAGAGAGAGAATGTTATCTAGTTATTTAAATAAAGTTTTCAGTTAACCAAATATTTGTTCCTCTAGCTTGTTCTTGCTGTTCAACTGGGCGCGGCTTGCCGTGTTAAATTCTGAAAAAAAAGACTAGAGAGAGAGATAGATAGAGAGAGAGAGAGAGATTTTTATTTGTTAATTATTGATTTATATTGTGTGAAAGAAGAAGGGAATGGGTTGCTTGGACGTCAAGTTTGGTTTTATTTATGTGTATATACATATGGCTAGAAGAAAATTTTCACTTTTGTTTGTTTTGGGTTGCTTTTTTACTATGACTAGCTAATTATTAAATATGGTTTCTATATATATATATATATATCAAAGAAAATAAACATGCATGCTATATATAAATTTAAGTGTAAAATTAGTGTAGCTAATTAAATAAAAGGTAGAGTGGAGATGGGGCAACGTACACTGGATTTCCAAAGGACATTTTATCTTGAGAAAGAGAGAGGGGCTTTAGCTCCAGTGTCAACCTAGAGTCTCCTTAAAGCTATGTATACATACATATATATACACATATATATGAAGTAACAAACTGATCATATATAATATATCTACACCAACCTCTACATATATATACTTCTACCTCCACTTCATTTCTTCACGTAGACTTCTCCATTTCAAGTAAGGTATCGGTACCCCCCCCCCCCCCTCTCTCTATATATATATAATGTTGGAGAATGATCTCATTTTGTGATTTATAACTAGTGCATATGCTTGTTCTGATACTATTCGGACAGACAACATTATATTTTTTTGCACAAAGACTTGATTAATTACATTCAGTATTTGACAGGCTGGCGATTGCAGATAGTTGAGGAAGAGATGACAGTAGACGATTAATTTAATTTAAGCCGTTATATTTTATATATAAGGTGCAAGTAGAGGCCAATTAACCGACATGATATGGATATTTATTGGTGTCACACCACACCACCAGTCGTAGCTTGAGCTTCTCAGAGAAGCCACCACGCAACAGAGAAGCTTTTGTTAGGGTTTTCTTTAACGTATGCTCGAGGGTTTTGAGTTTTAACCCTATTTAATATTCCCCTAAGAGTTGAGTTTGATTTGAATTCATTAATTAATATATTTAAATTAAAATCACACTACAAATTTATTTTTATTTTTAAAATAACAATTTTGTATTTACTAATACTCCCTAGCTAGCTCGTTCTAAAATTTAACATTATTATTAGATTTTTGAAAATTAATTTGAAAGATTTTAAACTCAAAGTCCAAAAATATATTTTATTTTTAATCAATACAATAACAAAATTTATGTTTATTTTATAATTTTAAATGCATCATATTAGCTTTGAATTTAAAAATATTTCGTATTTAAGTCTTTTTAATTAAAACTCAATAATAATCACATATTTTAAATTCAAGAGGGTGTCTCAGTCATCCCATCCCTAGTTAATATTGAAGTATTACGTGATAATAAAATTGCACATCGAAGAATAAAGAGAAAAATTGACGACTTATATGCTTTAATGAATTATACACTTTATAGGTTAATTACCTTTTAGTGTGATTTCAAATGAGCGTATAAAGATTTGATATTCTCAAAAAAATAGTATTCAAGTTATGGCCTCATGGGTATGGACTTGGATCATGAGTATTGTATGGACTCTTCTCGGAGAGGCTCTTGTACTCTTTAATCAAGTGGTATACTCTTCCCGGGGGATCCGGTTAGCATGATGTTATTTTTTTGGTAATTTGGTTAATTGGCCAATAGAATACTGACACATATACAACCTCGTTTGCGTGTCAGTATTCTATTGGTCAATTGACCAACTTACCTCAAAATAAACTTCATACTAACCACTTCCTTCTCGGGGAGACCCTTGCATGGTGGATCAAGCGAGAGAGATCATATTGAGAGATAAACTTGTCAGATAATTAACAAGAGATAATGAAAAAATAGAAGAAGCTCAGAGAACTAAAAGGAATTAAGACATATAGGTCTCTGTCAACAATTATATAATAATAAAAGATAAAAACAAATTTAAGACGTTAAAAATATCATCCGTTTCAATTTATAGGATCAAAACGATAATTTTATTTTATTTTTTATTTTTTGGTTCCAAATTAAATGATAAAAATTAAATGATATTTAGTATAGTACTTTTCAATTATTTACATTAATTAATTATATTTGTTAGTATTAAAATTAAATAAAAATTCAAAATTTGAGTCTGAATATTAGGATTTCTAAATTACTTAAAAACACAAACTTTCTTTCTAATTTTGGACAAAGGTTAAAATGTTAAATAGTACTCTCATAGTCTAGTGGAAGTGGATTTATAACTTTATGTTTATTATACTTCTACCGTAATTAAATTAATAAATAAAATAAAATAAAATAATTTTATAATAATCTAAAGGCTTAAATATGATTTACTACCCTAAACTATAGGCCATATTCCACTTTGGTGATCCACCTTTCAATTTTGTCAATTAGATGATTGAACTATTAATTTTTTTCGATTTCATTCAATTGGGCATGCCACGTAAAAAATTGCTGACGTGGTATCCTAATAGGCTAAATGAGTGCTTATGTGTAAAAAGAATATATATTTTTAATGAAATCAATGGACAAAAAGGTAAAATAACAAATAAAACAACTAAAAATTACACAAATAATATAAATAAGTTGTATAATTATTTATTTATAATTATATAAATAATATAAATTATTTATATAATTATTATATAAATAATTTAATAATTATTTTTATTAAAAAAAAACTGCGTTTTATTATTTTTTTTATTTAAAAAACTATGTTTAATATTAATGATAATAAAAATAAAAATATTAATGATAATAAAAATTAAAAAAAACGCATTTTTTTATTTTTATCAAAAAACTGCGTTTTTTTTATTTTTATTACAAAAAAACTGCATTTTTTAAATTTTTATTATCATTAATATTTTTATTTTTATTATCATTAATATTAAACATAGTTTTTTTAATAAAAAAAATAATAAAACACAGTTTCTTTAATAAAAATAATTATTTTTAATAAAAATAATTATTATATTATTTATATAATAATAATATAAATAATTTATATTATTTATATAACTATAAATAATTATACAACTAATTTATATTATTTGTGTAATTTTTAGTTGTTTTATTTGTTATTTTACCTTTTTGTCCTTTGATCTCATTAATAATATATATTCTTTTTACACATAAGCACTCATTTAGCCTATTAGGATGTCACGTCAACAATTTCTGATGTGGCAGACCCAATTGAATGAAATCGAAAAAATTTAATAGTTCAATCATTTAATTGATAAAATTAAAAGGTGGATATATTTAAGCCTAATCTAAATACCATATATATAAACCATGTAATTTACCTTTGTGAACTATTTCTACCTCAAAAGTTCTTTCTAATATATATTGATCCTATTCCTATAGTACCTTAGTATACTAATATAGTCATCCTTTAAAGATTATTAGTAAAAATAATTCATAAGACAAAAAAAAACAATTAAGAGAATTGGGATCAGCAGTAAATTCAGAGATCTTGAGTTCGACTCTCACTGACATTAAGTATAAAGGTTACGGACCGCAGCTGTTATTGAAAATTTTGTTCGAGGAGAGAAGACATAATCGAGGAATTCTTTTTTATAAAAAAATAAAATAAAAGAAGAGGGGAGAGCGGGAACTTTGGGCCAAAAGTCGCAATCATGTTCTATCAAACAAAAATAGCTATATTGGGCAAATTCTAAACCCATCGGCCCAGTTCATAATTACTTAGGCTAAACTTCGTGTAGTCCAGCAAGAGAATTCAAACTGTTATTAGGTAGATTTATAGGAACAATTACATTTTTTATTACATTTTAAAAAATAATTACATAAAAAGTGTACAAACTAAAAAATTATAAAAAAAGTGCATATGCAATTTTAATTACAAAAAAGAGTGCAATCTTATCCCTTTTATTTAGTTAAATGATTTAATCAGTTATTGATAATGCCCATATTTGTAGGGATTTAAATTTTATCTCTCTTTCATCGACTTCCATTCGCAGTTTTCTTCATCTCCTTCTTCCGCCTCCCTTCTCCTCCACCGCACACGCCCAACCACCTCCATCTGCCACCCACCGCCATCCCCCTCCTCCCTCCCCCCTTTTTCTACCCATCCCACCCCCTCCCCTCCCCTCCCCTCCCCTTCCTCCGCCTCCCTTCTCCTTCCTCGCCCACGCCCCACCACCTCCATCTGCCTCCCACCGCCATCCCCCTCCTCCCGCCCCCTTTCTCCACCCCTCCCCTCCCCTCCCCTTCGCCTCCTGCCGCCCCCTTTCTCCTACTCCCCCAGATCGATCCAAGATGGTCGTCGATGGAGAACCCGCCACTGGCCGAGATGGAGGCCCCTCCGCCACCCGTTGCTTCCCCTCCACCACCGATCCTTTCTCCAGCTCTACCGGTAATCAAACCTTAATATGTTGGTAACCAAATAGGCATACCATGGTAACCAAACCTTCATAACAAGGTGACCGAACCTTAATATGAAGGTTTCCTTGTTATGAAGGTTTGGTTACCTTATTATGAAGGTTTGGTTACATTGGTACGAAGGGTTGGTAACTGAGGTGATCGTCGGCATGGGGAGAAAAACTTGCATTGGGCTAGGGTGATTAGAACCTTGCCGCCGGTTAGTGTTAGTATATAGATATTGTCATGCTTTTAAAAAATAAAATTATTTTGATTGTGGTGCAGTTGGTAGCTAAACCTTGATACAAAGGTAACCATTTTAGTTTTTGTAGGTAACCAAATATTCATAAAAAAAAGGTTAACTTTGTATAAAGGTTTGGTTACCTTGATATAAATGTTTGGGTACCTTGATACGAAGGTTTGATTATTTTTGCAGTGTTCTAGAGAAGGTTCAAGAGTAAGACGAAAAGAGAGAAAATGATAATGGTGAATCGATTGAGGACGAAGAAAATCATCTATGAAGTTTCCTTTTTGTTCTTCGTTGGTTTCGTGTAGATTTGATACGTGATTTTTGAATTTTTTGGTTATTTGGTAACTGCCGAATCTATTTTTTGAATTTTTTGGTTATTTGGTAACTACCAAATTTAGTGGAGTAGTTTTCTCCTTGAATTAAGGAATTTGTATTTTTGTTGGATTGGATTCAATGACTTGTTTTGCACTATTGTTGATATTATTATACATTATTGTACTGTTAATATAATTATTTAGTTGATGCACTTTTTTTGTAATTTTTTTCTATTTGTTGTATACTTATGTAAAGGACCCAGATTTATATCCTGTGCAAACCAAACCCAGTCTCTATAAAAAAGATTTTAATTAATTATATTTACATTGATTAATTATAATTGTTTGCAAGTAATTGAAGCCCAATAAAAGGTTTTATTAATCTTGGACATCAATACAAAGGAAGTGTCCAAACAGTACAACGGTGAAGAGTACACAACCTTAAGAATGTAAATGAACCGAGTCGAGTATTGAGTTTCTTATATTTGGTTTATAAAATTTATTGAGTATAAAATAAAGTTTGATTGAGGCTCGTTTAGCTACCGAGTCGAGCACGAACTCGAATCGAGCCCGAGTAGTTTGAACATTTCGAACGGATATGATACGAGTATCAATAGAAAATTACAATTTGAGAAGATTCGAGTAATTTATCAAACTTTAAAATTTGCTCATATTTGAATCATTTATATTTCGAGTCGAACTCGAATTTTTAGTCGAGCGAGTACAAATCGATCTCGAACTGTTTGTTTATTTTATAGCCATACACAAGGGTAAATTATTTTTGTTCATTTTTGAAAGGCAAAAAGGAGTATTACCTCACTGTAGTTGTCGCTTTTAAATATTACACCGCTGAACAAATAAAAAAAACACACATTGCTTAATTGAAAAAAAATGTTCGAAAAAAATTAAAATAAAAACATTATTTACGTTTCTTCTTCTTCATTCACGTGCTTTCTTTCTTCTTCCACATATCATTCAATATCCAATATTGTCAAAGAAAACCTTACTCATTTAGTTTCCTTTTTTTATTCCAAATTCAATATCATCCAAAGAAGGCCCAAATTGTGATTGAAATAAAAAGTTTTGTTCTTCTTTATCTTCTCATCTCTTTTCATATATGTATGAACAATATATATTGAGGGTGTTCAACAATAAGATATGGATTTTCAACAAGGTTTATAGTAGAAACCCTAACTACATCGAAGATTGAGGAATTAAGCGTGGTGTTACAAAATTGGGGGTTTAGAGAAAATTTTAGGGCCTTTAATTTTGAAGCAATCAGTTACAATTGCGAAGTTGAATTAGATACAACCAAAGCATAGATGGTTTGTAAAATCAAATGGATCAATTACCCAATAAAATCCCTAAATTTCTTAGTCAAATTAAGGTTCAATCGCTCCTAATTCAGTATGAATTCAAAACCCTAACCTCTAATAATTTACATGAAGATGCACTTACCTAGCAAAACTCCTAATTTTTCGTAGCTAATTGATCCCAATTTCTTTAAGTTTTCTAAACTCCCGTTCATCTATTTTAGCAGCTACAAATGTAAGCTGGGATGTAAAAACGATAGCTTTCTTTTGCCCGATTCACATCTGATTCAACTAATAGGCTACGTCACTCTAAATATCCAAGCTTATATTTGACATCTATCAAATTAATTTGACAAATTAATTTAATTAATAATTTTTAAAAAATTCAATTGGTTAATTACATATTTTGAAAGTTTAGTAGTATAATGTTTAAAAGTAGAGCATACTTACATAATAAAACCCATTACCAAACTTAAACCCAAACAATTTCCGTACTAGTTTTCCTAATATGAAAAGGGTCACATAACAAATAGCCCCAACAAAACTACTACAAAGACCCACAAATTGGACAATATTACAAGGTAATTGTTAAATTCACAATATATTTTGTTATTTCTACAACAAAAGTGTCGTTGTAGTGTATAGCGACAGTTTTTACCGTCGTTATAAGATCTATAGCGATACTTTTATTGTGAAAATAACAATTTCTGTTGTGGATTTAACAATTTCCTATTACAAAGACAAACACTATTTTCACATGGTTCATTCTCACATGAATGTGAAATCCACTATATGTCCATGTAAGAAAGGATCATATGAAATTATCAAAAATACATGTGAAAATATCAGTTTCCTATTATAAATGTAGAATTGATGGCATGTATTTATAGATATATTCAAGATTCAATAGTTTTTATTTGGATGAATTACATATTCTATTACATTTTTGAAAATAATTATAACAAAAGTATACTCATAAAATATTTAGACAATTAATACAATTTCATATTTATTTACAATATTAGTACAATTAGGATTCCTTAATTTAGGGAATTAATATGCAATTAGGATTCCTTAATTTAGGGATTAATTATCCCCATGACTTATTCTCTATTCTCATCTAGAACAACTACATTAGTTAGTTATCACCATTTTTCTTCATTCAACGTATTTTTTCTATATATATATATATATATATATATATATATATATATATATATATATAGAAAGAATATATCTTTGCTTTTCTGTTAGGCCATGGCGATCGAACCCAAAGACGTCGAAACCCTCATCCTCAAAGGCCTTGCTTTGGATCACATGGGACACAATCCTCCGCCCTCAAATACCTCGATATGGCGGTGATGTTGAGTTCAGATAATATGGTAGAGGGTTCTGGCTTTGCATATCCCAATTACTGCAATAAATGGGTAGTATTCTTGGTGTTTGATGAGGGCCTAGAGGGACATAATAGAACTTGCTTGGTTTGTTCTCGTTCTAGATAGTCAGCTTTGAGGTTTTCCACACTTTCATATACTTTACCCAAAGTCCAAAATGAAGCCATTTCTTCCTCAGCCAGAAGCCTGATAAGAGTACCTAGTGGAAGTTCCAAGAGCCCAAACAGAAAGTCTACGAACTCCTTACCTGCCTCTACAAAGATGACTATTCAAATACTGGATGATGATAACCAAACCTTCATACCAAGGTAACCAAACTGTCATATCAAAGTAACCAATTAATTTAAAAAAAATCTATTTGTAGATTTTTTTATAATGCAGTTGGTAGACAAACCTTAACACAAAGCTAACCAATTCAGTTTTATTGGGTTACCAATTAATTATAAAAAATCTATTATAGATTTTTTTTCATAGTGCAGTTGGTAGTCAAACCTTAATACAAATGTAACCAACAAAAACTAAAATCGTTACCTTTGAAAGTTTTGGTTACCAACTGCACTGAAATTTCTCTTGGTTACCCACAAAAAGTAAAATGATTACTTTTGTATAAATATTTGGATACCAACTGCACTAAAATTTATCTTTTTCTCCTTTTAATTTCTGGACTAAATCAACCTTCGTCACAATGCCAGATGTGGCCGTAATGGATGAGGAGATCGGCGTCCATGGTGTTGAAGCGGTGGCGAAGGGGAGGAGGAAGATGACGTTGCCAAACTTTGAATATTTGAATTTTAATTATTATTTTTGAATTTAAATTTGAATTTGTTGTTAGGTCCAAGATATTTGAATTTGAATTATTAATTATGGTAGTTATTTCTCCTTGATTTTAGGTTTCCTTATTATGATGAATTGTACTTTTTTTTGTAATATGAGTCCTAATTATACTCTTTTTATAATTATTTGATTGATGCACTTTTCTTGTAATTACTTTCTATTTGTTGTATACTTATGTAAAGGACCCTTTTTATTTCCCTTTGTTATTCCATTTCAAATTTTCAATTTCAAATGTACAGAGTAGGGCTAGGGCCCAACTCATAAATATTAATTCCTCAGTTTAGTTTTGGAGTGGACTTTTCCTTCAATAATTGGATCAGTAAATGGGCTACCTAAATCTTCTGTTATGGCTTAAATACAAAGTAGTGTTATAAATATGCATTTACTAGTACTAGATCTATAGATGTAAAGAACAGACAAATTTGGACTCCAATTTAATTTCTAGGTGTACTGAGTCAGGTCCTTCTGAGTAAGTGGGGTAGGAATAACTATGGCCTAAAGACAAGGCCCACAATAACAAATAGATCTGTGGTTTGGGCTATATTTTTAATGGGCCATTAGACAGAACTATAAGTATTAAATAAATTAAATTATGAGCCCAAAATTGAAGTGAAAATCCTTGGTACTGACTGCTGCCAGTACCCAGTACCCACCATAGATTTATTATCATTAGTTCAATCTTCTATGTTCTTTCCCAAGAGGAAAGCAAATGCAAAGCCAATATGATTGTGGGGGTAAAGGAAAGATATAGCAACTCAAATTAATTGTTCAAATAAAGTTTCTTAAAATAGACTGCTGCCATTTGGGGCCAATCTTACTATACTATAATGTCCTTTTCCAACTGGGAAACACATCTTTAGCATCTTTGTGGTGGCCACTCAAAAGTAGTTAATATTAGTAGGTTTAGAAAAATACTTCGGTCTCTTAATATATGTGGTTTGAGAATTCCAAGTAAGCATTAATGACTTAAGGAGTGTTTGATAAAAACTGAATAAATCTCAATCTGAATCTGAATGAGCTGAATCTGAATGAAAAAAATTATTTGATAATTGACATGTCTGAAACATTTGAATGACAAAATTTTATTATTTTACCCCCTCTAAAAAATTTCAAAATTATTGTAAATTTATTTAATATTACTTGATATAATAGTTAATATTTTTTTTAATTTTTTAATTTTTTAATTTTTTTAATTTTTTTTTACTTCATTCAGCACAAAAAATTTAACTTAGCCATTCAGCTCCTCTATTTTACCGATTCAGCAATTCAGACCAAAACAAACGCACTGACCGATTCAGCCATTCAGATTCAGCTACATTCAGCTTTAAACAAACACCCCTTAGTTTCCAATATTACCCCAAGTATGAAATATAACTTTAGTTCTCTCATTATTTTTTTGCCCAATAAATAACATTTTTTTAATACAAGGACAACATAGGCAATTGATATTATATTTAATGCTATACAATTTTCTTTAATACTTGTGCACAATTCTAAAACGTTTTATATTAAGGGACGGAAGTAGGGAGTAACATTTTCGATAGAAATCACTTTCACAGAATAATTTTTTTTTCTTTTCCTCATAAATTGAATAAAATGTGGTAACTTCACATTAGCAGCTCAAGTTTTAATTTTATTTGACAATAACATCTTGTCTTTATTAAAGTTATTAAATGATGTTTTAAGTTTTCTTAATTTTGGTGCTTTTCTTTTTCTTTCTTACCAAGTTGTGCAATCCATACCTATACAGGACACAGTACATTAATTAAAACGTTACAAGTTAGGGTAACTTTATAAGTTATTTACAATTAGAATTTCTATTAAAATTTACAGGCAATAAAATTAAGTTTTATAGAAAAAATAATAATTGAATCATCTAGTTTATGAACAATAAACTACAACATGTGCATCAAGGCAATTATCATCAACTAGCTGTATAAACTCTGGAATGTCTTCGTTTACCTGAGGAGACTTTTTATGGCACTGTACTATATGTTTGCACTGAGCTGCAGGTGGACCCTTTGAGCTTAATGAGACAGGACAGGACCATCAAAGACCTACTACCACCACAAATACCCACATTAATCACTCTGAACTTCTACTCCTCTGAGTGAATGTGCTATAATTGTACTAAAACCACTGTAGTAGCCTAAGAATTTTAACTAAAAGATTGTGAAATTTCCCATTTTGGCATATATCTTGCAAATTTATAAAGCACTATATTCTCCCCATCCCTTCCAAATTCAAAAATACACTTTACAATATTTTTATATTTTCAACAATGATCCGATTGACATGGAGTTAATTTTATGATAAATTGATCAATTGAACACTACCTTTCAACAAACATCTAACTGGGGCTTGAACAGTTGTAAAAGTAAAAGATCACCTGAGAGATGCCACAAAACTCACCATCAAGAAATAGTGAGGAATTAATATAATGTAGGTATCATTTCAAACTTGATAAGAGGAAAACTTTGACAAGTTAATAAATTTAGAATGTACAAACAAACACACATCTATGATCTACCCCTTGGTAACTCCATTTTTTTTTTTACTCATATATCTCCAGTATTCAAGCCAGTACATTTTTTCCTCCACCCCATGAAAGCAACACCAAAGTGGGGGGGAAGTATTGAGCAGTAGTTAGTAGATGAACAAGAGGGGCATAGTCTCTCTGTTTCACCCTCTTAATGTAATGCTTGAGAAAATTGTAGATAAACAACCTTCCTCAGGCTACACTTCCTTGATCCGAGGCGTCTTCATAATAATACGGTGTCAATTTCCCATCCTTTTTGACAATCTTCAGCTGGCTTTCAGAGCCACCTATCTCGTGCAACATTTTAACCACTCTTCTCATGGAGGGGCGGTTAATAGGGAGAGGACTGGTGCAGAGGAGGCCAACATTGAGGACTTTGCAGATTTCTTCCTTGAAACAGGAATCGAGTTTTGTGTCGATTACATGGTCTATGCCTTTTTGATCCAAAGTTGTGCATACCCACTTAACCAAATCTTTCTCTCCAAACTCGGGATCAACTGGGCGTCTTCCTGTGACCAACTCGAGAATAACTACACCAAAGCTGTATGTATCACTCTTCTCATTTACCCGAAGTGTGTATGCGTATTCTGCAGTGAGCAAAAAATAAAATTATACATGAGCAATTAAAAGAGAAGGAAAGGGAGATATGATACTCTTAAATTAAGATCTCATAAACTGGTCACAAGTAATCTCTACAACGATATTGGACCCATTTAACTATTTCAAGAATCTAAAGAGATGGCATTGCATTTTGCAAATATAGCAACGCAAAGCAGAGTTTTTTTTATCAGAACCAGCAATTACATTAGCGGCAATGGTTGTCTAAATGGTCAGTGATATAGTAAACTTCTATAGCAGCATGGCATAACATTATTATTCCATTACAGCAGCTATAATCTGATATCTTGAAAAGAACATATTAATCATCACAGAAATCATGTCATCACAATACAAGCATAAATAATTGAGAACTATCAAACCTAAAATGCATAAAGTTAAAAAGGAAATGAAAATGACTCACTAACCTGGTGCAATGTAACCACAAGACCCGGCAATGACAGACATGGACTTGGTCCCCTTTCCAATAGCATCAACTGCCTTTGCCAAGCCAAAATCCGCCACTCGAGCTCCAAAATCTTCATCCAACAAGATATTATTGGATTTCACATCTCTATGCACAATTGGAGGAACACAATCGTGATGCAAATAAGAAAGGCCTTCTGCAGCATCCATTGTAATCCTGTACCTCGTTGGCCAATCCAACAAACCACTTTTGTTGCTATGAAGCAAATCACCCAAGCTGCCATTAGGCATATACTCATAAACCAAAAGCTTACAATCTCTTGTAGTGCAACAACACCATAACCTAACAATATTCTTATGTCTTATCTTCCCCAGTGTCTCAACTTCGGCATCAAACCCATCATTATGAACCAGGCCTTTCTCGACATCTCCATCATCCACCAATTTTGATCTTCCCCAAAGCTTTTTAACAGCAACAGCCTCACTATTACTCAAAACAACCTTGTATACTTTCCCAGAAGCCCCAGTTCCTATCAAATTATCTTCATCGAGAGCACCCAATATTTCATCTTCACTGAAACTCAATTTATGAAACGACATCAATGTCCATTTCGATTTATCAATAGCTCTTTTCACCTTCTTGAAATTCTTGTACCTCCAATAGAACCAAAAGACACCAACAATAAGCACCAAACCCGCAAACATAAAGATTGACCTCAACATCCAAACATAACCCATGTTCTTAGCTCTATCTCTACCATCACACAACCCATCTATCTCTCCACACAATCCAGGGTTTCCCAAAAAGCTATTTTTATACATTTTCTTAGCATATAATGCAGGAATCTCACCCCATAGTCGATTATTTGATAAATTGAACTGATTGAGCTTTAAATTCTGTAATTCAAGTGGGATCTTACCAGAAAAACGATTCCCTGACATATCAAGATAATTTAACCCAGCTAAGCTTCCAATTTCCTCCGGGATATTCCCCGAAAAGACATTATTTGCAAGATTCAGCTCATTTAGCTTCTTCCAAGAATAAGTTCCACTTGGAAGCTCACCAGACAATTCATTGTTATGAAGATCAAGTCTTCCTAACTGAGCAAGATTAACTATACTTGCCGGTAAAGACCCACCAAACCGATTATCACTACCTGAAAAATCCTTCAAATTCTCCAAAAACCCAATCTCCTCTGGTATATTACCAGAAAAGTTGTTCTTCAATATACTCAAAGAAGACAAATTTGCAGCTCCACCTATAGTTTTTGCAATTTGACCCGAAAATGAATTGCCAGCAAGCTCAAGTAAGAACAAGTGAGGAAGTCCCCAAAACCCTGCTGGAACTTCACCGGAAAACTTGTTAAAACCCAGCCTCACACGTGTCAAGCTCTCACATTTGCCCAAATCCGCCGGAATTTCACCGGAAAACGAGTTAGATATCACTAAAAGCTCCTCAAGGACAACCTTTTCACACAAACTATGCGGAAGTTCACCGGAAAATTGATTGCTTGACACATCAATCCACAACAAAGGCGAGTTTTTGCCAAGATCTTTAGGCAATTCTCCTGTAAGACGATTACTAAACAATCTTAGTTCGTATAAATTCGGCGAATTTGCTATACTTTCCGGCACGGTTCCTTCAAAATTGTTTTCATAAAGATTGAGCGACTCCAAAGGCAACGAGCACAACTCGTCCGGAATCGGCCCAGTCAACTCATTCATCGACGCGTCCAGCAGTCGCAATGCCTTCATGCTCGACCATCCGGCGCGCGGCAAGTCTCCTGTTAACGAGTTGTTGTAGAGTTCAATTTGGACTACGCTGGATAACTGAGTAAGCGAACTCGGAATCACACCGTTCAAGTTGTTGATCGCCAAGTCCAAATCAATTAGTTTAATGAGTCGACCCAGCGACTCGGGAATCTCACCCATTAGATTGCAGCTGGTTAGCCACAAGACCTCGAGGTTCGTCAAGTTGCCGAACTCCGGCGGGATACTACCAGGCATAAATGGGTTATAAGACAGATTCAACTGTTTCAGAGTCCAAATGTTACCGAGAAATGACGGAATGGCTCCGTTGAGAAGGTTTTCAACAAGAGAGAGCGCTTCCAGCTTCTGAAATCTCCCGAAACTCGCCGGGATATCCCCGGAAAAGTTGTTACCGGACAAATCTACGAGTTTCAGGTTCGGAATATCAGGTAGAGTTGGGGGAAGTGTTCCGGTGAGTAAGTTCTGAGAAAGATTTAACTGCTCCAGAGACTGACATGAAGAGATATCGTCGGGAATCGTGGAGTTAATCGAATTGTTGTAGAGGGAGATAAAACTCAGGCTCCGAAGCCGGCAGAGAACAGACGGGAAGGGTCCGGCGATGTTGGCGCTGGAGAGGTCGAATGAGGTCACTGAACGAGTCACCGAGTCACAGGAAACTCCATACCAGCTGCAAGGTGAGTCATCTCGGTCGTTCCAGTTTGCCAATACGCCATCTGGGTCGTCGAATCCGAACTTGACCTGTTGAAGGTAGAGGCCTTCTTGGTTCAGAGACAAAGTGGGAGTAGGAGGAGAGAGAATGAAAAGTAGTGAGAGAAGAAGCAGCAGCATTGTTGCTTCTAGAGTAAGAAAATTTGTTCAATCAAAACAATACAACTTGAAAAATTAGTTAATGGGTGTTGTTGAAAATGGAGGAAATTTCAACTCCGGAGAAGAAGTGAAAATGGGGAATGACGAGGAAGAAGGAAAGAGGGGTTGAAGTAGAAAGTGATTAGACATTAATGATGATGGCCTTTAATTTTTGTGTTGGGAAGGGGAATTGGAGGAGTAGCTAGTGATGGTACAAAAGGTATGAAGAAGAAAGAGAAAGAAGAAAGGGGGAAGGGATTATTATTCTTATTATTATTATGAGCAGGCTAGCTGAGGCACGCAGAGAGAGAGTACTGTGGCCGACACGACAGTTGTGGTTTTGAAGGGGGAGTGCTTATGGAGGCTTTTTTGAACAGAGAATGGATCATGGAGATGGTAAAGTTTAAATATTTTGGATTTAAATGGTGATAAACATGAATGGTGAATTGAAATGTCATTTTCATACCTCACATTTTGGAACAATGGATATTATTAGATTCTGAATCTTTATTAGTCCAGTAAAAGGTACTACTATCACTGTCTCTAGCATAAAAAACGTCCAAACTTAAAATACAAGTGTGAAAAATAACCCCGACGGATATATGCAACAACAAAAATAATACTATTTGTTGGATTACTTTTATATTGAATGTACCACGCCATGTCGAGAGGTGATCTTTTTTTTGTGTGTCAATAATATTAATCAATTAATTAACTTAATATAAAATTAGTTTATTTTTTTAGTTCATTGTGTTTAATTGGTCCTGGTGGGAAGTGGTTAGTATGAAGTTTATTTTGAGGTAAGTTGGTCAATTGGCCAATAGAATACTGACACACAGACGATGGTGTATGTGTGACAGTATTCTATTGACCAATTGACCAACTTACAAACAAAATAACTTCATGTTATCCGAATCTGTCTTGGTGTTGGTCATGTGAACCTTATTTCCAGTCTAGTTAGTCAGGTAAAAATCGTTTGGCACAAAGGTGTGATGTCCATTGGCCAACTTACAATTAATAACGTACTGACTGTTTGTAAAAAAAGGTAAATTATTGTTCTCTTCTAGCAAATTTAATTTTCCGAATAAATTTAAATTTAAAATTACATTGAGAGTAATTGTTATAGGGAGAATTTAATTAGGGTTGATAAGTAGGTGCTTGGAATTTTAATGTTTCATAAAAGTTCTTCATACGCAATTTTATATTTTACATAATTTTATGCTCTTTCTATTTTAAAATATTGGTCGATATAATTTATTTGTGGTTTCTTTTTCTAATGTTTTATTATTATTTTTTAAATAACTTTTACCTAATATTAATGTTGCATAGGCTTGTAAAAAGGATACACATTCTCTTTGCCTCCTTGTTTTCTTTTGCAGAAGAACAGAAAAAAATTAAAAATCCCCCGCCGTACGCAATTGGGAAAATATTCGAATTTTATGCATGGGAATTTAACCCGTTCATGCAAAACGCCAAGATATGGTAAGTGAGTCGTTTGAGTAAATAAGATATATTATGGCAACATAAATATCATTTAAAATGTTAAATAATTATAAATATATAGTTAAATATTTAATTTATTGTTTTAATTGACGTTTTAGAAATAATTATATAGATTAAAAATTATTATTTATCTGCTAAAAAGATTATTTTTCTATAAAATTATTTATATACTTGCAAACATGAAAATGACCAAGCTTACAAATAAAAAGGAATGAAGAGAGTATATATATATATGGGAATTTATTTCTAAAATATTATGCTACCCCCCGCCTCGCCCCCGCCCCCGCCCCCGCCCCCGCCCCCGCCCCCGCCCTCGCCCTCGCCCTCGCCCTCGCCCTCCTTTTTATAGTCAAAGTTTAACCAACATTACCACACATCAACATTAATAAACTTTTCACATTTCAAGATTATCTTTAATCTACCACATAAATTTTGGCACAACTTTCAGATTTCAAGATTACCTTCAATCTACCACATAGTATAATTTTGGCACAACTTTCACATTTCAATATTACATTTTATTTACTATTCATAATTATTAAATTTTTTTGTGTATTATTTACTTAATGTATTAATATCACAAATATGTATGCATCCAGTATTATTTACTAACACATTAATGAGTCTATTTAACTTTTCAGTACCTGCAACTTTTAAATACATAACTTTTTATTATTGCTTTTGTTACTGTGATAATTATTAGTTTAATAATATGAAATACTGTAATGAGACTGTGCGTTACTATTTTTTTATTGTTGGGTATTTTAACAGTTAAATATAATAGTTCCGTCAACAATTTTTATTAACGGTTATTATGTCGTTTTCTGTATCCGATAATTATTTTGTTGTGGGGTCTACTAATCATTTGTTGTTACCGTGTCTTCGTACCGTATCAAAATATTATTTGACGTCTCTGCCGATATTATTTTTGTTTTGATAATTTACATATATCATTTTTAATTTTAATTTTTTTTATTAACTTAACATTTTACTGTTTCAAAAACGCATAAAAAATAAATTATATTAATTAAAAGTCGGGCCCTTTATATCTGAAACCAAAAATTTAGTCCTAGAAGAAATAGGGGTGATTGGCAATGGATGGAACTTTTAAAATCTTGCCATTTGTTTCCGTAAATTAGATCAGTGAAAGTAGTCAAAGATTAGCAGTGAAAATTGTGTCCCTATTCCAAAAATTTCCTTATATCGACAATTTCTATTTTCTACCCAAATTCCGGGATTCCAAATTCCAGGGGAAATTTTTAACCACAAATTGGATAAAATAGAACCTCACACCAAGACACAACCAACCAACCACCAGCTATGACTCTGGTTTTCCTGTTTGGTCTGCTTCCTTTCTATTCAAAAATGCTATTTTTTTGTTACAATTCTTAAAAAATTAATCTGATTTATTAGAATTGAAATTTTTATAAAAAATAGTCATTTAGGTGTCATTTGAATACATATAAAAAATAAAATTGTACAGTCTGTGCAATCTTATTTTTTACATGTATTCAAATGATACATAAATTATTATTTTTTTGTAAAAATTCCAGCTTCAATAAATCACATAAATTTTTTGGGAGTCATAAAAAAAATCCAACCGATCGCTAGACCGATCGCCCCTGACCGGGATTACTCTCTATATGAGTCCTTTTACGGCGATATTGGTTTTGTGACATTCTAGCGACTTTTTTTTTTAAATAACTCTCAAAAAATATATAATATTTATTCTAACTAAAATTTTTATAAAAAATAATATTTTAAATAAAAAATATCGCTAAAATATCACAAAACCAATGTGCCCCTAGACTTTTTGTTTCTATTTGGCTTTTTCCAAGGTACTGTCAGAGTGCTAGGTATATTTATACGTACTAAAGTTGTAACAGTATTAAGGTGGAGTACCTATTTTTCAATTTTCTCTACTTTACATTTAATGACACACATTATTTTTAATGATGATATTAATAACATAATTAATTGTGACGAATTTTATTACATGATTAATTATTTGTATCGTTAATTTATATTAGGAGAAATTTAAATATATTTATAATAAAGAAAATCTTAATCAGTATAATGTTATTCTCTCCTTTCCGTTATATAAGTTGTTTAAGATATATAATTATACATATTAAGGAATCTCATTAATTTTAATATTAGGTAATTAATGTTGATTTGAAATTAATAGTAATTCTTATTTTACCTGCCCATTTAAATAGTAAATATATATAAGTGTGATTTTAAATCTACAAATTTATATTATACTCTCTTAATATGAAAACAGATGCAATTGCTGATAAAATTTACATAACCACTGAATATTTATAAAATGAAAAATAAAACTAAAATAAATAATAAAAATTGAAGAGCACAGTAAAATATGCTACTTCAAAAAGGGGGAGAAATAACAACTCAAATGGCCCACCAGAAAACAAAACTACAAAAATCTAATAAAAGGCCTCGAATTTTCCTTTTCAGAAACATTCAATAAATCCAACAATTTGTTTATAATCAACACCTTGACGTGTAAAGTTCTCACGGCAATATTAATTTATCGATTAATTAATTTTTTTTCCCAATAAATTACACCCAGCTTCCTTTATCTCACAACTATAGTGACTTGCCCAGTTACCCTTAACAATTCTTTTCAATCTATATTTTCCTTATAATTAATTCTCATCGCAACAAATGTTACATACGTCATCAAATTAATTGTTTCAAAAAACTAGAAAACAAATGATTGTGTCAATAATAATAATAATAATAAAATAGTGATTGATATTCCAATCTTTTAACTAATATTTGTGCTTATATACATATATATATATATATATATATATATATATATATATCATTTCCCATCCTCCTAGAAAAGGAAACATTAATAACATTAACAAACTGATAAAATTCACAATAAAAAATAATATTTTTACATAAAAATTATCGCTATAGATCATATAGTAACGGTTTCACCGTCGCTATATATCTATAGCGACACTTTTCATGTAAAAATATAAAAATATGAAAAAGTGTTGTGGAAATCCATATATACTGCCAATATATATTTATTTCACGTAGCATAGCATAAATCACCCTCACGAAAATGATATTGCATTAATTTTTTTTTACCAAAGGTCAGTTTTCAAATAATGAAATGGGACAATTAATTTGGTCGGTCATGTGGGTAGCTTTGTTTGTACATAGAAGAGAAGTTATAGATGTTTTTACTTGCACCACTTGTAGAACCAACCAACCAACCCACTTTGGACCTACCATGCATGCATGTCACCATTACCAAATTACTTTCAATTGCAGTAAAGCAAAGATAATTAATGGCTTGCATTTCAAAATAATCTTCCAAAACATCTCACTCATTTCTGGAATCCAATGATCAATAATATACATGCATGCATGCCGTTTAGTAATTGCTACTAATACTAAACGGCATGCATGCATGTATATTAATACCTACACGGCATGCATGCATGCATGCATGTATATTAATACCTAAACGTCTGGACGGGAGAAAATCCGGACCCGATTTTTTTTTTTTTTTGTAGAACAACTAAATAAAAAAAAAAATTATGGAACTGAAATTTTTCAATAATACAGTGTTTTGGGTGTGTTTTTAATACCTACACCAACCAATGTATGTACAGTCTGCCCAGACTGTACAGACATGTTTTGTTATAGGCATCCAAATCACACCCAAAACACTGTATAATGTAAAAGTTCCAATTCCATAAATTTTTTTTTTTAGCTGTTTCAAAAAAAAAAGCAAAAAAAAAAAAAAAGGTCCGGATTTTAACAAAATCCGGGAGTCCGGACCTGATCCGGACTATATATATATATATATATATATATATATATATATATGGGTCTCCATCCACAGCAACCGGTTGTTGGGGAGCAACCCATTTTGTCCAGCCGCTACAAGCTCTACCGGCTTATAAAAAAAAATTGTCTAAGGCCGATAGAGCTTGTAGCGGCTGGACAAAACCGGTTGATGTGGATGGAGACCCTATATATATATATATATATATATATATATATATATATATATATATAGTCCGATTCTCCAGCCTGGAAGGAGCGAACTAAGAACGAACCAGCTATAGCGACGGTTTTTTTCCGTCGTTATACCATAGAAAGCCAATTTTTTATGCTATAGCGACGGAAAAAACCGTCACTATAGCAGGTTCGTTCTTAGTTCGCTCCCTCCAGTTCGTTGGATAGAATCGTATTATATATATATATATATATATATATATATATATATATTCACATGTGGTCAAATATTCTAGTCTCAATCCAATTACCCATTATGAATAATCATACTTTCGATCTGATCATAAAATGAAACAGCTATCATGTGATTTTTTGTTTTTAAGAGAGAGAGATTATGTATAAGATGACCAAGTCAATACTGGAGTCTAGACTAAGGCGGCTGTACTAAAGGGAGTACTGCCCACCATTAATTTTTACAATTCTTATAATTTTATTAAATTATATATGAGTGTATGTGCTCCTCTTGATGAAATTCTTGTGTTTGCCCTTGAATAAGGCTCAATCCACTATCTCAGCTCAAAAACACTTGTTGGGATCGTGGCCTGTTTTAGGGGCGCAAATAAATTGAACCGAATCAAATATTAAGTTGTTCAAATTTAGTTTATAAAATTTATCGAATAAAAAAATAATATTTAATTGAAATTTGTTTAACAATCATTAATCGAATTTTAAATTTTATCTGATATTTAAATCGTTTATATTTGAAGTTAAATTCGATCGAACTTATACGGTTTGATTCATTTTAGGCCCACGACTCAAAATGTCATGAGAAGTTGCTATTCTTGCAAGTTACTACTAAATTCTCTAAAACACACAAATAGTATATAAATGCTATTGAGTGGAACGTACTGCATGCAGCATAACTGTGTAGATTATGTGATGAAATTCCGTTCGCATTTGTACATGATGATGGAGTATGTCAGCCCGCGTGAAAACAGGGCGCTCAAGGTGTATTATCATGCCCATGGATATTATATATTCATATATATAATATGCATGGGTAAATTATTAATTGAAATGCATGCTACTGCTGTATTTTACCAAATTTTCTGCATGCCTTTTTAACCATCTGCCTACACATAGACATGGCCACTCAATTGTGTTTATGCCTACGAGTGAGTGTATATGCTTCTTGTGACACCATGAATGCCACCAATAATGTTAAATTCTCTCTCTCTCTTTTTACTTTATTGTTTTTTGGTAAAAAGAAATTATCATTGAAGGAAAAAGTGAAAGTTACCTTGATGGGGGAATAGCAATATTGATAATAATGGTAAATAAATTTACATTCATAATTGTTATGATATTATCTTTTGACTGCTGCATCCATTGCTTGCATGATAACAATAATATCTATATTTGTAATATTTCCTGAAATTTGTGACATACAAATATTACTTATTGTATTGTATGTATGTATGTAGTATGTATGTGTGTGTATATTCATGAATACTACTCCCTCCATCCTTTTAATTTAATTGACATTTTAAAGTTATATGCATAGATTAAGAAATGCAATTAATATTTTGTCTGATTAACCTTTTAAAATTTATTAATTAGAAAGATGAGAGAAAAATAAATTAACTTCTAATTGTAAAGGATATAATATGGGAAATATTTAAGCATTTAATGCTTCCTATAAATTTATAAGCAATAAATAAAAAGAATCAATAAAATCTCTCTAAAAAGACAAATAAAAAGGGACGGAGAAAGTATAATGTTATCACTCACTATTAAAATTATATTTGAAAATGTGTTTTTTAGAGTAAATTGCAAATAATCACATTATTATGGGCAATTTTGTCATTTTATTCATCTTCTTAATATACGTGAAAAGTCTACCAGAATTTTTATCCTGAGACGGAAGAAGTATTATTTTTTTTCTGACCACATGTTGTTTCAAAAACATAGCATATTCTCACACCACTAGTAACTACGTTAACAAAAGGTAACTAAGGGGTGTGTAAGTACTATGTTACCCTTCATAAATATTAAGATGATTCTAATTAAACATAAATGACTCAGAAATATTGATCTAGGACGTACTTTCATGGGCAGATACTGTTTTTTTCGTCAAAGGTTTGAAAAAATATTTGGAAATCAAATCAATTAGAGAAGTAATTTGAATAAGAATATAGGCAACTTCATTACAAAGATGAGTAAAGGTAACAAATTTCCTCATTTTCTTTCATAACTTGTGCTTGATGAAGACATGATGATTTTTATAAAAATAATCAAAACTTTTGTTTAATAAATTAACAAACACAAATGAAAAATAATACTACATCCGTTCTGAAAATGGATCCGGTTAGCATGTAGTTTATTTGTTGATAATAAGTTGATCAATTAGTCAATAGAATGCTGACACACATAGAACCTCGCCTGCGTGTCAGTACTCTATTTGTCAATTAAATAATTTATTCAAAAATAAACTTTATGTTAATCAATTCCTCTAAAAATACTGTTTTAAATGTCATTGTACGTGCCATGCATGGGCATGGCATACCTTTGTAGGTTGTACGTACGTACGTACAATACATACATCTTGGAATAAATTAATTTGAACCATCCATTCAATTCAGTCTCTTCAGTTGTCAAGGTTGTTTGTTTGAAGGACTGAACCTAGCTATATCATGATGAATATCTAGTTTGTCCCGCATCAGAAATGAATGGATGATACCAAACAGTTAATTACTACTACTAATTAATTAAATAGGCATTGTACAATACTCCGTCATGATGTGTTTATTAATAAAGGAACAGATCGGACAAGATTGGCCACCAAACTTTATTGGTATACCTGGCTAATTAATTTGTGTTTTATCAATGAAATTGAAGGAAATTACAACAAAAAAAAGGGATAGGGGGAGGGGGTAGAAAAGAGTAGAACAAATAGTCATAAATATTATATATGCAATTAAACAACTCTTAGTTATAGTTTTTGTTATAATCTCTAGTATTATTTTATCATTATATTTGTTAAAAAAATATGTATTGTGGAGAGGGTTAATTAATTTTATGGAAGGAATTGAACAAGCGGGAGGATGTAAATTAGGTGGCATCCATTTAAAAATATATATCATGTAAATTAAATAAATTTCAAGATTTAATTAGTATATAGAACTCAAAAAGGAAAATTGAGGCTTTTTTGTGGAACAAGATATATGTAGTACTCCCTCCTTCTTAGCATTCACTAATACTCCATTGTTTTTCTTTTGGTCTCCCGGACCAGTTGATTTTAAGCCTGCATGCAGTTTCTGAAATTCAAAAAGAATCAAAGGATTGATGACAACCATCCTCATGCTTTGTAATTAATTGCTTCTGCTTCTGCTTCTGCTTCTGCTTTTACTTTTACTTTTACTTTATTTCATGCCCAACTTTTTTTTAATCTTTCCTTTTAATGTTACTTTTACTCTATTCAAATCATAATCAGGCTAAAAATATAATTTGTAGCTAATTAGGAGTATTAATTAGTACCATATGTATTTTCTCATGTGACATGTCTATAAAAAAAATAATGCCATTGCAAGTGTACACTTTAAAATTGATATACATATTTTTACTTTTCGATATATTAAGAATGTGGCTTGAAAATTTATCTAATATAGCTTAATTTCCACATTATATTATTATTAATTCCATCAAATTAAGACAGCTATCTATCCATCCATGAAAGTACATGAGATCTTAATTACAACCACAATCAACAAAATCTTATGCATGTGTTACCATATGATCTATTACTCACTTTTCCATCTACGGTTTTGAGTTATCTTTATGTTTTTTGAGAGTGATTAACATGAAATTAACTTTGGTTAATTGATTAATACATTATTGACACGTAGGTTGGAAGACGATCTTTTTCTCTGCGTGCAAACAGTGTATTGATCAATTGATCAACTTACAATAAAGTTAATTTCATAATTACCAAATATATATATACATATATATATATATATAGGGATTTCATCCACAGCAACTGGTTGTTGGGAGCAACCCATTTTTTCCCAGCCGCTACAGCTTGTAGCGGCTTATAAAAAAAATAAATTCTAAGTGGCCGGTACAAGCTGTAGCGGCTGGAAAAAAAGGGGTTGCTCCCCAACAACCGGTTGCTGTGGATGGAGACCCATATATATATATATATATATATATATATATATATATATATATTCGCTGGTCTTCTATCCCTTCACTTTTGACTCGCAAATGTGGAAAAAATGTATACATCGACTTTTAGACATAAATAAACTCAAATACTAATTCTCTTACAAAATATAAGATCAGTTTATAATAACATATATTTTAATTTAAAATAAAAAGATATCTCACCTTCGGACTATTTAAGTATATTTTTGGAAGAAAGCATAAAATCCTTTAGATCTTATAATTTTTTTAATTATTGGCCGGAGAGAGTATTATGGAACATTAATTTGATCTGAGATTTGTTCAAACCATGCATGATGATGATGATATCATTAGCACCACTATTGTGATGTTGCAAGTAAGGATTAATTTTAAAAATTAAAGTACGTACTACTCCCATTTTATTCCCAAATAATAAATTAAGATTCGATTTTTTAACCTCTATTAAACTAGGGGTAGACTTCGTATAGTCATTTTTCTAGACAAATTAATATGGACGTCCTAGTTGGGGAGTTCATTGTCAAGGCCATGCGACATGTTCCAAGACCTCTAGAAGAACTTGAAAGCTTTTAAAATAGGAATATTCAAAAGGCAAAAGGAATTAGAATAGTACCCATAAAATTATTAAATTTTGTATCTAATTAATTAAGTCCACATTCTACACGATCATGCAAGTTTTTAGCACTTTAGTAGTGGTCGAAAAAGGACCAATTAGGCACCTCCAAAACTCAATCGTCTGAATTCTATTGTCTTGGCCTACTCACACACACTTTAACTTTCGACTTCGATCTTGGCCACTTTGTTTTAGGATTTGCCATACGAAGCAACAAAGGAATTAACTCCACCTATAAACCACAAAACAAGCATTTAATTCCCTAAACCTCATATTTATGTGATGACATAAAAAAAATTATATTAGTTAATGAATTCACCACAACAGCAAAATAGTTTTGGTTTAATTGTGACAATGTCATTAATGGTTTGTCATCATTAAGTAGATCAAATAGCATCACTTTCCGATTGTTCACACTCCAAATAAATAAGGAGAAATGACTGTTGCTTTCGTTGATGAATGGAACGAATATGTAATCAGACTCGTGAACTGGGGCACCAACTGGAGGGTTGATGTAACGTGTTAAAAATTTGATTGTTGTTGCTTTGCTTACTCCGGCACTTGGTAAGTATTGTATGCCCAAACCCGAAAAGTACGTTGGCATGAAATAAAACATAGCCCATCGTTGGATTCCTTCACTCCTCATCTTAGCTTCTCTGTCTCTCAACAACAATAAATATGCATCCAATACATGCGCCCATAACCAACCATTGGGTCTCAAACAGTTCACATCCTTAAACTCTAAGTTGTATAGACCGCCTGGATGGATATGAGGAAAGTATGATAGGTCGATCGGTAGTTGGACTAAACCAATAGTGATTTAACCAAGTGATTTTCTCAATCTTCAAATACTTGACAAGGTGAGTGTGCTTTGTTCCCTCTCTCCTTCTAACCGGCAATTTCCTACTGTGTTGATTAGAAGGAGCAAGGCTACCCTAAGTTTCTTGAACCGTAGGCTGGGGTCCCGTCATGTCAATATCCATTTGTCCAACTTGAGGTTGTCTTGGATTTTGTTCGGCTAGAACCCCTTTGTAATCATTCATGAATGGGTGGTACAGTGTATTAAACCATGACTCATACATGGTTCTTACCTCAGCTGGAAGATCAATTGACATAAACTTTACAAATATAGCTTTTGCAGTCTCAATCTAGAAATAAAACAATATATATATATATATATATATATATATATATATATATATATATATATATATATATATATATATTAGTAAAATAAGGACATCAAATTATAACACATAAACATGTATAAAAATTATAATTTTAAAAACTTACAGTGTTTACAGCCACATATTGGTTAATGAACACGTGGCTCGTAATCTTCCCCTTGACGCCTAAAGGGTCTAGGATGGTGTATCCGTCTCCAAGTAATTTCTCTGTACCATGTCATATAATCCTCGGTAGATATCTGCTGCAAACCCTCCAACACTTGCCCTTCTAAGCTCTCCATGTAGGCCTCCCACAAATGAATATAACTGGCCCTATGATTTTCATAATTTATTCTCTCAAACAATTTATGTTCCGTCCTTAACTCCACCATGTTTTCAGCATTAGATGGATATGACTGCAAATATCCAAATTACCTCATATATTTGTCAGGCATTTGAAACTCAACAATGTCGTAATGAATCAAAGGTATACGAGCGGCTCCACCTAACCTTGCCTCAAAAAAGTCTGAACCCAAACGTGTGTCAAATATCTGATATGGACGCCACACCCAATCTATTTCCAACATGTCATCAAACTCTCCTCGGTAAAACACAAGATGGTGATGTGGATTTTTGCGGCGCTGATATTGTTTGGAATTTGGATCAAAAGAAGAGTATGCCCAGGATAATGCCCTAGGTATCAACTTCTGGGACTTAGGCCTAGGGGTAGGACGACCAATGTTGAACCTTTCGTGAGCCCACATCATAAGCAAGGTTGCACATCCTACAAATTTTTTCACTGTTTTCCGAGTAGCCTCATGCAAACCCCTATACAAATGCCCTAAAACTTCTGCTCCCCAAGCATATGTAATTATGTCTTCCAATCTTTCCAATAACAATAAATACCTAGGATGCACAATATTTTTACTCTTGGTAAGAAACAAAATAGCGCCACACAAATACAACAGGTATGCCTTAGTGTGTTTTACCACATCATATGAAGTAGCATCTTTAGGTAATTGTCCATATTTATGTCTTAACCAAGGCAAACTTATGCCCCCCTTTTATAGCATTGTTCCCAATCCTCTACTGCTACTTGTTGCCCAAAAATCCTTATAAAATAGCTTTTGGGATGTTCTAGTTCTCCGCAAGTCAAAGGTTTTTCTAATATTGGCAACCCGAATATAAATCCCACATCCTCTAAAGTAATGCCGACTTCTCCACATTTTAAGTGAAACGTATTTGTTTCACTCCTCCAACGCTCAACAAAAGCAGATACAAGAGATGCATCAATCTTTAACACTACATCTTGATGACAAAATATACCAAAACCTAACTGTTCCAGTAGATATTCTTGTTGTTTAGTCAAGTTCCATTCAATTAATTTTACAGACATTTGACAAATTTCTAACACACCTCTATCCTACAAGTTAAACAGAGGATACATACGTAAATTTTGCAAAGCTTTTTACAAAATTTTAAGAGAAATATGTTATATGGGACAATAAACTTACAATATTTTGCCACAAGTCAGAAGATACATGATTTTCTTGGTCCCATAAAATAACCGGATCCCCCCACTCCCACCCCCACCCCCACTCCCACCCCCACTCCCACTCCCACTCCCACTCCCACTCCCACCCTTCTGTTGTGGTTGTTTGGCTAATTGTATCTAGTTTCTACCCCCACTTTAATAAAATTATTTGGCAAAATTTTTGTCTCAAAAAGTGTATTGTCGTGGCCATAATTAATATTGGTCGGATAGATCTCATGTGATTGGTTATGTCATAAATTATTATTAAAATATTTAATGTCGTGTCATTTGAGACCCTTAATATTATTTAAATTTTTTTTACATGCTCGATCAGTAATTTTCGTTTGTATAAGATTAAACATAATTATAATTATCTGCATAAAATTTTGGTTTTATTTTTTCGGAAAATGAAAAGAAAAAAAAATTCTTTCAAGTGGTTTGTAGCTTACCTGCAGTCATCTATCTAATAAAATACAAATGATTTTGAATTTTTCGCTCGCTCAATAAATCATCTGGGCTGTCCAAAGTTTGGGATAAATCCCACCGTTCATACATCTATCTAATAAAATACATCTATCTATCTAATAATCTAATAATAATTTAATAAAATACAAATGACTTTAAATTTCCCGCTCACTCAATAAATTATTTTGATCGTTCAAAGTTTGAGATAAATTATATTGTCCATACAGTGCCGGAAGCACGGGACCCAGCTAGTTATCCTATATAATGGCAATGAGTTTGTAAAGTAAGACACTGACAATCTTTTTCATTAATTTGATATGTACATACATAATTGATATATGACATATTGACATTACAACTCCTCAATATACTGCCAGTTTAGCGACCTAATTGTGAGGCCCAAACAATATATCAGCCTCAAAAAGACTTGTCAGAATTGGGCCTAGGGGATAGCCGATAGAGAAAGAGACCAGTTAACAACTACAACGAGTTTCTCTGACCCATGTAATCCAATAAACTTATAAAAAGTTGAATTTTTATTGGGCCTAAATTAACTTCTTCAGTTTTTCTTATCCCAAATGTTTAAAGGGTTCTTTATACTATTATACAATAATACAACAATTAAAAAATAATTATAAGATTAGAGCATTCACAAAATAATTACAAAAAAAGTGCAACATAATCACCAAACATATTAAACCCTACACCTCTCATCCACCCATTCTTTCTTTATCCCTCACCGCCTCCTCTCTCTTCCCCTTCATCCTCCTCCGCCGCGAAACTCCAGAAGTACCTGGGTTACACCGCCTTCGTCCTTGGCTGCGTCGTCGCTACCTACTATTATTTCCCTTTCCTTGAAAAGGCCAAACACAAAAAAGCCCAAATCTTTCGGTATGCCTCTCTCCCGGAGGACCTCCATACCATCTTCAATTGGAGTGGCACCCATGAGGTCCAAGCTCGGGTTTTCCTCCAGCCTAAAACCCTTCAAGAACTCAAAATTGTTGTCTAAAACGCCAATGAGAAGAAGGAGAAGATTCGTCTCACAAGCATAATTTGAAAACAAATACATGTAACACTTGGGTTACTGTTCTAAATTTTTTTTATGACTATTTGGTTACCCACAAAAATTAAAATGGTTACTTTTGTATGAAAGTTTGGCTACCAACTGCACATTTTTATTGATGTAAGGTAACCGAGATTGTGTCACACAATATTGAATAATATTTTGCATTTTTTTGTTCTTACATTAAGTATGAGAAAAACCACACGACTACTCTCTGATTCCATCATGGTTTAACAAAATTAAGAAAACAAATACGTGTAACACTTGGTAACTGTTATGAATTTTTTATGACTATTTAGTTACCAACAAAAACTATAATGATTACCTTTGTATGAAGGTTTGGCTACCAATTGCACCTTTTTATTTATGTAAGGTAACCGAGATTGTGTTACACAATATTAAATAATATTTTGCAATTTTTTATTCTTACATTAAGTAAGAAGAAAACTACACGACTATTCTCTGATTCCATCATGATTTAACAAGATAAAGAAAACAAATACATGTAACACTTAGTAACATTTTTAATGATTATTTGGTTACCCACATTAACTAAAATGATTACATTTGTATGAATATTTGGTTACTAACTGCACCATATACAGAATGCACGACTACTCGGGTTTGGCATGCAATTCAAATTGTCACAATTGAGAGAAACAACCGGGAATAGTTACATAATTACAAAACTATTTTGCCACATCAGCAACCCATTAAAACACCCAACTAAATTAAAGGGATACCAAGTGCACTAATTTTGTAAATAAAATATTGAAAATATATTAATTTTATAAATATTTTTTGGATACACTTTTGTTTTAATTTTTTCTAAAAATATACTAGAAAATGTAAATTATTGTAGATTGGCTTCATAAACATAAGCACTCAACTCTCAAAACAACCTGCATCAATCTCATACTTTGAACCAGGTTTTCATACCCGGAGAATATGCCAGATTTGGATCAGTAGTGTATCAAGCTCTTCCAATCTCCCAAGTTGAATAATTATTTATATGTGCTTGCAGCAGATTATGTTTAGTTCTTGTAAGGATATTTAGTGTACTTTGTTACCCTCATAAGTCATATCCATGCTTGTTGGTTTAATGAAATTTGAAGAAAAAAAGAGAAAATTTTATTTCTGATTAATCCAATTATCAAGTCATAAAAATTGTAAATATTATATACTCCCTGCTTTTAATTAATATTTTTGCATGATAATTTAAAGTTTAAATTTTAATATTAAAAGAGTATCTAGAAAATTTATGTTTAAACTTGAAGTTTATATACAAGGACAAGAAGATTGTTTCACTTTTTGTTAATGCTCATCTCAATGCAAGTATGCCCATAACATTGTCACCATAGGTGAGGGAACTAATAGTTGTAAAAAGTAGTGGTCCATTTATGCCAAATGTTAACTGTATTTCCATACCTCATTCATTGCATATCCCTTTCTTGCTTATAAGGGTAGGGTGAGGGTGAGGGTGAGGGGAAAGAAAAAACAAAGAGATAGAAGGTGATAAGGGTATTGAAAGAAAAGGATTATGCAGATTACAATAGAGTGAAGGATTGGACAAGATAGGCCTATGCTCACAAGCCTCTCACTTGAGGATAAGATAAGGGCAACTGGCCCAGTCCACCCCACATCCTATATTTCCCAACAACAAGTATTCATATAGATAGATACATCATACATATGGGCTCAATGACATATTTGTCCCTTCAAATTATCATTCATTTCAAAATTGTTTTTAGAATTTATTTTTTGTCAGTTAAATTCTTAAAGAAATATTTTTTTGTATTTTCGTTTCTCCTACTCGATTTGATCAAAACCCAATCCAGTCTGACCTCCCCAAATTTTAATATTTTAAAATATAATAATTATTTTTAAATTAATAATTATATTTAAAATTTTAAAATAAAATATTTTTTTAAAATAATAAACATTTTAATATTTTAAAACAAAATAATTATTTTTAATATTTTAAAATAAAATATTTTTTTAAATAATTATTATTTTTAATATTTTAAAATAAAATATTATTTTTAAAAAAATAATTATTTGTTATATTAAAAATAAAATATTAGAAATTTATTTTTTTCAAAAATGAGTAAAGTTTTTTATAGATTCAAAAAAATATAGATTTAAAAAAAAATAACTTTACTTTTTTTGAATTTGTATTTTATATATTTTTTGTCCACCACTCAAACAAACTGTTGGTAATGCAAGATAACTTCGTCGTCGGATGTTAATTCAATTACTCATTTACTCCCTCTATTTTTTTCATACCTGAGCTGCTTAGCTCGCTGTACTACCTCACAACCCACAAGCATTTTCTCTCTCCAAACCCAATGGAGTCCCGAGTACTCTCCGGCGCTACCACCATCTATGGTATCCCACGGCTGAGCAAACCGGTGGCGAAGCTGAACACCGTCACTTTCTCCACCTCGAGGTCGATCAGAGCCGTCAGCGACGGCGGAAACCTCATTTGGGGAAGGCAGCTCCGGCCAGCCATACTCCTCGAGACCTCGCCGGCAAGTAAGCGCGAGATTCTCAAGCCAACCCTCGCCGCTGCGTCGTCGCCGGCCGAGGGCAGTGATTCCGGCGGGTGAGGTTCGTTCATCCTTCATGGACCGGGGACCCAATTCGTTAGGGCTCCGAGATGTGTTTCTTATTTCAACCCTTTATCTTACCCGTGTTTTTTACGCAGGGATGCTAAGGTTGGTCCGGTCGGGTTCTTACAGAAGTATCCGGCACTTGTGACCGGGTTCTTTTTCTTCATGTGGTAGGTCACGTTTGGGTAACTGAAAAAGCAATTTACCTGTCAACTACCAGCGATTGAAATTACTTATTTGTCCTTGTTTATGCAGGTATTTTCTTAACGTGATCTTCAACATACTGAACAAGAAGATCTACAATTACTTTCCTTATCCTTAGTACGTATTTCAATGCACCTCGATTAAATACAAAGGCTTTGTTAATGACACTTAATGTACAAGTTTATTTTATCATGAGGCGTAGATTAGCAAGTGTTAATGGAAATTACTGTATGCAGTTTTGTATCTGTTATTCATTTGGCCGTTGGAGTAGTTTACTGTTTGGGGAGCTGGACTGTGGGCCTTCCCAAGCGCGCTGTAAGTAATCAGCTTATTTAAAACTTAAATGGAACTTGAAAAAGAAAAGCAGGAAAAAGGAAATAAAATCTAAAATTTTAATTCATTTTTTACACTGTTTTAACATTCTTCCTAATATTATAATTTTTTTTTAAGTATAGATGATTAGATTTATGGTAGGTTTTTTCTTTTATGAAGTTAACTTTGGTCGAGTGTCGACACGCACGTCGAGAGAAGAACTCTCTCTGCGTGTCAGCAGTGTATTGGTCAATTAACCAACTTATCATAAAGTTAACTTCATGGTAACGGGATAATCTAGTGCACAAGCCTCTGCAAATAGCACGGGTAGCAGATTCTGAAGAGGGTCAACGACTCAAGATGTATGCAGCCTTGCTTACATAGAGAGACTGTTTCGTTAGCTTTTTTAGTCACGTCAATAAGATAGCATTTTTGCAAAGGCATTTAGTTAATACATTGTCATGTGTCAATTATTTGACAAGACGATCTTTGATAAAATTCATAAAATGGCCTTCACATAAAATGATTTCTATGTGGCTGTGGCACAACCGCACAGGGGCGGTTTGCATGGTTGCATGCTACCCCTCTAGTTATTGATTTCCTTTTACACAGTTAAGGTAAATCAATTCCTTTCAGTCAATTAGTTTATCTTTTTAGTTAAGTAACCATTAATGCGCTAACCGGAAACGTATTCTTCTTCTTCGCCATATTATACCATGACAGATATTCTTGCCACCTTATAGTGTACTGAAATGTAATTATTAGCAACTGGTGGATCTCTTTGTAGCCTATCGACTCGAACCTCCTGAAGTTGCTTATCCCTGTTGCTGTGTGCCATGCTCTAGGCCACGTGACCAGCAACGTCTCATTTGCAGCTGTTGCCGTTTCATTTACTCACACAGTTAAAGGTGACTTAAATCTATATATGCTAAGTGGGGAATATCTTTTACTGTATAATCATACATTTTAGGTATGGAAATTCTGCTTGTTTCATTGGTTGGTTTTATTTTGAATCAGCGCTGGAGCCTTTCTTCAATGCTGCTGCTTCTCAATTCATACTTGGGCAATCAATTCCGATAACTCTTTGGTTATCACTAGCTCCAGTCGTGCTTGGTATGCTCTTCAATCTCTCTGTCACGAATGTTTGGTAATATTATTGCTCTACCAATATCCAGATAAAAAAAGTTGTTCAAACTTCAAACGATACTTTATTTGATCTGGTTATTACATTCTACTATTGTTCATCCTGTTTACTGAAAATAGAAAGGTTGTCAAAGAAAAATATATGAAAATAAAGAAATAGAATAAAATTGGGCCTCTGATAAGTTGGCAAAGGCAAGTGCTTTCTTAAAAAGAGGATTAAGAATTGTGGACTAGTACTGTCGAAGAGAACTAAAGCAAGACTTGCTGGATGACAACCTAGGCCTGGTTAGGCCAAGGTGATTGACATCCAGTTCTTTTTTCCGGCTTAAAGACTTCCTATGCATCGGGTATAGAAGGAAGTAGAATAAATTTTTTGAAGTGTAGTGAAGGAACTTACTAATACATGCAATAGTATATGCAGAAGCAGTACATGAACTATAACAGAACTACCATATCGTCAAATGATTTAACTTCAGATTGAATGCAGGTGTGTCAATGGCATCATTGACTGAGCTGTCATTCAACTGGTTGGGCTTCGTCAGTGCTATGATTTCCAATATCTCCTTTACTTACAGGAGTATATATTCAAAGAAAGCCATGGTTTATCTTTTAAGCTCCTTTTGATTATCCTCTTATCCCTTAATATTGGGCTCTTGCGTTCCAATGACTGCTACTTCTTTTGCAGACTGACATGGATAGTACTAATTTGTACGCCTACATTTCCATCATTGCCCTCTTTGTGTGTATACCACCCGCCATTATTGTAAGCAAACCTCTACTTTGGACCAATGTTGACAATTAATCCTATTTTAATGAATTTCTGATTTCATTTTTCTTTCTAAATGTATGACCATACAGTTGGAGGGACCTCAGCTTCTTAAGCATGGTTTTTCAGATGCCATAGCTAAAGTGGGTCTGACAAAGTTTATCTCAGATCTTTTTTGGGTGGGAATGTTTTATCACCTCTATAATCAGGTATAATCACTTGGTTCATTTTTGTGGTAACCTATGCTTCCATATTTGAACACATACTGCAGTAATTCTCCCCCTCCTTCCTTTCTTGTTGATATGGACCTGATAGATATTACAAGTTATGTCCTTGGTGCAATTTCATGTAGTAGTTGAATTAATTTCTTTCCACCAAAACTAGCTTCGCCAGTAGTTATTATAGTTATTGAAGTAAAATTTCAATTGAGTTCTCTACTTTAGGAAGCTATATAGAAGGCTTAGAAGCAACCAGCAACCTCCATGTTAACTGTTTTTCTCCTCTTTGGTTTCTCAGTTGGCAACCAACACCCTTGAAAGGGTGGCACCCCTTACGCATGCAGTCGGCAATGTGTTGAAACGTGTGTTTGTGATTGGCTTCTCAATTGTGATCTTTGGTAATGCTCATCTTTTCTTCAGCTTGCTTGTGGTTGATTGGTTTTTCATTTCCTTTTTTTCCTAAACCTATATTACGAAGACATCTAACATTTAATCTCCACAGGCAACAAGATTTCAACACAAACAGCCATTGGAACAAGCATTGCAATTGCTGGAGTGGCAATGTACTCGTTCATCAAGGCCAAGATTGAGGAAGAGAAACGAGTGAGTTCAATATTGATTCATATGTAATGTGCAGTTACTTAGACGTTTTAGCATGAACCTTTTATTATTTTGGACATGAGAAAGGAATCTAACATGAACTTCTTTTTTCAATTTTGCTTGTTTTGCAGCAAGCGAAAGCAGCTTGAGAAGTAAAGATTTCAAGGGCATGAAAGGGTTTAAATGTGTTTTCCTTCCAAAGAAAGAGGTCAAATTGTTGTTGTTGTTGTGAATTAAGTTGCCTATTTTTTTTATCAATATTTCTTTGTTTCAGAGTACAAACAATTGCTAATCTGCAATCCATCCCACGTTAACTGGAATAATGTATCATTCTGCCTCTCATAACCAGCTTTCACAGATATATATATATATATATATATATATATATATAGGGGAGCGATCCATAGCATCTATATGCTTTGAGACAAATATTGACATATAGGCTCTAAACCACACGATTTAGTGATTAACGAATGCGATCTGTAATTTTAAAACACCTTCCGCTAGTAATACTAGCGGACGTACTTATTATTATTTCCGGACAATTAAGCCCTCGTACCTGATAAGAAGCTGTAGTCCGCTAGTAATACTAGCGGATAAACCTGTCGTCCGCTAGTATTACTAGCGGATTGAAGTCAGATAAAAGGAAGAGGCTTACATTAAAGATAAGATCCTTGTTATCAGAGATGAGAGCCAGCCCACCTCTGTAATGCAAAGTCCACGTCAGAACCAGAGCTGCCACTGTTATTCCGACTAACCGTACCACAAATATGATCGGAAATCTCACCACCGGTGCCGCCATCATCAGCTCTGTAGAGAAACAAAAATAAACACTTTTAGGTGTTGGAGAAGCTTTACTTTAATTCCATTTTTATCCTTTCCATCCTGCTAATTCTTCTAAACGGACACTTGTCCCTTTTACTCTCTCTCTGCATAAACAATTGAAACACTAACTGATTGTATATGGGTTGGAAATAATGTTGTTGGGAAAATGAAATCCTTGTACCACTAAAACAAATACATTATTGTCAAGGAAAATTACCGAATGATTGTCCATATGAAATCGCATATTCTCAATAATAAAACACTAAAAGTGACGGTCACAGTCATCATATTCGGAAAAATTAAATAAAGAATCAAAAATAAAACAACCCAAACAAGTTACTTATAATTACTAATAGTACCAGAAAATGGTATACAGATTATGATTATTATTTAAGGATCCAAAAGGTCTTCTTCGGTCTTGAGGCTCTAAAATTGCAAGTGAACCAACTTTTTACTAATTTAACAGGCCAACAACTAATGGCATTTAGGTTCAACCAAGATTAGCATAGGAAAAATCCAAGTGCAACCAGGTGAGGCGTGATGCTCCAAACCATAAACTAGCGGACTATTATCTGACTTCAATCCGCTAGTAATACTAGCGGACGACAGTTACTGACTTCTATCCGCTAGTATTACTAGCGGACTACAGCTTCTTATCAGGTACGAGGGTTTAATTGTCCGGAAATAATAATAAGTGCGTCCGCTAGTATTACTAGCGGACGGTGTTTTAAAAATACAGATCGCATTCGTTTATCACTAAATCGTGTGGTTTAGAGCCTATATGCCAATATTTGTCCCATAGCATATAGATGCTATGAATCGCTCCCCATATATATATATATATATATATATATATATTTATTTATTTATTTATTTATTTTCCTTTATAAAATTATCCATTTAATTAGATAAAAGAAAATGTGATAGTAAGGTTGAGCACATTTTATCATTTTATACTACAATTAATAAAACTGATGATTTTTACTGATGCATGTTAATAGGTCCACAGGTACTTCAATCAAAAATATAATTAGAAATATGAAATCAAATTATTTGTTGGTAATGGTTAAGCGTCTCATTTGTATGTTAGAAATAATAATTATAATTTAAATTAAACATTTTTAAAATTAGATAATACGATGGACTGAGCAACAAAGGTAGGATCTGTCCCAAATTAATTGTTTAATTTTGACCTTTTTAAGTCAAATTGACTATTTTTAGAATTAATAATTAAGCATATATAAATATATTTCTAAAATTATAAAAATTGAGGTTAGTAATAAATTGTATATACTTTCTTTTAGTTATAATCTCTTCATCTATATTTTAGCAAAAATAGTAAAAAGATTAGTTTTAAAATGGTCAATTTGACTTTAAAAAATCAAAAGTAAGCAATTAATTTGGGACGGATAGAGTAATATTTTTAAAATCTATGTCTGCCACCAAATTATACTTTTATGCATGCTACAAATATAATCCAAACACATGCCAGCAAGTTTCAAAGAGTGTTTTGCCCCCATTTTTTCCAGTCGACCAGCCCAAAATCTTCCAGATGCACCATAAGCAGCGGATGCACCAAGTCACCGAGGAACTACATTATGTGCATGTGCAGGGAGATAATCCCTCCTCCCAAATTATTAATTAGAATCTGATGGGAAAAAAATTGTGATGGTAACGTTAGGAGACATTTTATCATTTTATACAACAATTAATAATACTGATAATCTTTTTTGGAAAAAAAATTAATAAACAAAACTTATGCATGTTAATAGGTGCACAGCTCGTTCAATCAAAAATATAATTACAGATAAGTAATTAAATTATTTGTTGCTAATGATTAAGCGTGTCATTTGAATGTTTAAAATTGAATATATATATTGTACTAGTTCATGAAAGACAAATTGTCTACTAGGAGTAATAATTATAACTTTAATTAAATAAAAAAAATTAGAATACATTAAAACGGTACTCACCTCCATCCAACCAAAGGGAAGGAATCAAAAACGACGATTTTTTTGCGTTATAGCATACAAAGTCGACGACATAGATATGACGATAGTTCGAACCGTCGCTATAACCGGTTCGTCTTTGATTCGTTTCTTTAGTTCCTTGAAAAAGTACTGTACATTAGAAATAATAATTATAATTTAAATTAAACAATTTTAGAATTAGATAATACAAGAACCGTAGATAATATTTTTAACTATCTCTGCCCACCAAAATATTTATAGTTTTTATTATAATACAACATTTATACTCGTATGTATAAATTAACAACTCACAAGGTGACATTCCAAAGTCTCCATATGGTATGGTATGATGATGTTATAAATAATATCAAAATTAGTTTTTAGTTTCCTCCAAAATTTCAAACATCTCTACGCTTTTATAATTAACAAAAAGAATAATTAAATTTTGATTTTAAACGAAACTACTGCTTACAATACTAATATTTTATTACATTATATATATATATATATATATACAACAAAAACATAATAAACATATGAACTAATAAAATAAAATAGAGATTGTATGACACTTAGGGGATTGCCGAAATAAAATTTTCATTTAAAAAATACTCTATTAAATAATTTATGTGTGACTATTTGGTTACTCAATAATAAATATGATTGGGGTTTGCCGTTTGCCTATTCATACCGATGATGCTCTTGCGTGGCCTTTGGTTCTGTTCACCCTTTACAAAAGCTCTCACCATGCTTATTAGAAATATTCTAAACTATATTTAGTTTAGAAACACATATTTCTCTCTAGCAAATGGATTAAATATAATCCATCGAAGAGGCACAAAGACTATATAAAGGATAGTTAATTATTTAGTTTTGATTTTTATTTATTCATGCTAATTAGTACGTCTATACATGTTTGTTAATTTTAGAGAATATATTGAAATGTTCGGCATGTGTTTTATTTGATGTTGTACTTAAATCAATAAAAACGTGATTTGTAAATATATAATTTTGTTTTAAGATCATGCTAGTGGGTATTTGATTTTTTCATATTATAAAATTTATTATTTTCTTTTTCTATTATGTTGTAAATTTGTATTTGATATTTTAAAACAGAATGAATATATATATATATATATATGAATAAATATTTTTGAAAAACTAGCACTACTAAACGTTATCGATTTGAATTTTCTTCTGATTAACATACTCAAGAGTCAATTACTTATATCTCAACCTATGAAATAAACTCTTGAAAAATGAGACAATTTTCAAAACATTGTCATCACTCCAAAATAAAGGTAAAAATAAATAAATAAAAAGTATAAGTTGTATTCAAAAAATATGTATTCTCGGAGCTTAAAAGATAATAGTTCGACTAATACAAAATATATGAGAATTTCGACTACAACAAAATATATATGAAGTTCGAGTACAACAAAATATATGAGAAAACATTTATTGAAAAATATTTATTCTAGTATTTTTAAAGTCAAAATCTTCAATCAAATGTTCAAAATCCTATATATATATAGAGAGAGAGGCCGGATCAGGTCCGGACTCCCGGACCGGACCAAAATTCGGACCTTTTTTTAAAAAAAAACAACTAAAAAAAATAAATAAATAATTATGGAATTGAAATTTTTTTCATAATACAGCGTTTTGGGTGTGATTTGGGTACGTATAACAAAACATGTACGTACAGCCTGTGCAGACTGTACCACCATTTTTTGGTATATGTATTCAAAACACGTCCAAAATATTATATTATGGAAAAATTTCAATTCCATAATTTTTTATTTATTTTTTTAGTTGTTTTAAAAAAAACAAAAAAATAAAAAAAATTGGTCTGTTTTTGATCAGGTCTGGACTCCCGGGCCTGATCAATTCTGTATATATATATAATAAAAATTGGAGCCCTCTGATCGAGGACCCAGGGACGGTCGACTTTCCGCCCGTACTCAGGTTGGAACTAACCCGTTCCAACCCATTTAGACTAGGTAGAAAATGTCTCATCAAAGACTAGGGGTGTAAACGAGTCGAATTTCAGCGAACACCTTCATGCTCAGATTCGGCTCGATTCAAAAAAATTGAGCTCGGATTCAATAAGGGATTTATATTTTTGCGCCGATTTGACTCGGACCTACTCGGCTCGTAAGTACTCGACTCATTTACAAAACGAGTTACTCATGAGCCTTGAAATCGAGTTTCGAATATGAACAATTTCACTTAAAACTGAACCACTACATACTAAATTGGTTACTTAACTAATATTTATATATAAAACTTTTTCACTTTTATTTATGTATTGAAATTATAAAGAATGTAATAAAAATTGGAATTCAATTCATTGATTTATTCAAGTACAAGTTTACACAATTTCATACACTACACTTTATAAATTATAAAGATTGATACAAATATCACATATTTAGGTTACTAGCATGGATCAGACCAATATTCGAATATGATCCATCGAGCATGTATCGAGTATGGTTCGAAAAAAAATAAAATACTCGAACTCTAATTTGAGCGAACAGCTCGAATTCGACTCGTGTATCATTAAACAGAAAACGAGTATGGATCAGATTCGACTCGAATCAACTTCGAATTCGAATTTTGGATCATATTTTCGAGCCGATCTCGAGTCGAGTACTGAACTACTTGGCTCGACTTACAACCCTATCAGGGCAAATGTGTTGCCCCATACTTCGTGCATGCGACTGATGTGATCCCGTGAGGTCATGTGACTATAACTTGGGCGCCGATCTCAAATGAACCCTGAGGTTGTGGACCTAAGGATGCTGAGCCATAGGCCTTGTTAATGGCCTTCAAATCCACACTCTAAACACTACAATTTTGTGTACAAATAATGAAATATACTAAACCAAAATACTCTTAATATAGTTTTTGTTTTTTTTGTTTATTGGGTATAATTAAGAACCCCATACATTATATAGAATCCAACCCCCACCCCACCACACCCCTCCCCTCCCCTCCCCTCCCCTCCCCTCTAGCCTAGCACCCCCTCTAAGACAAATCCACTGACTTGCCAACACTTGCTAGTTGGTTTCGGTACAATATTGTTGAGAGTTGGAGAGATGCAACTAGGACTCCCATGATGTGAATGATATTAACCGTTTGCAGATTTAAACGTGAGGGTGACTCGTAAGATCTTCTTTATCTAATACTTCAAAGCATGTTTTTAAAAATCAAATCGGACCGCCGATTTGACATGTAAAAATCGAAAAACGGTTGGCACTCTACTCCGATTTAAACAAAAAAACAATTTTGATTAAAATTCGGTTGACCCATTGATCCGGATTTTAACTCCTTTAACCCATTGGTCAAATCGGTGGGCCAACCGGTGAAACCAGTTATTGACCTATTGACCCCTTTTTTTTCTAACCAAAAAAGTTTTAATATTAAAATTAACCACTTTTAGTAATATTGTAACTCAACTTTATTATGTTTTAGTTCATAAAAAATGAGATTTTTTAAAATTTTATTAATTACTAATATAATATATATTTTATATATTAATGACGTCACTTGGTCAATAATTGTTTGACCGCTGGTTGAACCAATGATCTATCCACCCAGTACCTTTTTCGATTCCATGGTCGATCCGAGTCTGAGCATCTTGTTTCAGAGTAGTAGTATACGAGTTTAATTGAACTGAACAAAGAATTAATCGGATTGATTCGAAAAGTTAAAATCATACTCAAATTCATATTGTATTTAAAAAAACTCTACTCAAATTCGACTTGGTTCAAATATTTATTACTCGAATTCTATCCGACTCCGATCGAACTATATTCAAATTACTCGCGAGTTTTGAATTTAAGCTCAAATTCAAGTCTCCAATTATGTGACTACCTTTATAATACACATAATTATAAATTGAACTTATTATTTTACTTAAAATAAGAAAATAAATTTACAATTACACTTTACAAATATATAAAATCACAATAAAAATTAAAAATAAAATAAAAAAATAGTAACTAATTATCCTAAATTTGTTTAACTTTGTACATATTATAATAGGTATCTACTCGAATATGCGCATCAACCGAACTCGAGAATTTAAATAGTTTAAATCCTAAACAAGTCGACTATTAGAATTATAACACATCATTAAAATAAAAATAATTTTAGCTACACAAGTAGCTCATCAATTAAACTCTACTCGTGTATACACTTGCATGATATAAAACTTTAATTATTTTTAAATGTGCAATCCAAATGCTACTTTATTTTTTCTTACGAAATTACAAAATAAAAAAAGTAGTATCAAACGCACTCATTTAAAATTTGTCTTGGTACCACAAAAAGAATGGGAAGAGAATTATTTGAATAATAAAACATCATCACAGGTTTGCCCACAAACACAAAATGGACTCTCCGAGAGAATCCTAATTCCACATAATGGGGATAAGAAGGCTAACCTCCATGTTAGCTTTGATTGGAGGTTAGGGGCGACGGTTTTTCCATAATCCTACCATCCGAAACTACACAAAGAATAAACGGCTGCTATTGTACTTGTCATAGCCAAAAATTAATTTCAGCTGTCTGCACTGGAAACCATTCACAAACTGATTGGAAACCATTCATATTTGTAAAACAAACAGGATAGGTATAAATGAGTGACGAGACACACTCCATTCAGATAGGTATGGTGTTGACAGTGAGACCAACTACAATGAGCACTGACAGACTAGGTGAAAAATCACATAGAATGCAACAATGTATATTTCACTTGAATTTCCTTGGATATAAAATTTGTTACAAGCTTTCCATAGAAATTTCATATATCTTGTAGAACAGAGTTCGATAAATCTGTTTAAACAAATTAGGAAACACCTATACGTAAACTATTGACTGTCTTCAGACCAAGAAATGAATTCTCAAGCAAGCGTCATGTAGAGATTATTTGAATGTTGGAACACTATGAATAGAGGTAATATAGGAGAAAGGGTGCAAAGTAGTTATAGAAGCAACAACAGTTCAAGTTCAACAATGTGCTAGAAGCAGATTAGTAAATCTTTTACTCAATTTTCTTGCAGGCTTTCTGAACTCTCAGGCATAAAAAATGTGGATCACTAAGTAAAATTCACATTATGCATTATACACAAATCCAATCAGCTACGTTTAGTAACATGCAGCTTATGAGATTCGCTAATAAATAGCGGTATTACCGGGAAAACAAAGCTATATAAATAAACTAAAATCCCACAAACAAAGCTGAGAAACTTTTCTCGAGTGAAAATTGAAATATATAGAGTAGTTACTAGAAACCGAATACCTTAAACATGTGCAGCTAGTATCTCCTAATTCTATTTTCAACTGCAGCCTGACATATCAAAGTTGTTGTATATGATGATTGATGACGAGCAAGGGGATGTTATGTACAGACAGGTTTGAAGGGAAGAAAAAGGCATTCCAACTCATAGGATCATCACATGTTTGACCAGTAACCCATGTTATTTTTTATATAATTCTTAACCATTCACCCATTTGCCTATATTTCAATCTCCTGTTTTATGAGACTAACTTGGAGCTAATGTTCGAGTAGCAAGGCTCATCATGTAATAGACAGATTTATGCTAATAAACATAAAACAATGAGATACCCTTTTTTCTTTTCTTTTGTAATAGATACTAATAATCAGTGACGAAGCTATGTAGAAACTGTGGGGTTAATTGACCCCACTCAATTTTTGATCCCACTATTTTTTTTTACTTTAATACCTAGGCACCCGGTCCTAAATCTCATACACAACCTCTAGTCAACTAAAGTTCAAAGAGAAACCACAAAAAGGAGAGAGAGAAGGGCAAAGGCCAAAGGGAGGCGACAGGCGAGTGCGACATCAACTCACCATTTCGTCGTTGTTATTGGCGTTGTGTTCGCTCCCGCTGCTAACGTAAACAGGATCAAGCTGGTCCCGACCAAATATTTTGGACTTGGCCTTATCATCGAGCGGGTAGGTGACTCTCTTGGTCAAGGCAAGGGCAGCCATTTTATTGCAGGTAACAAAAATTTTGCTCTCTTCAATTTCTTCAACCTCAGTTTTGTTTTTCCCCCTATTGAGCTAGTCAGCTAGCTGAGTCGTTGACTGCCTAAATACTATTAGGGAAAGAGTGAATACTTATAGGAAAAATGAATTTAGTGAAGAGTGGTTGTTTGTTAGAAGAAATTGGTAGAGTGGCTCTGTGGCTGGGAATTATTTGGGAATATTCGATTGCAACCAAACATATTAGACCTTTCCAGAATGATTCTATCTCATGGGAAGTATTTGTTGTAATTTTATTAATTATATGTCATATGTGCAGCTTGATTCTAAGTTTGATGGCTACAACAATGACATATTATATTTTTGTGGTTATATATTTGAGTCGTTTTTTATTACTATAATTATCAATTTTGATTTATTAACTGATACTCTAATTATTGACCCCACTGCGAACCAATCCTGGCTTCGCCACCGCTAATAATAACCTACTCTATGATATGACTGTTGCAACAGGTTTAACTTTCTTATAATGACAATATTTAGTTCATCGTCGGCTCTTATCATATAATTCTGGAAAAGAGTAAACTTTCACTATAAACATGGGCGGATCTACGCCTGGGGCAGCCGGGGCACCTACCCCCACTGAATTTTCTTTCATGCACTCCTTCCCTTCCCTCATAGTACACACACCCACCACCACCCTGGCTTTCTTTTTTATTTTAACCAACATCTTGTAAAATATTTGGCACAAAAATTAAGTACTCTCTTACTTTGTTTTCTTTTTTAACTCATCATGTAAACTTTTTTAGTTGTAAAAAAAAATAAGAAGAAATTTTTTTACTCGAAATACACTCATTTTCTTTATTTTTTTTCTTTTTTAACTAAAACTCAAAGACACCATTTTTCTTAATTTTTTTCTCTTCTATTACAAAACTCAAAGACATTCTCTCTTTTTGTTTTCCTTCCCTTTCTTTTCTTTTATCTCCAAATTAAAACTCAAAGACAAGGTGTTAAAACTCCAAGACACCTATTTACTTAGTTTTCTCTTATTCCGTGTGGCCTTATCCAAATCTTTTGGATTTGTCACATTTGTACTACATTGGTTTTAATAAAAAAAATTTGTTGATAAAAAAACCATTCTAGTATTTTCCTTATAAGAAAATTATGACTATATATATATATATTAAACTTAACGACTTTAAGTATTGAGAAATTATATTGGATTTAGAAAAGTATGTATATATAGCTATAATTTTTATTTTTAACCGATTTTTTTTTGAATTTGACACACTGAACTTTGTGGCTGGATCCGCCCCTGACTATAAAGTTTAAACAATAAAAATAATCAAACCCCAGATGAAAAAAAAAATATTGAGTCTTTTGTAAGCACCTTAGTCAATGAGTAAAAATAGTTTCTTTCCAGTGGTATAACTCACCTGCATCACAGGACTCATATCTTTACCCTTTGATAAAGCTCCAAGCTTTTTGTTATCTAACTGAAATTAAAAGAATCAAACAGCATTAAAACCATTTTAATAAAAAATGCAAGTATATGTACATACATACATATATAACAATTAACAAATAAAAAGAGGAAAATCAAGTGGTACCAGAATCAAAGCTGTTTGGGGGAGATATTTGTATATATGATCCCCAATATTCTTAGCTACATTACTGAGCTCTAAGTCATCAAATCTGTCATTAGCGTGAAAGTAACCAACAATACTCATACCTTGAGCTCCGTAATACTCCTCAATCTGCTCCAATTAATCAAAAATAAATAAAATAAATTGAATTACGAAAACACAGCTTGAGGAGTGAAAAAGACACAGACCATTAGCAGAGCGATCTCGAAGGGAGGGAGGAGGCCGATGTGAGAGTGGAATAGAGGAACGGAATCAGTAATTTCGACGACGGAATCGGTGCCGGAGATGCGGCCGAGGAGGATGTTGTGATTAGCAGAGCAAAGTGGTCATTATCTACATAAGTGGCAAGAAGCATCAAGAAGCAATACAAGGGCCAACGAAAATAACTGAAGTATCAGCTGAGCTGGACCAAAACAGAGTTCAAGAGGAAAAATTAGTTAGGTTGTTAGAGGGACAACTATAATTGTTAGTAATAGTGATTACATTGTATAAATAGAGAACGAGGGCAGTTAGAAGGGAGATAATCTTTGTAATATGAACAATTCTGTAATCTTCTAGATATCAATATACTCAATTCTTGTTATTACCATTTCTGAGTATATCATTCCTTCTTTTTCTATTTCTTTATTCTAAAATTCACTTTTATCTTAGTTTGAGATCTGTTATCACAACATTTGGTATCAGAGCTATCAATCCTTGGCTTATACATATTAAATACACAGTTATGGCAGCGGGAACTAGGTTAAAAGATGCTATGGAGGAGGGTCTTAGAAGCATTGAATTTCGAGTGCAAGAACTCATGAACAGCCATCATCATATGCAACAAACAGTGGAAGAAATTGGAAATAGATTTAAGAATATGCAAAGCACCATGGAATTAATGATGTCAGAATTTTAACGCTCAATCAAAGGTAAGGATTCAATTCCAAAAATTCCTACCGAACCTTTTGCAGATCTTAATCAGAATATTGTAAGAAATGGAGAAAATGGAGTTCAAAAGAATTTCCAACCTCGTTTTGATTTTCCAATGTTTAACGGAATGGATATTAAAAATTGGGTGATGAAGTGTGAATATTACTTTCAATTCCATCCTATGAATGATCTGTTAAAATTGAGAAGTGTAGCACTGCACCTTGAAGGAGATGCAGGATCTTGGTTTTTAGCCTATTTCAAAAGTAACCCAAATATATCTTGGAAACAATTCATTGAGGATATTAACACCAGATTCGGAGATAGTATCTCTAGCAGTGCGCTGTGTGAATTTAATAGGCTACAACAAACTAACACAGTCAGTCAGTATCAAAAGAAGTTTGAATTCTTCAGGGCTTTGGTTCAAGCTGAAAATCCAGGATTGGATGAATTATACTTCGTCAAGTGTTTTGTGGGGGGATTAAAGGAAGAAATAGGGCGATTTGTTGGTCTCCTTAAACCTCAGAAATTAACTGAGGCTATAACAGCTGCTAGAGTACAAGAAATGACTGTTGAAGTCATTTACAAAAGAAGCAAAACCATTCCAAATTTAAATTATCATAAACCTTTGTGTAGCAATGGGGAAAGTAATTCAATGGGGTTCAACAACAGAGCAATCAAACCTAAATTTCAAGGTGTTAACCAATTTCAGAGTGGGGACAACCAGTTCCATGTGGGAACTTCTAATACAACAGGTGGTGGTTCTAAGGGAAGTTTGGGAAGTCATGTTAAGAAATTGACATATGGTGAGATGCAATCAAGAAGGGAGAAAGGATTATGATTCAACTGTGATGAAAAGTTTACACAGGGACATAGATGCAAGTTTAAACAACTTTATCTGATAATAGGAGATGAAGAGTGGGAAGAAGAAGCTAGTAATGCAAGTGATATTGAAGAAAAATTAGAAACTGAAGAACAACTTACAGAGACAGCAATGACTATATCTATACATGCCTTGAATGGTAATACTTCAGAGACCACACTAAGGATTAAAGCTTCTGTAAGGGGAAATGAAATTACTATTCTTATTGACACTGGTAGTACCCATAATTTTTTGAATAGTAGCACAGCTGAGAAATTACAATGCACAAAAGAGGAAGCTAAACCTATGCAAGTATGTGTGGCAGATGGGTATAAGATGATATGCACTGAAAGATGTAAGAGGTTTGAATGGGTAGCACATGGTCATAAATTTTGTACCGACATGAGATTAATTCATCTGAAAGGTTGTGATGCTGTGTTAGGGGTTCAATGGTTAAAAACTTTGGGAGATTGCATGTTCAACTTTAACACTTTGACCTTGAGTTTTTCTGAGGGAAAATGACAGATTATGTTGAAAGGAACTGGAGATGGACAACCTAGTTCTGTGTCTATGATAACTGCAGTTAGCCTTCAATAAGCTTGGCAAAAAGATCAACTATCTCTGTTAGCATATGTATGTGCATTACAGGTTACAGAAATTCAATCACAAACATATCCACCAGAAATTCAACAAGTACTTCAATCTTTTGAAGATGTGTTTCAAGAACCAAAGACATTGCCTCCTCAAAGGGACTTTGATCATAAAATTCCATTGAAAACTGGTTCAGAACCCTTTATAATCAGACCATACAGGTATCCCCACATCCAAAAGACTGAGATTGAAAAAATTGTTAAAGAGATGCTAGCAACTGGAATCATACAACCCAGTCAGAGTCCTTTTGCTTCACCAGTTTTGTTAGTAAAGAAGAAGGATGATTCTTGGAGATTTTGTGTGGACTTCAGGGAATTAAATAAGATCACGGTCAAGGATAAATTCCCTATTCCCATAATCGAAGAATTATTAGATGAACTCAAGGGATCCAGAATTTACTCTAAATTGGATTTAAGGGTTGGATATCATCAAATAAGGATGCATTCAACTGATGTTGCTAAGACAGCTTTTCGCACACACTTAGGCCACTATGAGTTCTTGGTTATGCCCTTCGGACTAACTTATGCCCCAGCATCCTTCCAGGCTCTCATGAATCAAGTTTTTTGTGAACATTTAAGAAAATTTATTTTAGTTTTCTTTGATGATATATTAGTCTACAGTACAGATTTATTGTCCCATGTTAAACATTTGGAGTTGACATTAGCATTGCTGAGAAAGAACACCTTATTTGCCAAGTTATCTAAATGTTCATTTGCTCAACCTAAAGTGGAATATTTGGGACATGTGATCACTGCAGAAAAGGTATCTGCAGATCCAACTAAGATTTCTTGCATGCTTCAATGGCCAGAGCCACAGACAGTTAAGGACCTTAGGGGTTTCCTTGGTTTGACTGGCTACTATAGACGGTTTATAAGGAATTATGGAGACATGGCAAGACCCTTAACTAAACTCTTGCAGAAGGATCAGTTTAAGTGGAACTCTGAAGCAACTACAACCTTTACCAAACTCAAGGAGGCTATGGGCTTAACTGTGGTATTAGCCCTACCTGATTTCACTTAACCCTTTGTCATTGAAACTGATGCTAGTTCTAAAGGGATTGGGGCTGTACTAATGCAAGGAGGCAGGCCATTGACATTTCTAAGTAGAGCTTTGGCTACCAAACACTTGGGCTTATCTATTTATGAAAAGGAACTCCTCGCTATTTTACATGCTATCACCAAGTGGAGGTCCTACTTAATTGGGGCTCATTTTATTATAAAGACTGACCATCAAAGTCTTAAATTTTTTATGGAGCAAAGGTTGTCCACCTTCTTACAGCAGAAATGGTTAAGCAGGATGTTGGGTTATAACTATGAGATTACCTATAAGAAGGGGGTAGACAATGTTGTAGCAGATGCCCTTTCTCGAAGAACTTGGGAGGACCAATCTGCTAGTTCCATGCCCCCACTACAGTAGTTCCTACTTGGGTACATGAAATTTTTAAGTCTTATGAAGGAGATGCCAGAATTCAGTCCATTATACAACAACTCAGTATTCCCAACGAAAGTGTGCCTCATTACACTTTTTCAAAGGAGATTTTAAGGTACAAAGGATTGATTTACATTGGTTCCCACACTAATCTCAGGAAAACTATTTTTTCAGTCTTTCATGAGAGTTCAATAGGGGGACATTCTGGAATACAGGCAACCATAAAAAAACTAGGAGCTTATTTTGTGTGGGATACTCTTCATTCAGACATTAAGCTGTGGGTTCAAGAATGTGAAGTTTGTCAACGACATAAGTCGGAGAATGTGTCTTACCCAGGCTTGTTACAACCATTGGAGCTACCTCATAAACCTTGGACTGATATTTCCATGGATTTCATTGAGGGATTACCTACATCAGAGGGCAGGTCAGTTATATTAGTTATAGTTGACAGATTTTCCAAATTTGTTCATTTTATTGGGTTACATCATCCATATACTGCTCGCACCATTGCACGAGTATTCATTGATCACATATATGGCCTCCATGGACTACCACATACTATAGTCACTGATAGGGACAAGATTTTTGTAAGCATATTCTGGCAGACCTTGTTTCAGCAATTGGGAGTTAAATTGTGTTTGAGTTCAGCATACCACCCTCAGTCTGATGGTCAAACCGAGCGATTAAATAGGTGTTTAGAATGTTATTTGAGATGTATGTGTAGTGACCATCCAAAGAAATGGTGGAATTGGTTGAGTTTGGCTCAATGGTGGCATAACACTAATTACCACACTGCTTTGAAGTGTACTCCTTTTCAAGCTTTATTTGGACTTCCTCCTCCCCATCTTAACTTTCACCAAATTCAAAATTCTAGAATTCCAGCTGTGGATACTTTTATTCGGGAAAGATGTGGAGTTTTGGTTGATTTAAGGAGTACTTTGTTACAAGCCAAAGTCCGCATGAAAAATTACAGTGTCCAGCACCTAACTGAGAGAAGCTTTGCGATTGGGGACTCTGTCTTCCTTAAGCTACAGCCCTACAAGCAATCAACTCTGGCTCAACGATCTTTTTTCAAATTAGCTCCAAGGTTTTATGGTCCTTATACGGTACTTGCAAAAGTTGGACCTGTAGCTTATAAACTGGACCTTCCCAACCATGCCCAAATTCATAATGTTTTTCATGTCACTTTACTAAAAAACAGATTGGTTCCCAAGCAAGAGTATCCCCTACATTACCTCCATTGGCTGCTGATGGTAGGCCAAAAATTATTCCACTTGCTGTGTTAGATAGGAGAGTAGTTAAGTTCCACAATCGCCCAAAAGTGGAGTATCTAATTCATTGGGATAATAACAGTCTTGAGGATGCCTCTTGGGAAGATGCTCAACAAATGGTCAATCAATTTCCAGATTTCAATTTTAGTCGTTGAGGAAAATGACATTTTGAAGGGCAGGATAATGTTGTGAATAGCAGGGCAAAGTGGTCATTATCTACACAAGTTGCAAGAAGCATCAAGAAGCAATACAAGGGCCAACGAAAATAACTGAAGTATCTGCTGAGCTAGACCAAAACAGAGTTCAAGAGGAAAAATCAGTTAGGTTGTTAGAGGGACAACTGTAATTGTTAGCAATAGTGATTACATTGTATAAATAGAGAACGGACAGTTAGAAGGGAGATAATCTTTGTAATATGAACAATTCTGTAATCTTAGATATCAATATACTCAATTCTTGTTCTTACCATTTCTGAGTCTATCATTCCTTCTTTTTCTATTTCATTATTCTAAAATCCACTTTTATCTTAGTTTGAGATCTGTTATCACAACAGAGGACACTGTTGACGGCGGATGCCTTGTGCTTAAGGGCATACAGGATGAGCTTAATGTAGGCGTTTTGGCTGATCTCGTATTGAAATTCGCCGCCCATCACTCACTGAGTATGTGGAGTTCTACGGTTTTTTGTAGAGCGCCGGCGCAAGATTCAACACATACAATTACAGTATATATGCGTTGGAGTTTATCAGAGAGAACAGAAAACTTAACAAACGGGGTATCTTGGAGTAACGGAGTTTTTTTTCTTAAAAACGAAAAACCTACAAAACAAAGTTTGTAATTTTTGGGAGTAAAAAATGTTAAATATTTTTTAATATAAAAATAATAGGATAGAAAAAGATAAAAAAATTATTTTATTTAGTTGGTTTGTAAGTTTATTAAGAAAGTGTCATTATGTATATGTAAATAAAAATAATAGGATAGAAAAAGATAAAAAAAATATTTTATTTAGTTGGTTTGTAAGTTTATTAAGAAAGTGTCATTATGTATATGTATAGGATATGTATGTTAAATTTGTATTCATATGTTAATAATATTAAGGATAATTTAGAAATTAAAAAAATTACTAAACTCATTTTTCAATATTATGATTTTGCATGGGCGAATTCTTCTGAAAAAATTGTCCGAAAAAATGATATTTTAGTTATTGCACCTTTTTAATAATTTGAGTTATTAATCACTCATTAACTTTTAGTTTCCTCTGTGTTTAACCACCTCATGCACTTTTGGGCGATTGTCAAGAAAAAATTACTCCCTCTTTTCCTAAAAAATTATCTTTCAAGGTTAATACATAGGGGTGTTCAAAACAACAAGTTTTTTCGGTTTTTCAGACCGGACCGAACTGGTCGATTCGGTATAAAAAAAACCCAGTCCGGATCGGTACAAAAAAATCGATATAAACCGGTTTTTCGGTACTAGTTTTGGTTCGACGTTTTCATTGTTAGGTTTTACCGAACCGGACCGGTATATACCGGTTTTCTATTTTATTAATAATAATAATAATAAAATAATAATTATAATAATAAAAATAATATTAATATTAATAAAAATAATAATACTATTAATAAAAGTAGTAATAATAATACTAATAAAATAATAATAAAAATAATTAAAATAAAAAAATAAAAATAATAATAATATTAATTTTTGGTAAAAACCGGTACCGCCGGTTCGGTATACCGGTTCAACCGGTATCGGTATCGGTTCATGAAATTAGCTACTATCGGTATTCGGTTCGATTCGGTTTGATTTTTTACCGATGAACACCCCTATTAATACACACATATTAAGGAATATAATTAATACCTAGCGAAAATATTATACCACCCTTATTAATTGTGTCAACCAATTATTCTCTTCCCAATATTTCTTATTCAATTCAACCAATTACTCCATCCGTCCCTATTTAAATGACGTTTTAGAGTTTTTCATTTGTCCATAATTATTTGACGTTTGTTCAAATTTAGAAGAATTAATAACAATTTTTTCAAAATTACCCTTCATCATTCTTCCTACTTTTTTGATAATTTAAACTTTTCTCTCATTCTCTCTCCTTATCCCAACAAAATTCTTCTTATCCCAACAAAATAGGGACGGAGGGAGTACTTCTTATTCAACCAATTACTACTTGAATTATAGCATTGAATTGAATAAGAATCATTGGGAAGAGAAGAAAACTTTAAATAGGAGAAAGCTTTAAATAAGAATAAAGTAGAAAAAAAATAACTAATGTGTATTGATAAACTCAAAACGATAATTTTTTTAAAAAAAAATTACTTCATAAAACGATAATCTTTTAGAAACGAAGGGAATTCATTGTAAAAGTATAAAATATTGTGTGCGAGTATTTGGTGTATTGATGGATTAATGTACTTACTAAAAAATATAAATTCTCTTCTTTTTTTTATATAATTATTTATACGGTTGAATATGAGCAAAAAAAAAATTATTTGTAGAGTTTTATAGTCAAATTTAATTGAGAGACTAACAATAACAGTTATTTTGATCTAGTTTAATCGGAAATGATTATCATGAAGTTAATTTTGGTCAATTAATCAATACTATATCGACACGCAAATCAAGAGGTGATCTCTTTGTGTAGGTTAATTGACCAACTTACGTTGAAGTTAATTTCATGATAACCGGATCCAGTTTAATCACATCTATGATAAAAGAATTAGTAAAAATAAATCAAAATTAATTCCTTGAGAATTGAGTTGAGAGGAGAGAGAGAGAGTAGGGTCCCACCAAAACAGAAACAAGAATTGTGAAGTCGCACCAAAAGATTGAAATGAAACACGAGATTACAAGTCGTCATTGAATACCAACAAAAAAGAAATCCCAGAAAAAACCAAATGGACCACTCGAAACAAACACAAAATAAAAGAAGAAAGGTGTAGGATAGAATAGAATAGAATAGAATAGTAGTATTATGGCAAATACAATTCACACCAACACCCAATTTCATTGTGAAAATAACGTTTTCTTTTTCCAACACAAAATTGAAGAATAGCAAGAATCTACCAAAATTAATTAAAAGTTAAAAAAAAATTATGATGGAATTTCTAGTCAGAACCAAGAGGGACAGTTCTTCTTTTAATTCCAATTTACTATCAATAATCTTCTCATCAATCTCATCTACTACTACTTATTATTATTCTCCTGTTTTCTTCCCTCTTAATTATTGTTTCTCTCTCTATTTATATAATCTTTTACTATATTTATATGTATCATCAGATTATTCGCGTAATTTGAGCACAATCCCCGTCTCCTATTCGTTTCTTTGTTTTCACGTTAGATGTAGAGCGACAAAGTTTTCATCTTTTTCGTGTTTGTTAGATACCCTAGTTTTTTTTGGGTCAATTCTCGATTTCTTGGGTTCCAAGGATCGTTGTACTAATCGATTGATTGATTGATCTGTAATGGAGACTGGTTCAGAAGGAGAGAGCAACAAAAACTACAATGGCAGCCCAGCTGAGGGCTCCAAGAGGCCCAAACGCCTGATGAAAACTCCTTTTCAATTGGAAACCTTGGAGAAAACCTATGCTGGTATGTTTAATTTTACTTGCAAATTCTCGATTTATTTGTATGTTTGCAACTTTGAGTATGTATGAATTTTTTTTTTCGGGTTGATTAATCTTATTTTTGATTATTTTATTTTGGTTTGAGCAGCTGAGATGTATCCATCGGAGGGGACAAGGGTGGAGCTTTCCAAGAGATTGGAGTTATCAGACCGGCAACTGCAGATGTGGTTTTGCCACAGAAGGTTGAAGGATAAGAAGGAGGGGGTGGAGAAGAAGGCACTAGCAGCTCCTGTGGCAAGGAAAGGGTTACTTGGTTCTTCAAGGGATGAATTAAAAGTGGCTGAGCCCGGTAGTGATGGTGGGTTGGGCTCTATGTCTAGGTCGAGGTCGGGATCAGGACAAAGGCGGGATTCGAGTCAGTTTTATGATGACAATGATGACGTGTCATTGGTGAGGAGGTCGCCTCGATCAATAATGAAGCAGAGAGTAATCACTTGTGTGGAGGCGCAGTTGCGGGAGCCATTGCGGGAAGATGGGCCAATCCTTGGAATAGATTTTGATGAACTGCCTCCAGGTGCATTTGGGGCGCCTTTAGGTACAGTATCTGTGTTTTGTTCGTAATGATGTTGTATCCGAATATGCATGTTTATCCTTTTCATTGTTGAGCTTTTATGCATGTTTATTGGGCTATACAATTAAACAGAGGATTCGATGGTCTCGTGAAAATTTTCATTTAGTTAGTCAATTATTAGGTTTTTATTTTTTTTTACTTTATTATTTCCAGTACTACCTTTTGTTGGTCTATAAGAATAGATATGACACTACTACTTTAAGTCATTTTAAGAGTTTATTGGATTTAGCTTGCATACGATTATAATAATGGCCAAGTATTGCCTTCTCCATCAGTAATGCAGTTAAATTACGGCTCTTAAGAGAGGAGATCTTTGCTTTTACTAGACTGTTAAGAATGGTGGCAAGTGTGATATCATATTCGAGTCTTATAATCTCTTGTAAATTATAGGTTGCAGCAGCTGAACGTAACTTCCATTCTGTGGATTCATTCAGTAACGTCTTTTAATTCTTTACATCACCATATATTTTTAGAATTGATATATTATCAGCTAATGTTTTTTAAAACTAGAGTAGATGAATAAAATGCAATAGTTTGCCCCAACGTCTATAAGACTGAAAAATGATGAATGGTTTCTAAATGTAAGAGATACTTTGCAACATTATATATTTTAGAATTGATAATATCAGTGATTGTTTTCTAAAACGAGAGTAGATGAAAAGAATGTAATAGTTTGCCACGACATCTATAATATTGGGAAAAAAATGATGAATGGTTTCTAGATGTAAGAGATAACTGGAATTATGCTCCTTTATAAGTAAATAAACTCATTAAAATCGCCAAAATGGGGACGACCCAAGAACATGCACAGTATACAAGCATAGGGAAACAGAAGTCACACCTATGTCAAAAAAAATTTAAAATCCCACCCTGTACAAAGAACCTTCAACCAAATTATATTAGGAACCCTACTATAGTTTAGAGTAGTGAAGTACATGGTTTAAAGTATGGATATGGAGCCCATGAATACCCAACCAGTGGGGTTTTTAGTTTGTTTTCTGGCTGTTGGTACTTTTGGGCAGCACTGATATGTTCTCGGTCAGAATTCCGGGTGTTCATGCTCCATAGATGATATTATCACTACATAATCCATTTCTGATGTAATTAAAGTAATAGTTTTTCTTCAGATGACATTATTGGACAAATTATTTATCTTTAGGTATGCCTTACAGTTTCTTTTCTTTTGCTGTTGTTGAACATCATAATTTATTAGCTATCATTAGTTATTTTTCTTGTGTGGCTTGGAGTATAGTATCTGCATTCTTCGTTGTTGAGATGTTTACCTTTTAAATTGGATTATTGGCTGCCAACTGTTTGTTAACATTTTTGTTCATTGCTTGTGGAGCAGTGATGACACAGCATTGGGGACGATCTGGGAATCCTTCTGACGTCCAGATATATGAGAGATTGAAACCCAGTAAAACCAAAGTTGGTTTCTTATTTTTTCCTATTTTTTGTTTTTGTTTTTGTTTTTCCGTCTTATATCTTGTGACATTTTGTGTCAAGAATTCATATGGACCGATTACTTGGGTAAATGCCTGAAGTTCTGTCGCTTTTAATCTTTTAGGCTCCAATGAGGAGTGTTTGTGAACCTGCTGAGCCCAGTACCAGAGCTGATGCTTATAGAAGAAGTCCATCTCACTACTATGATTCCCCTGTCAATGGTCCCAGTTTGAAAATACGATCATTCATGCAAGGAAATGGACAATTTTCTAGGGAATATGGTGCTCAAGTACAGGTATCCAGGGTTGGTACATTTTCTCACCAAGAAAAGCAGGAACAGTTTTCATCAACTCCAAAGGGGAACAACTCTATTCCAAATACTGAAGATGTTATACAAGTTGGAAGGAAACGCAAGGTATCCAGAAATAATGAGTATTTTTTTAGCAATTTCCCCATGAATAGTTATAATTTTCATGCTTAATTATCTGTTGCAGATTGATGAAATTAGAATAGAAGGGGAAGTTTCCCATGAAAAAAGGATCCGCAAAGAGCTTGAGAAAGAAGATCTTTTAAGGCGAAAGGTTGGGTTCTGCAGTTGCATACTTGGATTCTGTGAAACTCGAAATTGCCCAATAGAGGAATTATTTTATTGTAAATTTACATCAGCAATCTTTTCTTATAGAGGGAAGAGCAAATGAGGAAAGAAATGGAGAAGCAAGACCGTGAAAGGAGGAAGGAAGAAGAGAGGATGTTTCGAGAAAACCAGCGGAGGGAAGAGAAATATCAGCGTGAGGAAAGACGTGAACTTGAACGGAGGGAGAAGTTTTTGCAGAAGGAGCTTTTGAAAGTTGGTTTAGAACCTAATGACTATAGTTTTAGTGACTTTCTTACTTTAAGTATAAAGTGAGATGTCCTCCCCTCTTCCTCACTTTCTCAATTGCTCTTTTTTCTTTTTTGTTTTTGTCAAGGCCGAGAGAATGAAACAACAGGAAGATCTTCGTAGAGATAAGGAGGCAGCAAGAAAAAAAGTTGCTATGGAGAGGGCAGCATCACGCCGAATTGCTAAAGAATCTTTGGAGCTAATTGAGGATGAGCGTCTGGAATTGATGGAATTGGCTGCCTTAAGCAAAGGATTGCCTTCAATAATTTCCCTTGACTATGAAACTTTGCAGAACCTTGATTCATTCAGGGGTAGGTCTTACTTGACATACTTTTTTTAGGAATTTCTGCATACTGTGGCTATCTGTTTATTTATGTGTGTTTGCCTAAAACACTACTAGCAATTGCACGCAAGTATACATGATTACTTATGCAATATAGTGACAAATAGATTATTGTTCCCACGAATAGCGATGTATAACTTAATCACTAATTACTAACTATGCACCAATTTAATTCTATTTAGACAAATGAACAAAATAATCAAGCTATTTAGTAAAATATTAATTCAATGAATGAAAGTATGAAACATTAAGGAATCAATTTCCTCCGATGAATTAGTAAATTAACATTATTTTTATTTCATTAAATTGATTATCAAGAATTGCCAAAGGAAAATCACTAATAGTTAACATAATCATTTTCCAAATTATTATATCGCATACCTATTATTATTAATTTCCCTATATTTTTATGAGAAATAATAATAAATTCATTAAGATTCATTTTTCACTAGTTGCTCGCGGTATTCAAGTATATTTCTATCCCGTCTTCAAATTAACATTCACTCCTAAGAAGAATTACTAATCACAAATTACTACAACCAGATCTTAATTTAGAATATATTGTCAAATTTCATCTAAATTCATCCAATAATTGTTGATCAGACAATTATAGCAATAAACACAATACATAATAAATAATCCCATTCTATAATCAACTTAATGAAAAATAAGAAATAATATTAAATCAAATCATTATTGAGTTCCATTGAATCCTTAATTAATAAATTTGTTCATAATGAAAGCTAAAAACATAACTGATTTATCAAAAGCCATTCTAAATACAAGATATAATAATAGATTAAGGAAGAATAAAACTATAATGAATTTCGCCTTCTTTCCGAGCTCCCTCTTTTGCTTCTCAAATTGAACTCTGAGAACCCTTATTCTTCTCTACGTACCGAATAATAATGAATAATCTTAAATCTTAATTATTAGTCATATCTGATAAAAAGTCTCCAACCCATGCAAAATAAGCGTAAATCAATCATAGTGCCCGCCTTTAGGAGTTTGAGCTTCTCCTAACTTCTCAATTATTAACCATCAACTACCATTAGGAATCAAAATAATAAATTAAACTTCAAAATCCACCGGGCGCGTGTGGCTCAAGCGCCTACTACGAAGACTCTTCTCCTGTATAGCCACGCGCCGCGGCTCTGCACCAATAGGCGCCGCGGCTCCACTTTTCTTGTCTGTCTTTCTTGATTCCTTTAGCTTGTTCTTGCTTATGTGCTCCTTTTGAAGTTCCAACTACTTCATTTTCCTTTCGCCAATATTTATCACATGTAGCTTATATTAAGGCTAAACTAACAATCATTTGCATCATTTACATTAACACAAGATGGAATCAATTACTAACATAAAACTATTAAAATGTAATAAAATAATTCTAAAACACTTAAGAATAATAAGCAGAATAATTAAGTCAAGACTATCAAATTCATAGATATAAAATCTACTCATCAATGTGCTATAATAAAACAGAATTTTATGTTAGCCATGTGCAAATCAGCATAAAAATCTTTTTTATTTAGTCTCAATCATAATTTTAAATTAGCAGGATGTTGCATAACGATCATGGACATGGGAAGCATGTATTTTTTTTCTTCAATAACACCTCACCTAAAATTAAGGTTTATGTACCTTTTTACTCGAGGAATACTCATTTGAGTTTTAGTGAAACTTTTAGCCACTTTTATTTAATTAAATGCATAGTTCTAGCATGGCTTATAATTTATAAATATATCTTCCATGATTTTCATGTCACTAAATTTAACTTTCTAAAACAATTAGAATTACAAAAATTAATCAATGACATAGAAATGTTAAAATTAATAAATATTTTGTCTAAAACACACACACATAAATATATATATGTATATACATTATTGTCTGAGTCTTTAACTCTATGTTACATAATATGTAGAATGATGCTTGTTTTGAACTATATGTAACTAGATCTAAACTTGGAGGGAAAAACACTAGGAAGAATATATCTATGAGAGAAGGAAAAACAACCATGCCCAGATACTCTCAATCAAAAATAGAGTGCACCGGGTCTGAAAAATTGGTAATTCTTGTTAAGAAAACCATTTTTAGTGCAGTGTAGGGTTCTTTCCCTTTCATCATTTGTGTGTTCCCTTAATCTCTGTCTGCTTCTTTAGTCCCACAAAACATCCTTCGTATATACTCAAATCAATTACAAAATGAATATCAACCGTCCTAAGTCCCAACCCAGGTATTCTCATTCAGAAGTAGACTGCATCAGGTTTGAAATATTGGTTATTCCTTGTTGAAAAAACCCTTTGTAGTGCAGTGTCTGGTTTAGTAATTTTAGTCCTGCGATCCTGCTATTTGATACAAGAATCACTAAAACTAGTCACTTTAAGCCTGGTCTGTTCATGTACCGGTTTTCTGTGGTTATGAAAAAATGAAAACCGTGTTTCTTCGGTTGGTGGATAGTTTCAAAAAAATAACGCAGTTATTAAACCGTACCCACTCTTTGTGCAATATAGTTAGTGTTCAGACAAAAAGTATACATAGGGTCTTCATTTCCCTCTTAACCATATGTGTTGGCTCTCTTCTCTTCATCTCAAGACTCTGATATATGTCAGTCTCTCTCCCTCTCTCAACGATACGTCACCAAATCGTCCCTCTCTCAAAAATATCCTAACTACCTCTCTCTACTCTCTCTCAACGATCTGCAGAAATGGACAAAACAGAAGCCTATTTGGTGGGCTTAAAAATCTGCCTACTGGTTTCTTTTGATATATCAATTGCTCAATCTGCTTCAAGTTTTTTTAATCATTAAGCCATAATTTTTTTTCTAAGTTAACACTATTCAAGAAAAATTGATTTGCTGTTGATATACTGAAGAAGTTTCCTTTATTAAAAAAAACAAACTGAAATCCGGTTGAAACCGACCAAGGTAACTGAGTACCGACCAACTGAGCTCATTTTAAATGAGCAAAATGGCTGGCGTCGGTAGGGGTATCTTGAGAATTTACTACGTTGGTTTTGGCCAAAAATCTCTTCAAAAACCGGCCAAAATCGACCGTGAACACCCTACTCATGTCATTTCATTCCATTTGCATTTCATGTTGCCTGTTGTAGTTTACTGAACATTTTTTTAACAGCTGAACAAAGAATTTTGTGCTGCAGATTCTTTATGTGCATTCCCTCCAAAATCTGTGCAACTGAAAAGGCCATTCTCGATTAAACCCTGGATTGATTCTGAGGATAATATTGGGAACCTTCTCATGGTATATGCCTATTATCATTTTTCTGCTTTTCTTTTTTGATAAAAGCAATAATATTTGGGAAAGCACACAGGAGATATAAATAATTGTGTACTCATGGTATCTTAATGACTTAATGTATTCTACATGTTATCTTAATTTATTTTACATGGTATCTTAATGGTCTTGCCTGTCTAGTGTCTACTGGCTGTGAATTTTCTTTACAAGGAATAATAACTTGTTTCCATACAGACAGCTTTGTTTTAGTTCATTTAGTGCTGACTTCTTTGGTTAATCTATGGAATAAAATTATGAGTCAATTGAATATTTGTCTCGTGACTGCTGGCTTGTCATGCATGGTCATGCTTTTATTTAGTCTATGATCTCTTCACAATTAGCAATTATTTAGTCTATGATTCTCTTCACAATCAGTAAAAACAATTCTATTTGCATATAGACAGCTTTTTAATGTCGACTTTCAGTGTTGTTTGGTAAATGGTAATATATACTTGATCTATAATAGTATAATAGAGAATCACGGTTACCTGTGGCTTTTTGCCTGTGATACATGCCCATGTCCTTCCTAATGTGCTTTCTTCTAGTATCATATCATATGTTGATGCATATATTTCCATTATAGTGGAGTTTGTTATTACTATTATTTTTATTATAATAAATATTGGATAAGTATTATATGAGGCTTATTAACCTGATTGAACCTAAAAAAGTATCAGTCTGTTGGATATATGGTGTAGGTATGGTTTGGTAACATGTTACTACAATATGAGCTCTCTGTGATATGCATGTGCGCGTGATGTATGTCTGTAATCGTATAAACGACTTTATAATTTTATTTGTGATTACAAATACAGCTTTTAGGTGTCTTATGTTGTGAATATTTATTGTTTTTGTGAATATGTAACTATTTCATCTAATATTTAAGGTTATGCTTATCTCTTCAGGTTTGGAGATTCTGTATCATGTTTTCTGATGTTCTTGGGCTTTGGCCCTTTACGATCGACGAGTTTGTTCAAGCTTTTCATGATTATGTAAGTAACTGTCAGGTCTTGGCTTTCTGTTTTCTTGAAATTTACATGAAATTCTGCATCTGGCAGTTGTTCTTTACCGGTTATTTTGTTTACACAGTGCTATGTATCTACTTTTCTCTACTATTTTAGGATTCTAGGCTGTTGACCGAGATACACATTGCTCTTCTAAAATTAATAATAAAAGATATTGAAGAGGGTGCAAGGACACCATGCGGTGGGTCAGGAACTAATCAGTATACTGTTGCTAATCCTGAAGGTGGACATCCTCAGATTGTGGAGGGGGTAGGGTGATCTTTGCTCAAGTTACTTTCTGCATTTTTTTCATAGTTCACGCCTTGCTGCATGATGCTTTATTATTCTCTGTGCACCTGACCTGATTTTAATTTTTGTCTCAGGCATTTGTGTGGGGTTTTGACATACGCAATTGGCAGAATCATTTAAACCCATTGACATGGCCTGAAATATTGCGGCAATTTGCACTATCTGCAGGATTTGGGCCACAACTGAAAAAGGAGAGTACAGAATGGGCAGGCTTGCGTGATAATAATGAGGTGCCTTTTTATAGTTGTCCCCCTTGCATGCCGCCTTATGTTACTTAAATGTAGATTAGGATCCAACAGCGATTAATTGAATAAGTTTACCAAGTAGCATCTCTGGCTGAATTTTTTGTAAAAAGGTTCTACATGCATATGTATCTTCTTGCTAGATCATACTAAGCATTCATCATTCATATACCTTAAAAGGCTTATATTTTTCCGTAGCTGGATCTATCTCTCAGTGTATAAATTACTGGCAGAAGTACTTTATATGTTGCTGTGGAGGTAGTTGAACTGATCATTCAATATGGATCTGGTTATTTCTTTGGTGATGAAGAAACAATAGTATCGGAAGTTACGCATCAGGAGAAGGCTTATACTGTTATACATGAATTATTGCAAGTCAATGCCTCATAATTTAACTTCTGTAGTTTTCAAACAAGAGCTTTTTGTCTGGCCTCATTTTGGTAAAGAATCTAATTTGGGTATGGGACAGTGTTTTTGCTTGTGTAAGTAAGGTATAGTTGTTTCTCTCTGGATGCATTACCTTGATATTTTGTTTAGTAAAACAAAGCTAAACACATTCTTTGCTATGACAAAATAGAATTGAAATTATATTCTCTTTCCAACTGAGGCTCTCTGTACGACCTTAACTATCACCAAAATTTGCATCTAGACAAAAGATATAAATGAAAGTAAATCAAATATATGGGAAATTAAACTACCCATTGAACATTTTCATTTGTTTGTGCAGGTTAAAGGTTGCGAAGATAAAGTTTCCATGCTACGTAATGGCTCAGCAGTAGAAAATGCAGTTGCTGTAATGCAAGCAAAAAAAATTTCTCTCCAGCAAAGATCTAGGCATCGGTTAACTCCTGGAACAGTCAAATTTGCTGCTTATCATGTTCTTTGTCTCGAGGGTAGTAAGGGCCAAACAGTTTTAGAAATTGCAGACAAGATTCAGAAATTTGGACTGCGCGACCTATCAAAAAGCAAGTCACCAGATGCATCTGTTTCTGTTGCTTTATCAAGGGATCCGATTCTTTTTGAAAGAATAGCTCCTTCAACATACTGTGTACGGCCTGCTTTTAGAAAGGATCCTACTAATGCTGAGGTAATACTTGCAGCAGCCAGGGAAAAGATACAGAAATATGGAAATGGGTTTTTAGCAGAGGAAACTGTTGACGACGCTGAAAAAGATGATAACTCTGAATCTGATATTGCTGAGGGTCTTGAAATTGACGAGTTAGTTACTCCATCCAATGTAAACAATACCAGTGATCATTACATTGAACTTGGCACTTTGTCAGGAAATGCAAATGATATTTCTCGTGATGATGCGACTTTAAATCTGAAAAATGACCTTGACACTGCTGGTAAGTTTCATTTCTCCCTTGCGAGGTATTATATATATCTATCTATATCTATATCTATGTCTATATCTATATCTACATATATATACATACATATATATATATATATATATATATTTATGGAGATGGATTCATAGCCAACGTATCTCAGCCGTCCATTCACGGATTGAACGATGTAATGGAACTTTAATATGAGGGAGTCCGCAGTTTAGTTGCGGACGGAGGCATGTCAATATGCAAAAATACTCTCTTTTTAAAAGTAATCCTCATCCGCACAATTAAACTGCGGATTGGAGAGATTTTTTTATTATGTCAAATTGGCCGGAATCCTTCTTTCTCTGTTTCCATCAAAGTAATTATTCTCTTTTTAAAAGTAATCATCGTCTGCACAATTAAACTGTGGATTGGAGAAATTTTATTTATTTTTACATCAAATTGGTTGGAATCCTTCTTTCTCTGTTTCCAACAAAGTGGTCGGCAAATCTCCATTATTAGTCTACGCATATTGCCCATTTTTCTTAATTTACTGAACTTTTGTCTGGATGAAGTAACAAATTTATCACAGCCATGGGCATACATGTAATGTTATGCGAAGATTAATTAGTATCCCAAGAGCATGATATTAATTAGTATCCCAAGAGCAAGAGCATACTACTTTGTTGGAAATAGAGAAATAATAATCTTGGCCAATTTGACGTAAAAAAATCTCTTTAATCCGCAATTTAATTATGCGGACGATGATTACTTTTAAAAAGAGGGTATTTTTGTACATTGGCATAGTTGGCCTACGTCCGTAAAACTAAATTGCGGGATTCCCCATATTAAAGTGCGGATTGGGGTTTCATTACACTGTTTGATCCTCGAATGACGGTTGAGATTTGTTGTAAGGATTATGTTAAGTTTACAACATTGACTATGGATCGGTCCACTATATATATATATATCTTCATCTAGTTTGAGGTCCTTAATAACGAAATGTTTCAGGTCATTCCATTAATCAAGTATGTATAACTGGTAAAGATGCCACTGAAAGTTACCCTGGCCAAGGATTTACAGAGATTGATGAAAGCAAGTCTGGGGAAGCATGGGTTCAGGGACTTACTGAAGGGGAATATTGTGATCTCTGTGTTGAGGAGCGTCTCAATGCCCTTGTTGCCTTAATTGGTGTGGTAAATGAAGGAAACATTATTCGTGCAGTTCTTGAGGTGAACTCTCCGCAGAGTAGTTTATGTAATAATAATTAATTGTAGAATAATATAAGTAAAACTTGTTGTTTTTTATTTTGTCTGATCTTTATAGAATTGCAGGATCGTCTGGATGCAGCAAATGCTCTTAAAAAGCATATGTGGACAGAGGCACAACTAGGTAAAAGGCGCATGAAAGAAGAGAGTTCAATGAAATTTCATAATTCTTCTTTGACTGCTGCAGCAGATGGAAGTCAGAGCCCGTTGAGAGTTGTTGAAAACAGAAATAATGAGGTCACTCTCAATACTGCAGCTAATGAAGAACCTTCTGTCGACCCAGACAATGTCCAGAAGGACCATAACCATTTTGGCAGTATGTCTTCTGAAAGGAGTTTGGTAGTACAGGATACCTCCATAACTCAGATTAGTCTCCCAATTAAGCATGATGGATCTAAATCAGAAAGGTCACGGCTGCAGCTGAAATCATTCATTGGCCAGAGAGCAGAAGAAATGCATGTGTACAGATCCTTGCCTCTAGGTCAAGACCGTAGACGTAATCGTTACTGGCAGTTTGTTGCATCTGCTTCTAGACATGATCCAGGTTCTGGAAGGATCTTTGTTGAATTACGTGATGGTTATTGGAGGCTTATTGATTCTGCAGAGGTACTGAATTAATTTAGAAAACTTTTTTTTGGGCTCTCTGCACCTCGTGGTTCTTTACACTTTTTTTATATGCTTGTTAGATAGAAATTATGGATAAATGAGAATGCAGAACTAAAAAAAGCACCCTAGGGTAGGGGTAGAATAACCTGTTGTATGTTTCATAAACTAAACTGGTGAGACTGCTCACACCTTTTAAACAACTTTTTTCTATCTTATGATGTGTTCTTTGACTAGACAGCCAAAAGTTACAGAAAGTATCAAGTTACTGTACAATTTTTGCTGTTTAGCACATTAATAGCCGATGAACAAACACCGAACTGCCGTTTCTGGTTTCTCAAACCCTACTATGCAAGTCTCAACCAACCGTAATACTTTTTTTTTATTAACCTTTGGCCTCCGTAAGGGATAAAGTACCCCAATAGCCTTTGCTATCTTATTTCCTCAACCCTATTTGAAATTTTGCATTGATACATTTTGCATTGTTATAATTTGCTCCCTTTACATTGTCCAAGTGTTTTATGAAACCCAAAGCTTAGAAAATTTGATGAACCTATTTTCCGAGAAACAAACTAGCCTCCATTCTAACTTTTAAACAAATCAGTAGAAGGTGATATAATCCTGAGAGATGACTTCCAAGGGATAGAAATAGTAACAGAAGAAGGACATGGATTAGCATTCCACTCATTCCTTTGGAGGCCAAATTTCTCTCGATCACTCTTTACTGGAGAGAAATAGGTCCTAGAGGTAAGGGTGATAGGATTACCTTATGCTCCGTTGTAGGTTACATGTTAAGGTTATCTTTTAATGAATTTCGTGTACATGTAAACTCCAATTCTTATTTTTGTGAATGTTAACTGTAAAATATTCTGACATGTTATCCTGGAGAAAATTTTGTATTGCAGGATGGTTTCAGAATTGGATCTTGCTACATTGAAGCAGATTATATTTTTGTTTTTTGTTTTGCTTTTTTTTCTTTGTTAATTTTTTATTAACAGTTCCTGACGTAATTTTACAATTTCAAATGTAATATGCTTATAATTTTTTCCCTGGCATGCCATTTAGACCTATTTGAATGACATTGTATGTCTGTGTATCTTGCAACCATAAGCTGCCTCTACTCATTCAATTTGTTTTACATGTAGGCATTTGATGCTCTTTTGATATCTTTAGATACACGAGGACTTAGGGAATCCCATTTGCACATAATGCTGCAACAATCTGAGACTTATTTCAAGGAGGATGTAAGAAGGAACTCGCAGTATTTTGATATTGTTTGTGAAACTGGAACCAGAATTAAAAATGAAGCTACTGAACTGGGCACTAGTCCTGGTTGCGTAGTTGGCAGCGAAAGTCCTAGCATTGCATTGTTTGGTTCAAATTCAGATATTGGGGAGCCATCTTCATCTTTTAGAATTGAGCTTGGGAAGAATGAAACTGAAAAAATGAATGCATTCAAGAGATATCAAGCATTACAGGCGTGGATGTGGAAGCAGTGCTTCAATTCATCAACCTTATGTGCCATGACAAATGGAAGAAAAGGCTTTGCACCCCTGTTGGGGATTTGTGATTACTGTCGTGACTCATTTATTTTTGAAGAGAACAAATGCCCTTCTTGCCACAGGACATTCAGTACCTTTGGTAACAGGTTAAATTACTTAGAATATGTGATCCAATGTGAAGAGAAGAAGAAAGTCAACTCCAAGAATTTAACTGTTTCAGATTCTTTCCCTTTTCGAATCAGATTGATCAAGGCTCTCTTGGCTTTCCTTGAGGTGATGATAAAATCGCATTAAAAAACACTTCTATCTGGAGTAGCTACACACGTCCTAAATATTGTTTAACTTGATTGCCTTTTTGTTGTAATTATTTGCTGGTTGTGTCATTTTTATATGATAGATTGAAAATTTGTTATTGACAGGTTTCTGTTCCTTCCGAGGCTTTTCAATCTTTTTGGACGGGAGCCAGTAGGAGGAGTTGGGGTCTAAAGTTGCAGAGTTCATCTTCTATTGGGGATTTGCTACAGGTTAATTTATGTATCCTCATTTTATTATTATAGGTTTTTATCTTTTGGGGGAGGGGAGTTGGTTTGTGGAGTTTTTGTACTTGATTCAGCATCTATTCTTATTCCATGCTTTATTTCCTTAGTGAGATGCTCTGCATGTTATGCAGCGTCTTGTATGTTAATGTTACTCTTTGGGTAGCTTTTTTCAATGCCCTGAGAAATTTTCTGGTAGTTCTGGAGAAGTGTTTGTGGCAGACATTAGGGACTGGCACTGTCAATATTTACCGTTGGTTCTCTCATGAGATGAGAGAAATGTAGTTGCTAGCTTCTCATTTTTGTGAGCAAGAGACATTGCTCATTTACGGGAATCAACTGATTGATGTCTAATGGATTATAGAAGGGAATGTCTGGGATAAAATGTTTTGATGGATTTGACTTGTCATGAAAAAGGGGGGGGGGGGGAAGAGAGGAAATGACTTGGATGGATGTAATTAATTCCTTTGGGTGCTTTATTGACTGGATCCTGTTAATACCAATAGAAGACATTAAATAGGCAGTTTGACTAGACTCTCTTTTAAAAGGGATGTCTGGGATAAAAGGATTTGATTGGATTTGACTTATGAAATTAAAAAAAATAAGAAGCCAATAAGACGCTATAAATAGGTGTCAAGTCCATTTCTCAAGATTCAAGAGTGTATAATGCACGATTGTTAAAGTCACTTGTTAGTTGTGCTTTGTAGAAAGATTGGTCATCCCTGCAAATACTAGTCAGTAAAAAAATTGATGCTGGCTTTCTATCTATTTGTTAATTTTCTTCTAAAATTGCTCAGTCAACTTGCAAATTGTGCAGGTTATTAACAAGGTTATGAACAATCTGTGGGACCTTTCAGTTAGCATAGACCATAGTCGACTGTGAGATGTGTTTTTCTATTAGAACAATTACGACTGATTTAATATTTTAAAAATAAATAACAAGTTAAATTGGCATCTGACTGTGACTAAGGGCATTTAATTGGTTCTCTCTCTTTTATTCTGATATATATAACTTCAGGGTCATATTATGTGGTGTTTACAATTCATACAAGGCAAGGCATAAAATGCTAGGATCAGTATTTATTAACATCATAATCGTATTAGGTCTTCCGTATGATAACTGTGATAGTAATGCTCACTATTTGTTCATATCAAGTTAAAGAATTCTCAATATTAAACAAATTCTCCTGCAGATTCTGACTCTGTTGGAGGGTGTTATAAAGCGAGATTTTTTATCATCAGACTTTGAAACGACCACAGAATTGCTTGGCTCCTATGCTTTTTCAGAAAAGGCTGTTACCGAGTCTGATGGACCAATTCCCCAACTTCCTTGGATACCCCAAACTACCGCTGCTTTGGCTCTGCGGCTTTTGGAGCTTGATTCCTCCATTTTCCACAATCCAAATCAGAAATCTAAGACTCATAATGCGACAGGAGTTGAAAATTTCACAGTTGAGTTCTTCCTTCTACCTTATGTACTGATTGAAACTAATATCTTTTTCATTAATAAATTAAAGAGAAGGGAGAAAGGGAAAAAGGATTTTACTCTCGGGGTTTTGTGTTGTATCAGCAAGGGTGAGGTTTGCATCAAGTGTGGGGATATGTGAGGCAATTTCATTGCATAATGCATACTTTAATATTACAACCTAGAGCATGTGGTTGGCTAGCAGTACAAACTTGTATATATACTTTAAGAAAATATAGTGATTTCACGATCAGAGATTTTACCTCTGCTGAATTGATATTATCTCCAACCTCTTTTCTTGTTTTCATGGAAGAAATTTATTGCTCACTTGGTTATTTGATCCACAGAAACTTTCTTCAAGGTACAGATATGTGAAGGATGTCCGAAAGGTTGATCCAACAGAACTACCCGAAGATGAATTTGCAAAATCAGGGGAGTTGGTTGGCTTGGGTACCATACGTGGTAGTTCTAGGTGTAGGCGAGTGATGCGTAATCATCGTGGTGCTCGCCCTAGTGGAAGGTCATACAAAAAAAATAATGGTTCCGGATCGAAATCTGCCATGCAAAGTATTAAGGTCAAGAAGACACCGACTCGAGTTTTTATGCAGCAGGGAGAGAGAACGCAAGGACATGGTCATGGACCTGGAACTGTCAGGAGGAAAAGAGAGAACAAGGCTGTTGAAGAGATGCTGCTGGGTCATTACGATGGCCACCTTGGCATCAGGGAATCACCAAGAAACTCGGCTGGGGAATGGGTCGGTAAAGAAATTGGAAAGATGCAAGACGAGGACACTGATAATAGTAACAGTAGTGCAGAAAGTGAATCTGATAAAGGTGGTGCTGATGCAACCAGATATGAAGACCAGAGACGGGAGCCCAGTTTTACAGTGGCTTCTAACAGAAGTACGTGGGATATGATGGAAATGAGTGACGAGGATGCAGACATTCAAGACATTAATGGTTCTGAGAATCACGACAATTTGGAGGAAGATGTAAATATGAATGATGGCCCCGTTGGAAGCAGTGATGAAAGCTTGGACACCTCCGGAGATTATAGTGATTGAAGTATAAATGGTGTAAACCAAAATGAAAGGTAAAATTTGAAGGATACATAGGCTCCTCAGGCGTCGGAAGCAGCTGATTTCTGTGTGCAATCCAAGGGTAACATATTTTTGAATTTTATTTTCATTCATAGTAAATTAGTAAGAATGAACAGAGTAATGTGCATCTTAGGACTGCAATTTACTATATGTTTATGTATGACAGGGGATTTACCTTGCAGCATTTAATTTTGATTTTACTTTTTGTATCCTCTGTTACAAACCTTAGCCCCTTTGACTACTCAAAGGGAGAGGCTAAGGCTTATATCAACCCACATCAATGTTGTATTTGGACTATTCCTTACGGTCTAGTATGGAGTTCGCATCATCCTCTCACATGGGTCACTTTCTAGCTTGTTATTCTGATTCTGTTTTGTGAGGTTGATAAAATGGGTGATACAGATTTAGAAGTAGAACATGCCACATATCTGACAAGTCATTTGTTAAATACTTGATAAGCATAAAAATCTAGTAATAAAAAAAGCTGTTTATTCATTAACATTCTTTTTATTCATTTACATTCTTTCTCAACTAAACTGATTTTGTTACATAATTCAAATAAATTACAAGCATACTGATCTATCACACATTAAACAAATGCAGATTGTAGCCACCTTCAAAGAAGAAAAAAGAAAAGAGAAGAAACAAAAAATGTATACAATAACCAGAATACTGAACTTATGTTCAGCTGAAACACCCAACTCATGGAGCAAGTAGCCTCTTAATCCCAGACTTCTGTTCAGCCGTTAATCTCGTTGGGAACTTGATGTTGAACTTAATCCGCAGATTTCCCTTCTTTGAAGGGTCTTTTGGTATAGGCATCCCTTCCCTCGGAACAACCTCTTCATAAGATGGATGAATCACATTGTTGATGGGGATTGACAGTTTTCTCCCATCTAATGTTGTGATATTAACCGTGTAGCCCGTTAATGCTTCAGCAAGTGATATTTTCAATGTGACAATTAGATCATTACCATCCCTTGTAAACACACTATGCGGTTTCTCATCGATTATAAAGACTATATCCGCTGGAATAACGTTTGGTTGCTCATTGCCTTTCTCCGGGAATGTGATTTTTGTACCCTTTTTCCAGCCGGGCTTGATGCTAATTGTCAGGATCTCCTCTACTGGCATGGTCTTCCTGTACAACATGAAGGATTGTTAAGTCAAAAAATGGTTGATTTTCATGAGACCTAAAATTCTTGATGCACCGGTTCAAATGTATTAGTCTCCGAAAATCAAATGAATGTAAACCAAAGTTCACACACGATTTTTGTTATGCGGAATGTAATGAAAAAGAATGAACCCAGCAGGGAGTACAAGTGGATACAATTAGAGTATGAGATGTTCATTCTCATTCCCAACAGGTTGCTCAAACTTATAGCAACCATACATTTATTTGTTCTCATGTTATCTTAGCAACCATATAATTCAAAGTTCTACAATTTGCTTGCATTTCTTCCCGGACTTGCTCTCATCAATAAAGCTTAATTTTCTTTTAGTGTCAAAAAGATGATACTAATTGGACAACAGAGACAATTTGTAAACAATTTTGATGATCATATAAGCTTTAATTAGTTATTTTTAAGTAATCCTTCCACCTTCAATAAAACAATTTTCACGACCATACAATCTGACAATCTTTTATTTGAACTATTGAATATCTTTGTGCAATTTCAATTAGGAAGGAAATACTAACATACAAACAGAACTTTTATCAAAGAAATAGAGTCGATACAAAAACTGAACAAGAATGACAGACTTACCCACTTGCATCAGCTATTTCCCTCGAGATCTTCATCTTTTTTGTAGTTCCCTTGTAAAGTTCCTCCAGGCTACAAGGCAACGTATTGTCAATTGGAGGAGCCTTCCGAGGTGTTGAGCTTATTGGTCTCTCCCCAAATGAACTAAACATATCATCCCTAAATAATCCACTTGAAAACATTGAAGTACTGCCGCCGCCGCCCCCTCCCATACCTCCGAATGGACTTGATGATCCAAAAAACTCAGCAAAAATGTCATTAGCATTTCTAGGATTGAATCTAAACACATTTGGTCCATCCCCTGTATGGAAAAATGTTGTCCCACCAGGTCCTCCAGCATCTGGTGGTGGCACTTGGCCTTTTAGCCCTTCTTCACCATACTGATCATACACTGCTCTCTTTTGAGAATCGCTTAGAACCTGAAAATCAAATCAACAAATTAATGTCCAAGTTGCTCAAAATTCATATAGACCAAATATTACTCAATTACTCTACCTTCACTCACACAGAAACAAATTGAACCTGACATTTGATAGTAGCAAATTATGGAGATACAAAAAATACAGCAACAGAATGTGAATTCTACAAAAACCCCATTTTTAAATCAAAACTCTATTTATGCAGCACTAAGATCAATCAATCACACACATAAACGCATTTTAAAGGTAAAATCTTGTGATATGGGTGTCTTAGGGATGATTATGAAAGAGACCCAAACAAATTTAAAGAAAAATATTTGATAAAGCAAAAGAGTACATATATCTATGACAGCAAGAATATATAAACGAGATGCGATACAAAAAAACATAAAACAAGATTGAATTGTGATGCAATTCACAAGATTTGGCACAAAAACACGGGGAGAAGGAGAGTAATGAAATAGAGAATTAAAGTATGAGAGTAGATGATGATAAGTATACCTCATATGCTTCAGAGATCTGTTTGAATTTGGCTTCAGCTTCTTTCTTGTTGGTGGGATTCTTATCTGGGTGCCATTTCATGGCAAGTTTTCTATAAGCTTTCTTCAAATCATCATCTGTTGCATTATTATCAACCTGTAATATCTTGTAGTAATCCACACCCATCTTCTTCTTCTTCTTGATTCTCTGTCTCTATGTCTAACTGCTAAAACTCAATATTATGAATATGCCCAAGTGGATTTTGTTCTTTGGGGTCGAATTGGGTTTGTGATTAGAGTATTAGTATGTGTGAGAGTAGAAGGGAAGAAGGAGAGATACAAAAGATTTGTCTGGAAACCCAGAGAAGGCTGTAGAACTCTCCAGATTTCTCCCGCGCGCAACAAATTTTAACTCCTGGTTGAAAATAAATAAATAAAGTAAACTTTTACACTTTATTACTTATTTTGTAATTTTAAAGGAGTTCTCGTATAAAACGTTATATTAGTATAAAAAGCTGTGGACAAGAATGGCAGTTTCACTTTGCGGCCGCCATGGATTTAGCCAAGAAGAAACGTAAAATATTACTCCCTCCGTTACTAAAATATTGTGATTTAAAATTTTGGCACATGCATTAAAGAAGTGTTATTTATCCACTAAAATTTATTTAAAATTCTATCGATACCCATGAGAAATTAAAATTATTAATACAAGAGAAATAATTTTTTGGGACAATAAGAAAAGATATGAATAATATAAAAAAATAAATAATTTATACTTCTCAAAAGTTATAAATCACAAATTTTTTAAAATAATTTTTTTTTTAAAATGACAACCTTTTAAAAATAGAGGTGCTCATATGTTTATTTTTGTTACTTTTGTTACGAGTACATGCAATAATTTTACTCATCATGTATTTGTAACCCACCACCCACCCACCCACCCACCCACCCATCCACTACTACTGTCTGTCCCCTTTGGTAAATTTCCATCATCTCATCCTTTGAACCCCAGACCTTAGACCCCAAACCAACCTTATCATACATAATACACAAGACAATAAAAGATGAAGAATTAATGGAAAACACAAGATGGGAACAAAGACTCCAAGCCCTAACCCACATACTCACCCACCCAACCACTACACCATCCCTCCACTCTCAATTATTTATCTCCACACAAATCCCCTGCTACCTCAATTGGGATTACCCACCAATCCTCTGCCCCCAATCCACCACCACTTTTCCTCCCCTGCAACTAAGATGGGCTTTCTCTCTCTTCCTCAAAAGGGCCTCAAGATTTGGGCTCCCAGAAACATCTTGGAGATCCAAATGCCCATTCCAACAGCCCCCTCCACTGATACTTGCCAAGGGAGTGGAAGAAGCACAATGGGGGGATGAACAGAAGAGAGAGTATGTGAGAAAGAGGTTGAGGATGAAAAGGAGGGGGACTGATGTTAACCCTTTGATTCCAGTTTTGGTCCCAAATATGTTGTTGCTTTGTCTTCTGTTTTGGAACCCATTTTCATCTCATGAGTTGTGACAATTTTATTTCTCATTTGTCCATTGTAATTTGTAAATTCACCTTTTTGTTTGCAATCTTCAATTTTGACAAAGTTGCCTGGATTTTTGTTCTGTGCAGTGAATCTATCTAATAAAATACAAATAATTTTGAATTTTCCGCTCACTCAATAAATCATCTGGGCCGTCCAAAGTTTGAGATAAATCCCACCGTTCATACATCTATCTAATAAAATACTTCTATCTATCTAATAATCTAATAATCTATCTAATAAAATACAAATGATTTTGAATTTTCCGTTCACTCAATAAATCATCTGGGTCGTCCAAAGTTTGGGATAAATCCCACCGTTCATACATCTATCTAATAAAATACATCTATCTATCTAATAATCTAATAATAATTTAATAAAATACAAATACTTTAAATTTCCCGCTCACTCAATAAATTATTTTGGTCGTTCAAAGTTTGAGATAAATCATATTGTCCATACAGTGCCGGAGGCACGGGACCCAGCTAGTAATTTAATAAAATACAAATGACTTTAAATTTCCCGCTCACTCAATAAATTATTTTGATCGTTCAAAGTTTGAGATAAATTATATTGTCCGTACAGTGCCGGAGGCACGGGACCCAGCTAGTATATACATATATTATATATTATGTTACGTTTGAATTGCTGGAATAGATATTTATTCAAAAATAGTGGAATGGGATGTATCATTTTTATTTATTCTAAATTTACTAATTTTATTTTTTTGAAAGAGAGTATGAAATGACTCCCAAACTAATAATGAGAATCCAAAGGCAATATTATTATTTTGACTTCATAATTACTGCTCTAAAATATATTATCTGTGACGCCCCCAAAATTAGGTATACATCACCCATTTTGAGTCGTCAGATACATGGTACAAAATTCAAATACAACTTCATTTATACAACTGTTGAGCTGTCGTATAGAATACGACCACAGTTAACTATGAGTTTTAATACAAATGTATGTAACTCTCATGGTACCTCGATCACAACTTTACAATGATACTTTACATAAAAGTATATGTAAGACCCCAAATTTTATGAAATAAAAGTATTCAATTTTTCTTATAATTACTATTAAGGGTGATATATGAAATTTTTTCAAAATAAGCAAGTGGCTATAAAATACTTATTGTTGTTGGGGAATATTCGTTTGGTCGTGGAATATTCTTTCTGTCGGAGAATATTCGTACGACAACGCAGCCATTTGTGGGCCCCATAACAGATAACGGTCAGATGAAGAAAATGACAAATTTAGGTTTTTATAAATAACGGCGTATTTATTACCGTTAACACTGTTGGAATACCTGGTGGTTAAAATACAGTAATACGCGTAGTTGCACAATAACATACGGTATTGCACATTATTTTTTTTAATTATTGATTCTTACGTGAGAATGCACTACTCAATAATTGTTACAGTAATTACTGTTCAATATTTTATTTTATTGAATCAATAATTGTTGTATTGATATTTTATATTATTATTGTTTCAATAATTGTCACTGCACAGTATCTCCATTATCAGATCAATAATTCATATTATTTGAATAATATTATTAGATAATATTATTGGCAATGTCTAGAAAGTTCTGTCTAAGGAGAGGTTTGGTCACCTAATTGCGCGCCAGTAAGGAGAAATCCTTATCGAAAAGCCCCCTCTTTCCTGGGAACTGTCTAGTTATCATTATTATGATTCTGTAATATTATTTGTGAATAATTAATTATTGATTTATATGATAATGAAATATTTATTTGATGTGGATATAAATGATGGATTTATTTATGTGGTTATACATGAAGAAATTAATGTTGAGGTATTTTATCAATATTTTATCGGATTGGAGGTAATAAAAGATCAAATCAGTATTCTTACAGCTTTATTGTGTGAGTTATAATTTTTAATTTGACCGTTGGATCGTTGTGATTTTTGGATATGTTATACATATATAAGTTGAGTATATGTTCATAAATTTTGAACCGTTAAAAATGAACGAATGATTTATTATGAATTTTAAGCGGTGACTGATTCGAAAATTAGGTTTATAAATGATTTTGGTGGAAAATTCTAGAAATGGGTGGGTCTCACTTTTGGTTGTTGAGGATGGTGGCTGATTTTTGGTGGGTGGAATAGTAACAGGTAAAGCCATCAGGTTGCAGGTCAAATCTGCTTCGGCGTGCTAACATTTTCCTATAAATAGAGGGCTAAGTTAGAATTGAAAATCACACCAGAATTCATAAGTTTTCTCTCTTTTTCTCTCTAGATTATCGAGTGTATTTTATGAGTATTTAGATACTTGGTGAGTTGCTATTCATCAGTGCAAGTTTCCTTCAGCGTCATATCCGATATCCAGTCAGAAGTGCTGCTCTTTTGAGGTAAGGGATTTTAAGGGTTATTATGTTTTTCATTTTCGTAGTTTTTCCGACTTTCAAAAATTCTGAAAAAATTTGAAATGATATTTTGATAAGTTTTATTTATTGTGTCCGAAAATGGTGATTTTTGGATGTATAGATTAAGAGTTATGAATTTTATGAGAAAAAATTATTTTAAAAGTAACCGCTTATAACTCCTTGTGGTTAACTCCAAAATTGATGAAATTTTTATTGGGAGTACATCTGTATAATATCAGTGTACTCTGTGAATTTCAGAATTTTTAGATAAAAGTACAATTTATGATAAATGTCTAAATATTCGGCGATTTTGGCCATATAAAAAATAATTAATGAATTTTAAAAATTCTGAAAAAAATATATGTTCAATATGGAACTATATTATGCTAAATCCCAGAAAAGAAATATTTTTAGGACTAATCTGGTATTTTTTTATAAAAATGGACTATTTATGAGTAAATGAGTTAAATATGTTATGTGAAGTAAGAAAATTGGAAAATTAGATTTTATGGCTTGAGAATCCTACATGAGGTATATACATATTTTTATGAGGATTTTGGTTATTGGTGATAAAATCTTATGAGTTTGGCATTTTAAGATGATTAAATGCATTATTTAGTAAAGTGTAAATAATTAAAATAAATTGTTTATAAGCTTAAGAAATATTATTCTTTCAATATCATTATACCAAAATATGGGTATGAATTTTATTGTAGAATTTTTATCTTTTTTATGTCGGGGTTACTATTCACGAGTTACTATTCACTGGTACTATTCACGATAAAATTGGTTTATTTTTCTGACCAAATTATAGTTTATTTATGAATATTACTCTTGAGATTAAATCTATATGTTGATTACATTATTTTTATTATCATATATAACATTTTTATAACCCTAATGATGATATTTCTCTTTGACTTGAGTATAAAGATGGGTAGATTTTTGGTATGATCATGACTATGAGTTCTCTTTGGCCAGTAGTGCAAAGTTGAATTGTTGACTGGTATGATCATGACCATTGAATTTATAATTGAATATCTTTAGCTTAAGTGCAAAGGTGAAATGATCAACATGGTTATTGTGACAACCCCAAAATAGGTCCATTCCATCCAACCCATTCTGAGTCGCCAAATACATGGTACAGAAATAACTACAACTTTATTATTACAACACATAAACTATTGCCGTCTAGAAAATATCCACATACAAATAAATCCCCATCATAATTATTGAAACATTATTTTACAAAAATGGTGAGGACTACTAAACAACTCTCTCTAGAACCATCATTACATCCCCCGACTCGTACTCGCTACATCCTCGTCTCCTGAGAAGAAAAATAGAACAACAAGAAAAAGGGTGAGCTCAACTAGCCCAGTAAAGAATATTATGACAAAGATAATATACAACAAATTATCCTTAGTCTTCAACAGGGAAAAATATGATAGAGTACAATAGACAACAAGTTTTAGATCAACAACTGCAGCGGAAACAACAATTCATTAGAAGAGTTAAGTAGAGAATAAAATCTACTAACATCTATGAATTTAAAAGTCCATCATCAATATTTTAACCCTGTAACATCAATCAATATATATCTCAAATCAAATCAAATATTCATCTTTGCACTACAGGCCAAAGATATTCATCAGTTGGTCATGTTCATCTAAACACCTGTTCATCTTTGCACAACAGGCCAAAGATATTAATCAGTCGGTCATGTTCATCTCAACACCTGTTCACCTTTGCACTATGGGCCAAAGATATTCATCAAGAAATTATTCATCTTTGCACTACAGGCCAAAGATATTCAATAATATCATCATTTAGGACTGAGGATGATGAAAAATATTTTAAAGGAAACGAATCCAGTGAAACAAAATAACAAGTATTAAGGATTCGTACTCTAAACAATCCGAGTTCAAAAATACTTCATAAATAATCATACTGAAGTAAAATTCAAGAATGATCAAAACATAGATCCAATCAAAGCTAGTATCCAGAATAGATATTTTGGATAAAAAGAAGAAATTTCATTTTTTCGGTGAATAGTGTCATATTCGTGAATAGTGTCGTATACGTGAATAGTGTCGTATACGTGAATAGTAACTCCGACACCAAAAGATAGAAATTTCACAAAAAACATCTTCACACTTCGTGAATAGTATTCGTGAATAGTAACTCGTGAATAGTAACTCATGAATAGTAACTCGTGAATAGTAACTCATGAATAGTAACTCTGACATGAAAAAGTTCCAAATTTGATAAAAAGTTCCAACCAATATTTCAACATAATGATATTGAAGAAATAATATCATTTTAGAAGAAAATAACATCCTTTACCTCGAAAGACAGTACTTCTAGTTGAAACACCGGATATAGGCTATGACTTGAACTTGCACCGTATAGCAATACCCAAAGTATACTCAAAATACTCACAAGAATACGCTCGATAATATAGAGAGAGAAAACTTCAGTTTCTGGTGTGATTTTCAATTCTAACTTAAGCACCTATTTATAGGAAATTGCTTAGAACACCAAAGCAGAAAATTTAATATAATATTAGTATATATATATATAATCATCTACGCCAACCCTTGAATCTGATTTTCAGCCATTGAACACATGCTCCCTTCTAGAAAAATAAATAAAAAACGTTTTTATTATTAAAAATATTTTAAACTTCCAAAAATCAATTATTTCGGAGCTTCGGAACTTCAATAATTCATAATAAATAGCCCTTTTGCCAGAAAATTCGAATCTCGCGAGTTTTTATAGGAAATTCCATTATCTACAACTTTGCAGAAGAAAGTTTTTCAAAATTCCAAACAAAAATTGGCCGAAATCCACAAACATGCGATTTTACATGCTATAATCAAATTTTCAGTCAAGAAATAGGTCTACCGACACACAAAATCTGTTTTTAATATTTATTGCAACAAAAATACTCTTTCTCCTCATAAACTCATATATCCCACATTCATTATAAAAATATCACCGTTACTATATTATTAAAATAATATATTTAAATGAATTATTTTATCAGAAAATGATAAAATATTAATTTTCAACAATTGTCACATTAAAAATTTTCTCCATCTATATCCACATAAAATCAATATTTTCCTCATCATATGAATCAATAATTAATTATTCACAAATAATATTACAGAATCACAATATTGACAACCAGACAGTTCCCAGGAAAGAGGGGGTTTTCCAATAAGAATTTCTCCTTACTGGCACGCAATTAGGTGACCAAACCTCTCCTTAGACAGAACTTTCTAGACATTGCCAATAATGTTATCAAATAATATTATTCAGATAATATGAATTATTGCTTCGATAATGGAAAATACTGTGTAGTGACAATTATTGAAACAACAGTAATATAAAATATCAATGCAGCAATTATTGAATCAATAACATAAAATACTGAACAGTAATTACTGTAACAATTATTGAGTAGTGCCTTCTTACGTAAGCATCAATAATTCAAAAATACTGTGCAATACCGTGTGCTACTGTGCAACAACGCGTATTACATTACTTTATCCACCGGGTATTCCAACAGTATAAACGGTAACAACTACGCCGTTATTTATAAACAACTTATTTTTGTCATTTTCTTCATTCAATCGCTTTCCGTTATGGGGCCCACAAAAGACTGCGCCGTCGTACGAATATTCCCCGACAGCAAGAATATTCCACGACCAAACGAATATTCCCCGACAACAATGAATATTTTATAACCACCTGCTTATTTAAAATATTTGCGCATTTTACCCATAACTAACCACATTAATCAAATTCACCCTTACTATTTCAAAAAAAAATAAATAAAGGAAATTCCTTTTTATTTAAAAATTTTCGGGGTCTTACAACCTCCCCTCCTTATGAAATTTCGTCCTCGAAATTGACGTACGTAACTGGTGTTTCAAAAAGGTAAAGATACCTCGCTTTCATTTCTGCTTCCAACTCCAAGGTCATTTCCTCTATAGCATGATTCCTCCACAAAACTTTAACTTGTGGTATGACCTTCGTGCGTAGGACATGCTCCTTCTCATCCAACATCTTGACAGGTACCTTCTCGTACGTTAAGTCTTCGGCTATTTCGTCCGGTTCTAACTCAATAACATGGTTCGAGTCGTCCACATCGGTACATAAAAAATATTATAACACGCGACATACTTGGCGATAAAACGAGTCTATAGGCCACAGTTCCTATTCGATCGAGGATTTCAAATGGACTAATAAATCGAAGGTTTTGAGCTTTGCTCACATCGCCAATTCTCGCTTTTGAAATAATAACTTCTTGCACCTCCTTCTTCAAATTCATCAGCTCCGGTGTGTAGCTTGAACAGTTTTAACTTTATCGATTAAAGTCGATTATACTCGTATATCATCACGTACGTACTTAGAGTTTTCATCTCCATCTCTATTATGTGTAAATTATACGAAATGAGTCTTTGACAATATCGTACTCGTACTTGTATACGATCTTCTACTCAACACGTCAGCTACCACGTTCGTTTTTCCAGAATGACATGGTCAGAACATGTGCCGAAATGAGTCTCCTCTTGAGTTCTTCGAAGCTCTTCCCATATTCCTTGCTCCATTCGAATTTTGTATCTCTATGAGTCAGCTGCGTTAATGGAATAGCGATTCGAGAATATCCTTCAACGAATCTCCGATAATAATCAACTAAGCCTAGAAAGCTACGTATTTCGATTACCGAATTAGGTTGTTCTCAACTGTGACTCATATCCCAACCTTGGATAGCACGTTACAATAACACCTATTAGTTTACTACCGTACGAATATGGCATCCCTTACGGAGAGTCTGGCTTCTGTGTATTCCACAAAGGACGTCACCAGATAAAGGCTCGGGTATCAACTTCTACAGTTGGGTTTTTAACTCCTGAAGTTCAATAGGAGCCATGAGATTTTTAGATATAAGTTTTGTACCGGGTTCAAAGTCGATACAAAATTCAATATCACGCTCTGGGAGTAGCCAAGAAATTCTTCAAGAAATACATCAGGAAATTTACTAACAACAGAAATATCATTTAAATCTGACGTATTTTTGTTCAAGTCCATGACATGGGCTAAGAAAACATGACATCCATTTTTCAATAAACGAATGACTTCATGGCTTGATATAAAAATGTTTGACTTCAATGGTTTGATTGCTTGAATTCGAATATCAGGTTGCTTAGGAATATGAAAACTAACAACCTTACAAAAGCAATTAATTTTGGCATGATGAGTAGTTAACCTTAAAATCACATCAAAAGCAAATATCTCTATAGAAATAAGGTTAACAGGTAATGTGATAGTGCCAACTTGAATCAAGCAAGATTTCTAAACAACGGATGTAATGAAAGTTTCTCCTAACAGAGTCTCCATAGATAGGTCAAAGTCTAATATCTCCGTAGTCAAGTTCAAACGTTGAGCGCTGAAAGTAGTATGCACACAAGCCAATCATGTTTGATGATAAAACATATACTTTGTAAACAATCTTATTCATTTATTAATAAAAAGTATTAATTTATTAAAGGCTTTTAATTATCTACATGATGCTGTTTTATAATATGTGATAAACCCATAGTTTTAAGCAATGCTTTTAGAATAATGATGATGATCATTCTAATGAGATCTAAATTCTTAGAAAGCTTAAAACTAAAATAGTTCCCAATCGTTGGATTACTAAATTGTGGATTAGTGAATCCGGATAGATTGGTACATACGTTGCTTGCTCATTGGATGAGGATGATTGATCTCATGATCATTTGTGTGGAGACACTAAAGCAAGTATGTAGGTGCTTATTGGAGAATAAGTTCACTGAACGTGACTCGCTAAGGAATACCTAATGGAGTTTTACTTGCATGTCAATAGGAATTCCTGTAGTGATAGTAGTACAAGTGATCCTTAGACTTGAGATCATCATAGTATCTTGTGTATGATGAGTTATACTTTGACTTATTCCTTAAGACCCTTAGGGTATATCAATGGGTATGCTTGGGTATAATAAGTTGTACATGGAGATAATGTATGATCAATAAAGAATCTACCATTTCTAGTAAAAGAAGAGAAATGTCCTATGTGATTCGATAAATGACAACCCAGTAGTCCTTGGCCAAGACAGAATGAAATTAGAAAGGAGTTTCTAATTTATATTATTTGGAGTTGTGCATTTAAGAGTCGAAATACATATAATTAAATAAAATAAGACTTGACAGAAATTCCATGTCTTATATTTAATTGGGACATTGTATGGTGGAAGGATTGAATTGTACGGTAACTATTTACTCAAAGGTTCTTTTATAATTAATGTTGAAATCTATATTATCTAGAAAGTCGTTGATCGCTAGGGAGGCTTATCCCTATTGTAGAATAAATATTATTTATTTAAATAAATTAATAGTTTAATTTATTTATTTAAATAAGATTAGAATTGTTCTAATTGATTTATTCACAACCGGTTTAATATGGAGAACCTAAAGGGTCACACCATAAAAGGAAGAATAATTATTTAAGAAGTTAATGGCATAATCGTAATAATAAGTTAGGTATATTTAATTTAATCTATGGTGATAGAATAAATTAAATAGCTTAATATTTATTATTTAATATTTTGGAAATATTAAATATAAATTAATAAGAGGAGTCTTATTATTATTATTACTATTATTATTATTTAATTCCTAAAGGAGTTTGGGAATTAATTAATAAAAATACTCTCAAATATCCTAATAGGATTAGGAGGCAAATTAATTAAAAGGTTAATTAATTATTCCTAATAAGATTAGGAGGCTAATTAATTAAAAGATTTTAATTAATTAAAATAAAACTCAATTCCTTAATTGTTAAGGATGGGTTGCCCACATCTATAAATAAGAGGAGTCTTATTATGGGTATGAAAGAGGTTGACGTATTATTAGAATACGTAATTTCAATAGTTGGGAGAGTACGCCTTTTTCTATAGAGATAGAAAAACTAGGGTTTAGCCAACCACCCATCTTCTTGAATTCTTCTTCTTCCTTGGTGGATCACCTCTAGAGGCCAAACACTTGGGTGGCTAACGTTGATCAAAGGAAGGAACCAAACCCGGTGGATTCAAGTTGAACGCGAAAAGGATTGGAGGTGAACTTGTACCTGAGGAAGCTCGGATCTTCAAGGGTATGGTTCTTGTTCTTTCTTTTTCGTCTAATTAATAATTGTGCATAAAGGGTGATCCGGGTTTATGGTTTGTAAAATTTTAAAACTCTGATTTTACACGTTTCCGCATATTTTTGCAATTTGATTGCGTTCATGAATATTACAAACCTAACAAGCGCAAGCAAGAGAGATAAAAGAATGGGTAGAACCGGTACCTAGTAAGGTATAAACTTCGCAAGAATTATAATTAACTAACCCGTGCTAACTTCGTTCGGGTTCCTCGCATTTTGACCGGTCACGACAAACGCTCTTCCAGAAATCGTTGACTTTGACTTTTCTGGGACATCCTTTTGAGTCACCATTCCCGCTGGACTGGGTTTCGCTACCGTACACTCTCGAGCGATATGTCCTTCTTTTCCACAATTATAGCATACCTTAAACTGTTGTGGGCAGTTTGGGCTGATATGTCCCTCTTTCCCGCATTTGTAACATACGACCGGTGGTCTTTCTCCTCCCTTGGAACCAGTTGCTGCTGGTGCTGACGTCTTCACATGGTCGTTGTTAAATCTCCTCTTTTTAAAATCTCCTCCCGACTCGCGTCTTCTATTTTTATGGCCACGATTACCACCAGAGTGGTTACCGCCTTTGTCCATATTCTTCTTTCTCCGCTAGTTATCGTTATTCTGATGACTGTTATCTTCGGTATGATCCTGGTTATGGTCCCTCGGTTGAACGTACTCGTTATCTCGCTCTAACAACTGAGCCCTGTTGACAACATCTGAATAGATAGAAAATTTATGAGAAATGAGATACTGACGTATGCCGGGTTTCAAACCTCTCAGAAACATCCGCGTCATACGTTCCTCATTCTCCACCAAATGAGGTGCAAACCTGGATAACTCCGCGAACTTCGCCTCGTACTGGGACACCGTCATGTTATTCTGCTCTAGTCTAATAAACTCCATTTCCTTCATATGACGAATACTTTCAGGAAAGTATTTTTCGTTGAAAAGTTTCTGAAACGTCTCTCATGACATGCTGAGTGCGGCTGGATGTGTACGCTTCACAGACTCCCACCAGTAGTCTGCCTCGCCACGGAACATAAAGGTGGCGAATGGAACCTTCTGTTCCTCCGTGCATCCTAAGACATCAAATATCTTGGTAATTTGTTTGACCCACGTTTCCGCCATGATCGGATCCGGCTTTCCCCAGAATTCTGGTGGTCCCAACTCTTTGAACTGCTTGGCTGTGACCACCCGTGAATTGCTATCATTTCCTCCTGTATTCTGTGCACGAGTCTCCCTCGTCTGGTTTTGCATGAACTGTAAAAAGCTCATAAACATCCCGTCGTTCATCGTCTGCTCAGTGGTGTTGTTCACAGGAGGTACATTGTCAGCCTGTTGCACGTTCTCCTCATTGGTGAGTACAGACGTCTCTACGGTCTCATTTACTCTACTGTTAACATTCTCAGTCGACATTCTCAAATACTGTCATAAAACAAGGGTTAATTAAGGAAATCAATATATCACATATATCCCTATATAGTGACCAACTAACAAATAAGCTTAGGTAGGACACACTAGCGAAGGATTTACTCGTCTCTCCCCTCTTAGTTCTATTCCCCGATCTCCGCCAGAGATCATATCCCTAAGCTCTGATACCAACTGTGACAACCCCAAAATAGGTCCATTCCATCCAACCCATTCTGAGTCGCTAAATACATGGTACAAAAATAACTACAACTTTATTATTACAACACATAAACTATTGCCGTCTAGACAATATCCACATACAAATAAATCCCCATCATAATTATTGAAATATTATTTTACAAAAATGGTGAGGACTACTAAACAACTCTCTCTAGAACCATCATTACATCCCCCGACTCATACTCGCTACATTCTCGTCTCCTGAGAAGAAAAATAGAACAACAAGAAAAAGGGTGAGCTCAACTAGCCCAGTAAAGAATATTATGACTAAGATAATATACAACAAATTATCCTTAGTCTTCAACAGGGAAAAATCTGATAGAATACAATAGACAACAAGTTTTAGATCAACAACTGCAGCGGAAACAAAAGTTCATTAGAAGAGTTAAGTAGAGAATAAAATCTACTAACATCTATGAATTTAAAAGTCCATCATCAATATTTTATCCCTATAACATCAATCAATATATATCTCAAATCAAATCAAATATTCATCTTTGCACTACAGGCCAAAGATATTCATCAGTTGGTCATGTTCATCTAAAAACCTGTTCATCTTTGCACAACAGGCCAAAGATATTAATCAGTCGGTCATGTTCATCTCAACACCTGTTCATCTTTGCACTACGGGCCAAAGATATTCATCAAGAAATCATTCATCTTTGCACTACAGGCCAAAGATATTCAATAATATCATCATTTAGGACTGAGGATGATGAAAAATATTTTAAAGGAAACGAATCCAGTGAAACAAAATAACAAGTATTAAGGATTCGTACTCTAAACAATCCGAGTTCAAAAATAATTCATAAATAATCATACTGAAGTAAAATTCAAGAATGATCAAAACATAGATCCAATCAAAGCTAGTATCCAGAATAGATATTTTGGATAAAAAGAAGAAATTTTATTTTTTCGATGAATAGTGTCGTATTCGTGAATAGTGTCGTATACGTGAATAGTGTCGTATACGTGAATAGTAACTCTGACACCAAAAGATAGAAATTTCACAAAAAACATCTTCACGCTTCGTGAATAGTATTCGTGAATAATAACTCGTGAATAGTAACTCATGAATAGTAACTCGTGAATAGTAACTCATGAATAGTAACTCCGACATGAAAAAGTTCCAAATTTGATAAAAAGTTTCAACCAATATTTCAACATAATGATATTGAAGAAATAATATCATTTTAGAAGAAAATAACATCCTTTACCTCGAAAGACAGTACTTCTAGTTGAAACACCGGATATAGGCTATGACTTGAACTTGCACCGTATAGCAATACCCAAAGTATACTCAAAATACTCACAAGAATACGCTCGATAATATAGAGAGAGAAAACTTCAGTTTCTGGTGTGATTTTCAATTCTAACCTAAACACCTATTTATAGGAAATTGCTTAGAACACCAAAGCAGAAAATTTAATATAATATTAATATATATATATATATAATCATCTACGCCAACCCTTGAATCTGATTTTCAGCCATTGAACACATGCTCCCTTCTAGAAAAATAAATAAAAAACGTTTTTATTATTAAAAATATTTTAAACTTCCAAAAATCAATTATTTCGGAGCTTCGGAACTTCAATAATTCATAATAAATAGCCCTTTTGCCAGAAAATTCGAATCTCGCGAGTTTTTATAGGAAATTCCATTATCTACAACTTTGCAGAAGAAAGTTTTTCCAAATTCCAAACAGAAATTGGCCGAAATCCACAAACATGCGATTTTACATGCTATAATCAAATTTTCAGTCAAGAAATAGGTCTACCGACACACAAAATCTGTTTTTAATATTTATTGCAACAAAAATACTCTTTCTCCTCATAAACTCATATATCCCACATTCATTATAAAAATATCACCGTTACTATATTATTAAAATAATATATTTAAATGAATTATTTTATCAGAAAATGATAAAATATTAATTTTCAACAATTGTCACATTAAAAATTTTCTCCATCTATATCCACAAAAAATCAATATTTTCCTCATCATATGAATCAATAATTAATTATTCACAAATAATATTACAGAATCACAATATTGACAACCAGACACTTCCCAGGAAAGAGGGGGTTTTCCAATAAGAATTTCTCTTTACTGGCGCGCAATTAGGTGACCAAACCTCTCCTTAGACAGAACTTTCTAGACATTGCCAATAATGTTATCAAATAATATTATTCAGATAATATGAATTATTGCTTCGATAATGGAAAATACTGTGTAGTGACAATTATTGAAACAACAGTAATATAAAATATCAATGCAGCAATTATTGAATCAATAACATAAAATACTGAACAGTAATTACTGTAACAATTATTGAGTAGTGCCTTCTTACGTAAGAATCAATAATTCAAAAATACTGTGCAATACCGTGTGCTACTATGCAACAACGTGTATTACTTTACTTTATCCACCAGGTATTCCAACAGTATAAACGGTAACAACTACGCCGTTATTTATAAACAACTTATTTTTGTCGTTTTCTTCATTCAATCGCTTTCCGTTATGGGGCCCACAAAAGACTGCGCCGTCGTACGAATATTCCTCGACAGCAAAAATATTCCACGACCAAACGAATATTCCCCGACAACAATGAATATTTTATAACCACCTGCTTATTTAAAATATTTGCGTTTTACCCATAACTAACCACATTAATCAAATTCACCCTTACTATTTCAAAAAATAAATAAATAAATAAAGGAAATTCCTTTTTATTTAAAAATTTTCGGGGTCTTACAGTTATAATTATTGTTTATATAAATTCTGAAATGATTATATATTTCTTTGAGATATTAATATATTTGGCATGTAGTGTAAGTATGAACTGTCGATGAATATATTTGGCCTGTAGTGCAAATATGAACTATTGAGGAATATCTTTGGGCTGTAGTGCAAAGATGAATTGTTGATGAATATCTTTGGCCCGTAGTGCAAAGATGACCTGTTGTTGAATATCTTCGGTCTGTAGTACAAAGATGGTCTGTTGATGAATATCTTTGGCCCGTAGTGTAAAGATGAAATTGTTGGTATGATTATGAACAGGAACTGTGATTTGGTATAACCATGATCTTTGATGTTTCAGGTAAAAACATGTGATGAAAATTATCTCCGTCTTGGATGCGAAGAGGAATTTAGAATTACAATTATGATTATGTGTTATTCATATAATTGTGGAAAGGAACTGTTGATTAATATTACAGGGATAAAATATTGTTGGTGGATTTTTAACATGGAGAAGATAATAGACTTTATGGTCTATTTGACTCTTCTAATGGATTGCTCGTTCTGCTGCAACTATGGATGGAATGGACCTATTTTGGAGTTGTCACAGTATAGTCAAAAACTATTTTAGAAATAAAAATCTTTGGGAAGTGCTCAAGGAAACCTTCGTACATGGGAGGCCATACGTCTAGGTTATGATAGATATCATATGTCCACATAATTATCCTTGGTTGACCCAAAAGTCCCCAAAGAAAATTAAGAAGATTACTATCATCTTCTTTCCAATGATGAGTCTTCTCTTGATGTATAAATATCTCCGTTGTCTCCAAGTGAAAATTATATTTCACATAAACTCCAAGATCATATAGGTAGTGCTCGTAGATATATTCAGCAAGTGGATGTGCACAACCATGTCTTATGAGAACACGAGGTTGTATGTCATTAGACATCTTGTATGATAGTGGCAAAACACCCTTCCAAACTTGGGTTCACCTCACCCTATTTGATTCACCAAATATAACTATTAAATGATGTATAGAATACAATACACTTTTTTATACTGTTTAGGGAGAACCTCCACAGCTAGAGACCACCGTTCTATTCCCCTGTTATCCCCACTTGACCCGACAATACTCTTATTACCTGAATGGAATTGTGAAGCAGAAATGGTGAGCACAACTAGCCCAGTAAAGAATATCATGACTAAAGTTAATTTACACTATCAATAGCCTTCATCATCAATAAATTAGAGATTTAAAACATATGGTAAATGATAAAAGTTTTCAACCATAGTTGCAGCGGAACGAGCAATCCATTAGAAGAGTCAATAGATCATCAGGTTTATTATCTTCTCCATGTTAAAAGTCCACTAATAATGTTTTATCCATGTAACATCAATCAACAATTCCTGTCCACAATCATATGAATAACTCATAATCATAATTGTGATTCTAAATTCCTCTTCGCACCAGGACGAAGATAATTTTCATCACCTATCTTCACCTGAAACATCAAAAATCATGGTTATACCAAATCACAATTCTTGTTCATAATCATACTAATAAATTCATCTTTGCACTACGGCCAAAGATATTCATTAATAATTCATCTTTGCACTACAAGCCAAAGACATACAACTGTATTTTAGAAAGTCAAGTAGAGCATGATATCTACTATCTTCTACAAATTAAAAGTGTATAACCAATATTTTATGGCTGAGACTCAGCTTAATAAATAATCCACATCATCGAATTATCCATGCACTACGGCCAATGATATTCGTTAGTATCACATCCATGAATTATCCACGTACTACGGCCAAAGATATTCATTATTATTACATCCATGAATTAATATTTCATCGCTGAGACTTAGCTCAATAATTAATTCATATCATCGAATCATCCCTGCACTACAGGCCAAGGAAATTCATTAGTATCGCGACCACGAATTATCCATGCACTACGGGCCAAAGATAATCGTGTTTTCATCAACGGTCCTGATCATGCCATAAAATAATTCATCTTTGCACCCTTGGCCGAAGAGAATCTGTGACGCCTCCAAAATAGGTCCATTCCATCCAATCCATTCTGAGTCGCCAAATACATGGTATAGAAAACAACTACAACTTTATTACAACAATTGTCATGCAAAATACAACAACACTTAAACTGTGAGTTTAAATACAAATATATACCAACTGTGACTCATGTCCCAACCGTGGACAGCACCTCATAATGACACCTTACATAAAGGTATAGTCGAAAACTGTTTTAGAAATTAAAATCTTTGGGAAGTGCTCAAGAAAACATTCGTACATAGGAGGCCATGCGTCTAGGTTATGATAGATATCATATGGCCACATAATTATCCTTGGTTGACCCAATAGACCCCAAAGAAAAACGAGAAGATTACTATCATATTCTTTCCAATTGTGAGTCTTCTCTTGACATATCATTATCTCAACTGTCTCTAATTGGGTATTATACTCCAAACAAACACCAAGATTATATAGGTAGTGCTCGTAAATATACTCAGCAAGTGGTTGAGCACAATCTTGTCTTATGATGACACGAGGTTGTATGTCATTAGACATCTTGTATGATAGTGGCAAAATACCCTTCCAACGTTGGGTTCACCTCACCCTAGTTAATTCACCAAATATAACTACTAAATGATGACCACCGTTCTATTATCCTGTTACCCCCACTCGACCCAGCTACAGTTTTATTACCTGAAAGGAATTGTGAAGTAAAAGGGTGAGCACAACTAGCTCAGTAAAGAATATCATGACTAAAGATAAATAAATTATCAATAGCCTTCAACAGTAATAAATCAGAGATTTAGAACATGTGGTAGATAGGAGTGATCATTCGGTTATAACCGAACCGAATAAGTTATTCGGTTATAACCGAAAATCGAAATAATGCTAATTTTACTATCCGAACTAATAACCAAAATTTCAAAATAACCGAATTACCGAATACCGAATTACCGAATTGTAATTTCGGTAATTCGGGTAAAAACCGAATATCTGTCCAGCAAATATTACCTGTTTACTGTTTAGTCTTTTCCCTACAACCATCACTATTGCTTAATTATAGCACAACCCCAAATTCTCTCTTCTTTGAATCAAGTACTCGTGTTTTTGATCTATTTGGGCTAACATTGAACCAAAGTAGGAGGGAATTCTATAAATCCCATATAGGGTACTTTTTTTATAACATATTTTCAATTTGTACAGAGAGTGATTGCAAAAGTCGATAAATTTCATAATAATCAAATGAAATTTCACTTGAAAATATGAGCAAGTAAATGTTAGTTTGGACAAATGTGATTGAATTTCAGATGATCAAAAGTACCAAATATCAACAAATATAACACAGAAATTTACTCCAAAATGTATGTGAATGAACTGAGATAACAAAATGAGAGATGCAGATGAGAAATCTGAATCATTCACGTGACACTGCTGAACTAAATCCCTTGGAGAGTTCATGAACTACAAGAATATTAAACCTCAAGCAACCCAATAAACCTCTCTTGTACGGCGAGAAAGTCTTCCTCCTCATCTCCTCCGCCGCCGTCCGGTTCACCGTAGAATGCCATTCGTGCGCCGAAGCAAGCATGAAGATTCTCAGATCTAAAGCAACTGAAGTCTGAAGCAAAGCATGAAGTAACTGAAGTCGAGTGTCGACTGTTGAGAGGCAAGCATGAAGCAACTGAAGTCTGAAGCAAGATGAAGATTCTCAATTATCAAACAGTTTTTTTCATTCAGATTCAGATTTATTCAATTTTTATCAAACAACCCCTAAGAGTGGTAGATATATATTATATATAATCAATTTATGTCATTTGTACCAAAAAGAAAGAATTAATTATATATGAAAAAGACATAAATATAATTAAACATACACCCCTAGAAAAAGAAAAAAGGCTCTTTTGTTAAAGCCAAAAAAAGATAGTATTATCATATTCACCACCCGTCAGTTCTCTTTCTGTCTCCCAAAAGTAAATGACTTATGTGTAAATATCATTTATTTTATTTTAACATGTAGACATATCAATTTTTCAAAAGTAAACATATATTCTTTCCTTTTTTATATCTGTTTCAAAATTGGGAATATATTTTTATTTTTAAATTATTAATAATATGAAGTTCGTAATATACCATTAATATATATATATATATATATATATATATATTACATTATTATTAAATTTTTAGTCAATGCATTTTATTATTATTTTTTCCCTTTACAAATTTATCTTTAATTTTAAAATGAATAGAGTAATAAAATACACACATTTTCAGGCACCCTTCTTTCTATATATATATACTAGCTGGGTTCAGTGCCTCCGGCACTGTATGGACAATATGATTTATCTTAAACTTTGAACGACCAAAATAATTTATTGAGTGAGCGAAAAATTTAAAGTCATTTGTATTTTATTAAATTATTATTAGATTATTAGATAGATAGATGTATTTTATTAGATAGATGTATGAACGGTGGGATTTATCCCAAACTTTGGACGGCCTAGATGATTTATTAAGTGAGCGGAAAATTCAAAATCATTTGTATTTTATTAGATAGATATTAGATTATTAGATATATAGATGTATTTTATTAGATAGATGTATGAACGGTGGGATTTATCCCAAACTTTGGACGGCCTAGATGATTTATTAAGTGAGCGGGAAATTCAAAATCATTTGTATTTTATTAGATATATATATATATATATATATATATAAAGATAACAGCATGACAATATTTCCCCAAAATATCCATTTTCCTTTTCTCCATCCATTCATGGCTTTCTAGTTTCTCCTCCACCGCCTATTTTCCTATTCTCCTCTTATCCTTCCTTCGTGTTCATGCAAGAGACGGTCGGTTCTTTAGTAAAATCTCCACAAACAACAATGCTAAAGAGTATAATAGTAATTATATCATGGTGACTAGTTTAGTATAATTCCAGTGCCATATTTCATATATACATAAAATCTAATATTCTACCTAATATTTTGCTATTATAAATGCAAATCAAAGCTTTATTTAACATGAGAACGGGCATAAAAAGATTATATTCCAACGTGACAATTTATGCTTTAATTAATCATAGATTATTTCCTGGATTATAATGTTTGAGCTCCATGCATAATTTTGCATATAATAAAATTTACAAGCTTTTGACATCTATTTGGCAATAGAAACCTCCCATTTTTCTCCTTTTGATATAGTTAAAGCTTTAATTTTATGTAAACTCAGTATTTCTGTTGACGGTAGTATAAACGATATAATGTACTTGTTGGGACGTGATTGATTGGGCCAGACGATTCGATGGGTCATAGTCCACGTGGATGAATCTTTCTCACGTAGGAGTCTATTTTGGGCAGTGGAAAACTTTAAGGTCTCTAAAATTCTTAGTTATATTTAATTTTCCGTCAGGATAATATTCGACTTAATTATCATTGTATCTACTATAATGAGTAATCCTATTTCAATTCGGGGACGGACATGGAGAAGGAGATGTGACGGCTTTATCCTAACTAGTTGGTTGCACGGGCTAGTTTGAATAACAAATTATATAATTTATTAAAATTACAATGAGAAGAATATTTTTTTTATAATACATTATTTTTCTACATGTAAAATCTTTTGATAATGTATGCGTTGTCTTCGTTCAATCTTTTGATGTATTGTGCTCGTTGGTTGAATCTCAAAATAAGCATCACGTGATTATCCTGGACATAATATATATAAGATAAATAATCTATTTATAAGATAACAACTTTTAATTCTTGTTAATATTTATTTATGAAGTAATATAAAATTTAGAATACTACCTCTTCATCAAGCAATATAGCTGTGGTGTTGACAATCTGTCCAATGCTCAAATTGATCCCATCTCACTTTCTTGTTAATCTGACATTTATTGTATAATCATCTCTATGACTCTGAAGACAAATCATCATCATCCTCAATCCCATCATCATCATCTGCAGCAGCCTCACCCCAAAGAAACCTCTTCTGCACAATCTCTAGAATCAAGAAGAAATCCAATATGCCTAAGTAATGTACAATATGTTTGCCAACAGTAACCTGAAACTAAACTGAATAGTAGATGCACAAATACCATTTTTTTTTTTACAAAGCTTACATATAAAGTGAAACAAATGTAGATGTAGAGTACTTCTGTGTGTAGTATGAGGTTTTTATAAGGTGAAGTACTATGATAAGTAGTATTTTTATTAAATGTATTTAAATTTTCATTTGTAACTGGTTAGTGAGAAGTCATATACTTAATGATTTTATTAAAGATTTTTTTAATGTTCATGACTCTTCCTTTTCCAGATTTTTAATTATTTTTTTAATGATGTTTTAAATGTTCATGAATGTTAATAAATATATTTTAAATCTTAATGTTCATGACTCTTCCTTTTCATAACTTACATGTATGACTAATGTTCATGAATGTTAATAAATATATTTTAAATGTTAATGTTCATGACTCTTCCTTTTTATAACTTACATGTATGACTAACTCTGTTAAAAATCAAATCGATTTCAATTGATTTGAAATTGATTGAGTTATGGATAAATTGATTTGAAATTTGGAAGTCAGATTGATTAACAATATAACCAAGTATTCAACGCAAAAGTTGCAAATAAAATAAGCTTAATAAAATTTTCAGCCAAAAATCAAGTTTACAACAAAAACTTAGATGTATTTGTTGAGATTATGATAATAACAAAATGAAGATTGAGAGAGAAAATGAAAGGGAACTTACTGTGATCTGGACCAAAGGTGTTAAGGGGCATGACATATTGATCCCTATCTTTCATGTACTCTCCACCAACAAAACAAAAATCAACATTGAGTACTTAAATAAAAAATAAAATAAATAAAATAAAATAAAAAGTAAAGAAAAAACTCAAACCACATACCCAATTTTCAAGAAGAAAAATCCCAAATCACGTACCTATTTCATTTTTGTACAAATTCATGATGATTTTTAAAAAAATCTTCCAAACCCAACAAAGGGACACAACTTTCATATGTATGAACTAAGAGTATTCAAATAAGTTATTGAATTAAATGTTCTCTGTATATATTGCTTACGTCAAGGGCCCTTGGCAGTCAAAGGGGCATCTATTTCTAGCACTGAATACACTATAAAGTGCTCAAGAAATTGAAATTCCCAGATGTATACGTTCTATAGGTAAATCTGACACAAATATATCATAGAAGATTAATTTTTTTCTCTCTCTCTCTCTCACACACACACAGAGAGACATGCCCATGGTTAGAGTTCTTAGACATACACAATGCATTCTAAGTCTTCCTGTTAACCCCAGGATAAAAGAAATAGTAAAGGGGCTAAGAAGGTGTTGTTTCTGTGAGTCAATCAATTACAAAATCCAGCAAGGAATTCTCTTTAGATCAGTCTCCTGGTGAGTATGTTAATTTAATTTAGCCTTTCAATGTCTCATAGACTCTAAGATCTGATAAGAACTCTTTTATGTTTCCAATCTATACTTGATACTTGCAAAATCACTGCCCACATTAACAAAGATTTTATAATTAAGAGTCTTGTAATCCAGTTATGCAAGAAGCTTTCAAATGAATTAAACGATATAACAAAGAGATGTATTACATATTCATCAGCCTTGAAGACTGATTACATACATGGTTGGAGCTCCGATGTCAATAATGGCAGTAGTTGCTTTGGCTGAAGCTTCTTCATCATTTGTAGCATTGAAATAAAGACTCGAATGATGCCTCATCAATTTCTCTAACACCTTCCAATGAAAGTTTCTTCCAAATGTTCAGATTCAGGTCAAGAAGACAGGTCGAACATTGAGCTTAATAAGATATACTAATATATTTCATAGGTGAACAACAATTAGCATGCTTTTCTATTCTCCTTGTCATTGAGCTTTTCTTATCTGCACTTTATACTTCCGTCAACAAAGATTAACCATTATATTGACTGAACATAACATCCATGCAATTCTATAATCAAAACATAAGAATATAAAGGCCCAAAATAGACACACACAATTATGATTATAAATTCACTTCCATGCTACTCCTTTTTTACTATAGGAAACATTATCTTTTTTTAATATTTAACTTAGGATGAAATCATATTTTTTTAAGAAAATATTTTTAATTAATTAATACTTGAGATGGTGGAGGGAACTAAAAAGAGCCATGGTGTATTGTTATAATTTACCTTCCCTTGTTGTTTCAGTATATGTGTTTTTAAGTAAATTGTCTACATCATTGCCTTCTTCCAGTCCTTGCCAGTATAATTCTTTGTAGTAAAATCCACAATCCAAGTCTGAGCCTAAATCACCCCAAAAAAAATTAAATTAATCATGCTCTTAACAAAATTAATAAAAATGGATCCGAATTTTAACAAACTTATTACCTGCAGTTAGACCTGGCAAACGAGCGGGCGGGCCCGGGCCGGGCCGAGCACGGGCGGGCCAAAAACGGCCCGGGCTAAAAATGGCCCGGGTTTTGGCGGGCTGAAATAGTGAGGCCCGTGGCCCGGGTTGGGCGGGGCGGGCCGACCCGCGAGTTTTTTTTTTTTTTTTGCAAAATCTTGATACACCATAAATAGTAATAATAATAATTTTAATTACTTAAATTAACTACATATCTCAATCAATTAAAATTTTAATAGTATTATAATTTTAGATATTATTTTAAAGGCATGATTTGGGATAATGGTTGATTTACTTTTCAAATAAGTAGAGGGAATGCATAATTAAGGGATAATGATTAATTTACTTTCCAAATGTACTACAATAAGTAGGGGATTGCATAATTAAGGGATAAAATTATCTATATTATTGTGTATAGATTTTGGACTTGCAATCTAATAATTGTTATATTATTTTAAATTTTTATAATTATATTATCTAACTTAAACTAATAATTGTTAGTTTAATAGTTTTATACTTTGAAATTATTAACTACATATCTAAATCAATTAAAATTTTAATAGTATTATAAATTAGTATTATTAATTAATTACCTACATTAACTACATATCTTATTTATAATTTTCAAATATAGTTAAAATTTATTGAAGATTGCATTAAAAACAAATAGTTGTTGTAGCTTAGTTGGTTTGAACTCTTATTTATTTACTTACAAGTCTTGTGTTCAAGCCCTACAAGTAGCAAAATTTTATTTAAAAAAAAAAAAAAAACTCACGGGCCGGGCTAGGCCGCCCGCGGGCCGGGGCACCACGGGCCTGGCCAAAACGGGCCGGGCCAAAAACGCCCAAGTTTCCATGGGCTAAAAATGTTAAGCCCAAAGCCCAATTTTTACGGGCTAGCCCGGCCCGGCCCGCGGGCCTGGGCTAATTTTGCCAGGTCTACCTGCAGTGCTACTGAAACTTGATCCTCATATTCACTATTAAGCCAACGTTGATAATCCATGCTTGTAAGCGACCTAATTCCTTCTTTTCCCGGTTCAATATCTTTAATCATGCAAGCAGAATTAAAACATACCACTCAATCATAATCCAAAACAAAACACTAATTACTCTACATAAAAGCAAATTATATGCATATATGAGATGAAGAACTCTTATATACGTGAACCGATTGAAGAGGTTAAAGCATAATAGGTGGAATTTGGAATCTATGAACTGAAAAATTTAGAGCGACTACAGACTACAGAGAACTCCCGCCAACATAGCTTTTCTCTTTCATCGGAGGTTTGGTTTGCCGCTACCTCCTCCTTTTTGACCGAAATCAGCCGAAAAGCTTAAAAAATTGAACGATCTACAAACTCCATAGTTTGCCCAAAAAAGCCCCAAATCTTATTCGTTTGTCGAAGTTTAGGATAAATCAGAGATTTGGGATGCGTGTGGGAAGAGAGAGAGAAACGGAACAAAAGAAAAACTGAGGAAATCAATTTCGCGGAGAAAGGGAAGGAAAGAAACTGAAGTGATTTAAGAGAATGGGGTGAAGAAGAAACGGATGATTTATGGCTGAGGAAGAGGAAGAGATTAGACTAACTCGACTCAGTGAAATTGAACGAATAGAAGAATAGATGAGTTATCAAATTAAGTGAGTTAACTCACTTAATTAATTAAGAGTGGACTCAACAATTTTTCCAATTGATGATGTCATCATTTCAATTGATTTCAAATTAGGGGTTGTGCTGTATTTATATATATATATATATATATATATATATATATATTTATATATATATATATATATATATATATTGATTCACAGGTACTTGATTATTTTTGAGCACTAAGCACTAAACATCCATTGTTAACTTGTTTTCAATATGTACTTATTCTCATACCAGAGCTATCTCTCGGCGGCTCAAACTGTCAAAATTCTCCGTGTGATTTTATTCTGTGCATGATTGGACGCGTTGTTGGTGATTGGGTGCGTGGACGGATCTGTGTAATTCTGTGCAAGATTGGACGTGTAGACGAATCTAAGCATAAACAGTATTTAAATTTGTTATCATAATTTCATTATTACGTTATTATATTAAACCAAATATTTTTAATAAGTTTAAGGAAAGCGCAAATATTTTTAAAATTTATAAATTTTAACAAATAATACTCTTTTTATGTAACGGATGTAATTAATATTAGGTTGCCATCAATCTCTCCATTACCAACTAATCCTTCATACCATTAGAATGGAGTGCCGTATTAGTTAGGGTTTATGAATTGAGAGCTTGGAAAAAGTGTCGGTGGGGGGTTTTGTAGAAAATTAAAACAAGGCATTCATATATATATATATATATATATATATATATATATTTATGTGTGTGTGTGTTTGATACATTGCCACTTATTGGCCAATCAACTTATTTTTATTATTGTTCGTATTCAAGGACAAGACAACAAATGGGCAAAATAATTAATTCACTCTGTCCAAATTTGAATGAATATTTGAAAATTGAAAGTGACACATGAATGGGGTGAAATCTTATATGGTCTATGAAACAATGAGTGGATTGCTGATTTTATAAGCTTGCTATGCATGAAGGGTAAAAAATAGCAAAAATGATTGCATATATTTACTGTTACTTTTTACAGTCATATAAGAAAAACTAAACTTGGATTAGGATACCTCCATTACACTAAAAATATTACATTTATAATAAAATAAAATTAATCTTTATAAATAATTAGTTACACAATAAAATTTATTACACGTAATTGTACCGTTAAAATATAATATTTCTATCACAGAAATATATATGTATTAGAGGAAATTAAAAAATAGGTGTAATAAAAGGGATTCTAATCCCGAAAATTCTCTCCTTTCCTTATTCTCTTGGTATATTATTTTCCAACACAAAAGAATAAGAGGAAATGACCCTATGAAGACAAATTATACAATGATTAAACATTAAACTACCAAATTAAATTAGTTGTTTTTTAAGAGTATAACTCCTCCTCTACCTGCCTAATACCCCACTTCTAACCCGAAATGCCTTTAACTGACATGAAATTATAAGTCTAATTTTGATATTTCAACTAATTAAATCATAGTAGTTCCATTCAACAACCCTAATTAAGTATACATCATAAATATAATCATACCATATTTCAATATTATGGCTCACCTATCTTATATCTAAGTTTGAAAAAAGAGGGGATGCTTTAAAATTTAATTAGTCATGTCCAATTTCACATTCTTCAGAATAATTAATGGGAACTGATATTTTCACATGTATTTTTAATATTTTTACAAAATATCAAAAACACATGTGAAAATAATGATACCCTAATTAATAGTCTGTAAAAGATTCTATACCTGCACATTTTATATATTGTTGCATCCAAAAGAAAACAAAAAAATTTTTATTTTATTTTTAAATGCTGGTAAATTAACTGATAGGGATAGGAAAAGGGAAAGAAGACTGTTGTAGTCATATAAAAATGAGTTGTATTTATGTAACAGAGACATTTTTTTTTAATATTACAAAGGTTATTCGAAATACAAGACTGTGTTATACAAATGCAATTCATTTATATAGACTATCCATAATTTGTAGTCAAGATCCATACAAGTCAAGGACAGAAGGTGAATTAGAGGCCAGCAACTGATAGTGGGACCCAAAAGAACAATTAAGGTGATATATCTAATCAACAATGCTAGAATGTGGCTCACTGTTGTAATACATATAAATTTGTTGTTGAAATGACCCACTTAACTCAATAACAAATCTATGGTTGTCACGTCAGCGGTATGCGAACAGTATGTGTTTATTTTTTGTGATAGTAGCATTTTTGATATCTAATGCTCATTGTTTAAGGAAGAAATTGGAGCATATATACTAAAACTAAACTTGTATTTCCAAAAACAAAACAGTTGGTGTGCTTTGGGTAATTTGATTGTCTTGTCTACTGATTATCATCATCAACATCTGTTTGCTTTCTCGTGGCGGCTTTCATGATTACGGAGGTAAAGTTAAAAAAAGCTTATTTTTTTCATGCTTTGATTTTCTTTAAACTAAATCAAGTGTGTGATCTTCTATTGTATGCATGTTTCTTCCTCTTTCAAATTTTTATTATGATTTGGCTGAGAATCTGAGGCCATCTATTTCTGGTTGTGCTTCTTTTCTGAGAGACTGGATCATGAACACTGTCAAGATTTACGACTACCCTTTGATTGTTTTTGGGTATTGCTTGAAGTACTGAATTTAGGAAAGCTTAGTAGTTAAGAAAGACAAATTTTCAAGCTGACAAATTCTAAACATTTGAGCTGTGAAATTTTATGGCTTCTCATTGAAATCATATCCAAGAAATACCCACAAAATTTAAGGAAAAGCTCTTTAATTTGATTTTAGAGTTTGGTGAAGATATATAAGATATGTTGGTTCTTTGATATATTTCTGAAGTTTTTAATCTAGTGGATCAGGGTAGTACTATTTATAATCATTTTAATGACAAATCCCTTCAAAAATATGTTCTTGATCTTTAATGTAACAATTTATGTATTAAATATGAAATATTTTCTAATTTTGAATTTACTTCAAACTTCTTCACAAGGACCATGAGATACCAAATGGATGGCCGCTTGGGCTTGAAAACATGAACATGAGACTCCGAGTGGCAGAGAGGTCACAGGCGGCGCCAGCAGCAGCAGCGGAACCAAATTCATTACGCGTGCCATCATCCAGTTTCTCGTCATTCTCATCCTCCAACCTCGACACAGAGGTACTCCACTTAATTCCACCTCATCTCCAATATATTGGGAGAGGAGATGTGGACTCCCCCCACCCCAATATATAAGTTTTCTCATTTCCATATATAGAAACTGATCGACCATTAATGAACATGTTGCTACTAGTCCACAACATCTTTTTTCCAAGACCATAGCGTGACACTAGGCCGACTGATTGGAATCAAACCAGGGGATAGACGAAGTTTGTACTTTCCAAATACCGTACTATTCCAGCCAGGTGACATTATATCTGAGCAGGCATTGGATTATGCGGCCTCTGGTAACCAAGAAACTGAAGCGTCGTCTCCGGGAATTTGTGTTCCCCTGTTACACAATATGATTACGAAGAGGAGCCGAAGTAAAAGTAGTGCAAGACTCTGAAAAATATATGCTCAGTTACCACCAATCCATCTGATTGTCTTGTGTGTACTTGTTGATGATTTGTTTCAAGTGTCAAATAGGTTTTAATTTTGTACCTGTTGAGTTGATCCAATTCAAAACTAGAAACATTATATTTTTATATCAAGAATTGGCTTGATATGATTTGGTTTAAAGGGCAGTTTTTTCTTTTAAGTTTAAATTGCTTGATTACTTATTATGCTGGACTTGGCTAGGATCTTTTATAATCGAGTCACTCGAGGATGTAGCCTAAACACTCTTTTGGGACAGCATTGCTGGAGATAATAGTTCATAAAATGTTATCCTTAATTCTGCAAATAAACACATCCATAGAGTGAATAGGTGTATATGATTAGTAATGGCAACTTTTTAATTTTTGATTTACAGGTTTAAATCAGACAAGTATCCTTGTCTGCAGAACACTAAACCCAGAAATATAATACCACTACAACTTTCTTACCACTGAGACCTCTAGAGCTTCTTTTATACACTACTGGATCAACTAATCCAAACAATGTTTGAATTCAGATTTTAATAAAAGGGATATGATTACAATGAATTACACCCTTCCCTATTTAAATGACATTTTAGAGTTTTTTATTTGTCTCTAATTAATTGACGTTTGTTTTAGTCTAGGAGAATTAATGATAATTTTTCCAAAATTACCCCTCATTAGTCTACCTATTTTTTTGATACTTTAAACTCTTGTGCTAAGATAAATTAATGATTTAAGGGTATTATAGACAATTGAGTACTATATTTAATGTTTTCCAATCATTATCTTAATTCTTGTACCCATCTCTAAAACGCCATTTAAATATGGACGGAGGGATTATGATTTTTCTGCCAAAAGAAATTAAGTACAATACAATTTACTGCTGAAAAATACTTTTGAAAACTCACAATGTAAGAATCTCTACATATATGATGGATTATAGCTTCAAGAGTTTTGCCTTCTTTTTGCCAAGTAGGATGAAAAGCTCAGACTTGATTGAAATAGATTATAAAATAAACATTTTTGTTATGAAAAATGGCTATAATATTTTCTCAATTTCAGCAAGTCAAATATATGAATTCAAATCAGACTTAATTAAAGGAGCAACAAGATATCTATCTAATAAAATACAAATGATTTTAAATTTTCCGTTCACTCAATAAATCATCTGGGCGTTCAAAGTCCAGCTAGTTATATGATAAATTTGTTATCCAATCTCTACTGAGAAGAATTCCCAGAAATAAAAAAGATTTGAATTTTAAAACACTTGGACTATAAAAATTTCATGCAATTCTACAAGATATATCAATTGAACTTATTGGGCCAAAACAGACTATATCATTTTCAATAAATTATTATTAAAATATTCCAAACAAAATCAATTTAGTCTATTAAATAACTTACATTCACAAGTATATTGTCATACACAGATATCTTCTTGTGTTTGAATGATTTTGCTTAAGAAAGAAAAGGAGAGAGTAAAAGAAAGTAAAGTTAACTTTCCCTCAAACTGTAGAAAAAAGGGAGACTCGAAATTGTTGTTTGGAGAAAATGTTTATAACTAGACTATCATATTTCATCAAATTCACTTAATTATATGTTCTTATCATATTTCTCCTTATAAAACTGTAAAACAAATTAATGAAAATAAACTTTCTCATTTTTCTTTTTATTTTCTATCTAATTTTACTCGAACATATATTTTTTTTGTTTGAGAGTTTTATTTTGAAGAGATACAAAGAGTTTTAAACATAAGAGAAAAAAATAATGTGTATTTAAGAAAATGAATTAAAAAAAATACATTTACCAGAAAATGAGAACTATTTCTCGAGTGGTCCAAAACCGAAAGCAAAACCATTTTTTTCCCATCCCCGTAACCAGGCTACAGTTCTTCCGTATCAAACCCGAAACGCCAAATTAAACCCTTTGCTTACCCAACAACCATGGCCAACGCCGCCGTTGCCGCTAGGTCCATCCTCCGCTCCGCCCGAACTGGGGCGGCTCTATTCGTCGCCGGGGCCAAACCCAAGGCCGCACCTTCTCCCTTTCGCTTCCCCACTCAAAAACCTCCCTCAAATCGCATTTTTAGGTCAGCCATAATATGATTACACATATGTTTCTATTTATATCACTCTATCCGTGGTTCTTAATTATGTTATTGATACTCAATAAATCTGATCAAAATGCGTAATTTTTCAAGTTCAGGTCACCAGTTGAGATGAGCTTTGCTGTGGAATCGATGCTTCCCTTCCATACTGCAACTGCTTCGGCATTGCTCACTTCAATGCTTGCAGTCGCTCCTCGGACCTATGGTTGGACCCTCCAAGGTATATCATTACTCTCTTTTCTTTAATTAAATTTACCTTTTTCCCCTCGTATGTGTCTATATTTAGTCAATTGAAATTTTAAAATTTTCAGTTTGTTCTGACCTGGTTATAGTTTCTACTATAAGTTTAATATAGTAAATTGGTTGTTCGTTTGATGTGTTTTCAGATGGAAAATTTTAAAGTACAATGTTTGTTTCTTAAAACTCTGTATGTGTGATGTGTGCTTGTGTTTTGGATCACGTTTCTGCTGCGGCTTGGTAGTGGGTGATTAAGAGCATTCACAATAATTTTTACTTATCTCTATCCGTACTATGTAGTGTTATTGGGTTATTCTGTAGGATAGAGATTCAATTTTTTCAGTTCCCAACAGATTCCTTATATTGTTTTCTTAAATAATGAATTTTGAAATTTAAAAGTTAAAATTTGAAAGTTCCAACAATCAAATCATGTTTTGAGCGTTGTAACTATTTGACCTTTGTATTGGCTTCATGCGTTAGAGCTTATAATATATGTAATATACTACAACTTCTTGTGTTTTAATTATAAAATTACTATTAATTATTAATCTTCTTTGAAGTAATTATTTGATATTTTAAATTTTAAATTTAATCAATACATTTTGTAATTTATATAGAAAAAAAATACTACTACTCATAAAATTTATTATTTTTACAATTCTTAGCAAAATTATTAAGTTTGAGAATGCATCAAATTGACTTATAAAAATTAATAATAATCTTATAATTTATAAAAGAGAATATAATTTATCAATTGTATTCCACTGTAAAATAACTTTTATTTTATTTTAAATTTTAAGTAATTTATGGAGTGAGTATTGAATGGATTGTAGCTGCAAATGTACATAAGATCAATATTAACTTTTAAAAAGTTAATTTGTGATATTTTTAAATTTAAAATTAATGTGATTCATTTAAATTTTGAAAATAAGGATAAAGAAATTGTTGGTTAATGATTTGTTGATATATTCTTCAGAGTTGGGGATAGAGAGTTGATTGAAAAAACTGTTGTGAATGCTCTAAAAGTGTCGGAATTTCTAGTTCTAGTGAAGAGCTAACTCATTCACTATTTGTGAAAGCAGAGTTATCATAGCCGCGAGCAAATAGTTAAGAAAAGGATTAATTCCAAAACTATGTTGACTACGGATTTTGTGATACCTTATAAAATAGACTGTGAGGATTAGACTTCTTTCCAAATACTTCTCTAGGCCGTACATTTTAAGATTATTCAATGTTCTAAAAGGCGCTAGGCGGGAGGCGGGCTGCCGAGGGGGGCCTAGGCGGGGATTAGGCGGGATTTTTAATTTTAAGTCGATTATAATATTTTATCTTACATTTATCCAAACAAAATAATAATATAAAGCAAAACAATCTATAATAAAGACATTTTCTTAAAGTTCAAACACATCCATATTGCTAATGTCAAAGTTCAAATACAAACATGCAATTGTTCAAAGTTTAAAATATTTTTAACGTATTAGTTTTATTTATAAACATGATTGCTATTAAATAATAAAATTTTAAATTTTAAGAATTTAATTCAATATTAAAATTTAAGAAACTAAACATAAATTTAAGAATTATAAAATTGAATTTAACTAAATATTACAAATGTATCATCATTTATATAATTTGAAGTTGATACAAGTTTAAAAAATTACAACTATAATAAATTTATCCATTTTGACTTGATATTGTTGACTTCTTATTGTGATTTGATATACTACAACATGTATTATGAATATGATAAATCATTAGAAAAATAAATATATCAAGATTTGGTTTAGGTAGTTATTAAAATAAAAAAATCTCTCCGCCTAATTTCCTAGAGGAATTTTTTTACCGCCTTGAGTCTATGTGAGGCGCCTGGGAGGCCTAGAGGCGCCAAGGGGGGCCTAGCGCCTAGGCCGGGCGCCAAGGGGGGCCTAGCGCCTTGGCGGGGCTTAGGCTGACCTAGGCGGGGATTTTTAGAACAGTGAGATTATTACCCAAAATGAGAAGATTTAATAACATGGTTAATTCTAAATGATAATGATGAGCAGAGAGGAACTCACAATCCTTGTGTTATTAAACATCATCAGTTATATGGTTATATTTATTGTAGTGTGTTGTATAGGGTAGCACTTATGATAGATCATCTCTTGGTTTTGATTTTTTTTTTCTTTTCTATATTTGTTGTGTTCTCTCTTTTTATATAATTTGGTTTCATGTAAACTTACGAAGATACTATATATCGTTGTAATAACTTTAAACCAACATGGCCATGTTCTTGCTACTTAAGATCATCCAGACTATAGTATATTTTCGCTGATCCACTCTTTTTATGGTCATATCTTCCATTATGTTGGAGGTTTTAATGTCTTCTATCTGTCTTATCCTACTTTCCTTTCCACCATCTCAATTTCGTGATTGCTTCCTTCGGCTCAAACATAAAATTTCTTACCGGTTTAAGTAACTCATTGAAAATTAAATACCTTCCCACTTTGAATAATGAATACATAAAAACGTAAAAACAACCATATTCGACTTTTACGTTCTTGCAAATTCATTCTTATTTTCAAGTTTATCCTCACTTTTTTTCTTGCCACTGTTGCCACTCCATTTCCACCATTTATTTTGTTAATTAAACAATTTCACTACATGTATATCATATCACACACCCTGGCTTCTTCTTGCATTTGCAAAACAAAGAATCCCAAGTCAGGAATTTGTTCAAAATGGACAGCATACATCGAGGAAGTGCCGCCAATAAAATGTTTACTTAGAAATTAGAATAAGGGTTGATAGAAAAAAGTCTTGTCCTTTTCATTGCGCAGATATGAACTGCAGGACCTTTCTTTGTTAATTATATTACTCCCTCCATCAAGCTCTTCTTGTCCCCTCTTTTGAGTGGTTGGCATGGATTTTCAGACATCATGAAAACATATGTATAGATTTTATTTTTTTAAATCTAGTCAAAGTATGAAACTTTAAAATATATAGAAGTGTAAAAACATTTCAATATATTTTGCATAAATCATTTTTTTGGCATGTCTTAAATGCATGCTAAACAATAGTAAAGAAAAGAGGGACAAGTAAGTCGAATCTAAATAATAATTTTTCTATTTTTTAAATAAATGAGGCAGTAATGATTTATTTATTGTTGCCCCCTGTTTACCTAAGTCAAATATTGTGATTATTTAATTTTTATATTAGTCTGTGATATAATATTCTTTTTCAAGTATTTCTTTCTTTCTTTTTTTGGTGGGGGATGGGGGGGGGGGGTGGCGTTGGGGAGTGACTGCAAGTTCTTGGGCCGAGATTTTGAATCTGAAGCTAAATTTCCTAGAGTTAGTCCCCTTTATTCCTAGTTATTTTATTCTCCTATCGGCCCTCATCTCTCTCAATAGAAACTGCGTATTCTTTTTCCTCTTGTAGGGAAAGACGAGACTAGTTGAAGATCACAGAATCAAGGCCCGGTGGATTTGTTTTTGTTATGAAGTTTCATAAGTGGTAGATTATGTGAGAGATCTGTCTTTTAAGATTAAATATGAGCACTTGGTATTCTGTAAGGGTGTGCTTCTTATTATTTAATGTTAATTTTGGAACTTTTTCAATAAACAAATATCTATCGGTTCTTTGAATTGTACCTTTATGTCTAAAAAGTTAACCTCTCACTTCAGTTCTTAATACATAAATGTCTTTTCATGACATTAATACACAGATATTTAGGCAGTGGAACTAGCAACAAGTGCAAAACAGTGGTTAGGTTCTATATAATTTAGTTTCCTATGCTTTAAACCTTTCTCTTAAATGTTTCTTAGGCTTCACTTTTTCATTTTTTTTTTGTTCCAATTACAAATTTCACTGGGATTTCCTCTACTTGTTAGATTCTATATAATCCAAAGTTTATGTTAAAAGCCCATTGGAAGAACATTATAGAGACTTCTAGAGTCTGGCACATACTCAGATTGTTGTCAAGAGTATGCAATATGAATAGTTTCTATTAACCATGAAATGAATTGGTTTTCTGACAATCATCATAAAGAGCCGATTTAAAATGATGCTTTTTTCCAAACAGGTTTTCTTGACAAATTAATTCTCTTCTATTATGAGCTCCTCCAATTATATCCATCATTTGTTTGTGATTTAGTATTTTATATTTGAGTTAAATAGTGCCACAAAAAAGGTATTATGTTTCGAACTGTGATTCTCTAGTTGTAAATCTATGTGGTTAAGCCCTTATCCTTGGAATTGTGCCCATTTTAGGTAGGACACATGAATGATTAATATACATATTTGAAAGAGGACACAATGATTTAGAAGAATAACAGGAACCATGACCTGGCAACAGTTTTTGAGTGTTTTGAGTGTAGTAGAAGACGGAGTATTTAAATTTATACTCATGCTCCTACCTATTGTATTAGTTATGTTTCACCCTTTCAAAGAATATGCTACTACAATAGGTTGCGAGTTTATTAGATGATAAGCAAACACCACAACATACTGAACTTGATTATCATCCTTTTGTTAGTTTCTTTAACTTTATTAGCAACTACATTCATATTCTCTCTTTTGACCAGACATTAAATTAAATATTAATACTTCTGTTGCAACAGAAAATAACAGAGAATGAAGTGTGCATATTTATTAATGTACAATCAGGTAGTTGATGTGTAAATCTATTAACTGAGCCGATAGATACCTGAACTCTGTATCTTAGGTACCATATTAGATCATAGATTAGCAATTAGATTATACATTTTTTGTTTCCAGTAATTTGAATTTAATTTGATGCTGCAAGGATCATGCTGATACGCTGTGTTCAATCAGATTGCAACGATGATGTATGATGAATGACGAGAGGTTCGGGCAAAGTTGTATGTACATGCACCCTCCTAAGAGAATTGGCTGAACCCAACACCTGGTTAAGTTTCTTTGTTATGACTCATGGGCCTATATTGCCGCTCAGATCATGTGTTCCTTTTGTTTTCAGATTATGGAGTTTAACTTGGATTATTTAAAATACTAAGATGTTTCATTTAGAGAAGTTTGATAATAGAAATTCAGGAGATTTCTCAACTACTGAGAGCTGTGGAGTCAAATCAGGGTGTAAATCCAAGTATGTACCCTTATTTATAGGTTACTGCTGTCACAATACTTTAGCGGTATCTGAGCGGCAATATGGGTCCATGAGTCATAACAAAGAAACTTAACCAAGTGTTGGGTTCAGCCAAAAGGTTTTACAGATGCATTCCCTATGCCTATTATTTTTCTAGTTAGTTTTTGGCCCAAGTTAAAATTTTCTGGAGATAATCGGAAGTACTATCTCGAGCAATCTTTTCAGAACATAGTTCATTTTGCTGCTTCTATTTTTCCTGGGTACAATGGAGGCCTAACATCATCTTTCTGGTGTTATAATGTAAAATTTTGTAGAGAAGTTGATGAAAAAACACTCTTCAAGTAAATTAGCTCTGAGCTATTATGAGAGAAAACTACCTTTTTTCTTTTCAGAAACACCAAACTTGTTTAAGGTCGTCTACATGATATACTTGTGCTTTCACTTCTGCACTTGATTTGCCATTTTACTTCTGTTAAATCTTTGTTTTACTATGAAGTAGAAGTTCATAGTTTGAATGTTTACAAAAACCCAGCTAGTGGCAGCATATCCAATTATCCATCCAAGATCAAAATCTTTTTTCCTTGTTTACTTCGTTCTTCCCCATTGGCCTGCTTATATAATTTTACTAATTTTTACTCTTCACAAGTATACTCTGCTCTTTTATTGTAGATGGATCCATGGGTTGTTGCTTGCTTATATATTTTCTAATTTTTACTTGTGTTCTGCTCTTTTATTGTAGGTGGATGATTGTTTATGTATCTGGATGTGGTGCATTTGGTCGTAGCTTGGTGGATGTCAGAGGGCATTGTAATGATTCAACTTGAGGCTATATTTTCTGCTTAAATGTGAATTCCAACGGTCACGTTATATTTTTTCTCATAGCTGGAGCCTGGAATTTATTCCAAAGTGAGATTTTTTTGGCTTTTCTCCAAGATTTTGTAAAATAGTAGTGCTTCTGGTGCGACTTAAAACTTGTTAATTATCTCTTCATTCATTGGGATCAAAATAAGCATTGTTCAAGTCTGAGGATGCTATTTCCAACTTCTCTCTCACTTTGATTTGGTAAAAACTTTCTACTACTAGTATAAGCATTTGCAGTGTGTTTACCAACCAACCATGACATAAATTCCAAAGCTTGGCTTTAAACGATTTTAAGAAATAAAAAGAGATTGCCGACACGAGCACCCACCATGCATCCTGGCCTGGCCGCCAAGATTTTGTTTGAATTCGTTAAGAGCATGATGATCATTTGTATTTCATACAAACAAAAGCTGCAGAGTCAGCCCATGCAGCCCCCTGCATCTCTATCTGCATTTCAAGGCCCTCTAATATTAATAAATTAATCCCTAATATGCACACTTAGCATTTGGGAAATGATAATTTCAGCATAGAGTTTATCAAATCTAGATAGGTAAAGAAACAGTGTAAAGTTTATCCCTTCTTTTTACAATCAATTCTGACATTAGTTAAAATGATCCACAATGTGTTCTGGTTGCAAATAAAAGGTAAGCTTCTATTATAGTTTTTGTTCATCAATAATAAGTAGATACACGATGTGCAATTTTCAAGGCTGTCTTATAATCAATCCAGCAGGGAGTTTTTTCAATCCAGTAGTATCATCTTTCTTTTACATTCAGACTTCATTGAGATTTTACATAAAATATTATGCCACATCCATACACAACTTAAAACAATCAATTCATAATGCCAATTTTGGAGAAAGGGCATATTTTAACAGCAAACCATGATATAATATTAAGACTAGGATATATCCCCTCTCCCATTCGATAAGCTCTATATGAGCATAACTTGAAAGCAAGTGAAATCAAATTAGGATCCTTTTTACATGCCAACTACCAACATTAGATTAGTCCCAATAATAATGTCAAGTGAAAGACTAACTGATTCAAGTGAGATTTGTATGCCAAACCCATTTATAACAGAGAAATTGTAAGTCAGTAGTATCTTATGGCAAAGACTCAGACGGATATCACCTGCAAGGGATCTTAATCATTATTCTTCAACAACATTTACCAACTCATACTCAACTAGAGACAGATTGTTATCTTCTTTAACCTCAAATTTCACAGGTTCGGTCACCTCGATGCGGCCCCATTTATCAACAGCTAGCCTCATTGAACCCTTAAACATGTCAATCTTAGCATTCCGGATAATTACAGTTGCTCCTGGCTTCATCAACTCAACTGCACCAAATCCCCACAAATCAAACTAAAAAAAAAAAAGAAAAATATACATTGCAATGAAATCACCTATAAGCCAACAGAAGCTGAAGAATCATCTCTGTGAATTTTTAGGTAAATATCTTTCTTTTTTTATTTGAACCATTATTGTTATAGTTTCAAATACGGCAAAAAAAATAAATATATTTTGTTATTATTAGAATGTACACTTCTGTATGATGGAAGCAACAATAACTAACTTCTAAGAGTTTAGCAACGAAAAAAACCAAAAAACTAAAAAGAGAAGTTGAGATATACTACTATTCATGATATAAGTAAACGGTTACATACAAAGCATTAACCAAGAATTTGCAACAATAAAAAAGATAAGCTAAAACACTGTCATGTATTTCAGTTGCAAAAGGTTCCATTAACTATTACATTAACTAAGGGCTTACATAGAAAAATCCAAGATATTTAAATTCATGGAATCGGAAAGCAGCCAAAAGCTTTAAAAAGACTGTCTAGAATGTAGTAGTACATATACACACACTATATACTTCCTTGGGTTCTAAACCCCCCACAAACCAAAAGACAAATTGAGTTCTACTACTGATATATAACTTTCAGCCTTTGTGGTAACTGAAACATGCAAGGAAAGGGTGAAAAGTTGTACACTAATCTACCCAGGACTGAGGTTTTGCAAATTGAATAAATGTCACTAAACTAACAACCAAGAATTGCAAAATTATCTGAACAGAAATACTTTCCTTGTCTAAATTTTCTGAGTCTTTTGGGGTATATATACACTCAGTTCGGGATTGAGGTAGTACTTAAACTCTAAATTTGCAATCCAAAATCTTTTCAGATAAAAAAATAAATGATAGAACTTCCCCAGGAATTGTATATAATCCAAATTGGTGCTAAAACCTCAAAATCCCTCATTCATCGCGACCCAGATTCGAAAGACTTTATCGAATCCACCAATAGTAATAGATCAAAAGTGAAAATATAAATCTAGAAATCCATAATCAGAGGGAGAAAGAGGGAGACCTTGGTCGTTACGGGCGGTGAAGAGGATGGAGGCGGTATCGTCGCCGATAAGACACTCGGCGATGCAAATATTCCCGGAATTACGGAGGGATTTCTTATCGAGAACGGTGGTGGAAGACACCACCTTGACCGTGAGGTTATGGCCTTTGGTGCCCGGCTTGAGCTCATTTACCTTCACAAAAACCGGCTTTCTCTTTACAGTCCCGCTCCCACTTCCAGTTCCTTCTTGTTTCTGCGTGTTGGTGGTCGCCATTGAAATGCTTCGCTAAGAGGAGAATGAAGGCTTGTTTTTGTCTTTTACAATCTGAAACCCTAACCCTAATTTTAACGCCCCCAAAATGAAAATGTAAGAGTCCAAAAGAAAGAAAATTGCGAAAATGAAACGGCAGCTTTCTTACGTAACTCGCAAAAGGTCGAGTTCAACGACTCATGACTTTGGAACCAACCATGAGTATGACTGAACCACAGCACCTAGGTGCGGTCTAGGATTGGTCCGGTCCGGACCGGTCTGACCTCATTTTCCTAAAAATTTATTTTTTGAAACCGTGATCATTATAGCGACCACTTTAACCGTACCTATATATCTATAGCGACACTTTTCATATAAAAATATCAAAAAAATCATATAAAAATATAATTTAAAAGTTTTATTTTCTTTTGCAAGTTCATAAACACAATACTCCATAAAGAAGTGAGGAGAAGTGAATACACCAAAGAACAATTTTTTGCATACCAACTATTTACAAACAAATTTATAATTAACGGATGACAATTATTTTTTTCATTATACTAATATTAAATGGCGCACATTTTATATAATAAATGATATATATACCAGTCAAACTGTACATATAAATGATAATATCTTACTTTATTTAAATAATGGTGGAAATGATAATTTCTTTTAGGCAAAAAGCACTTTTATCACTGTAGTTATAGTGTTTTAAGTAATTAATCATTGTACTTTTAAAATATTCAATTAGTCCACTGTACTTTTAAAAAATGTTCAATCAACCCATTCCGTCCAATTTCTTGGACGGATGTTAAAAAATTACACACGTAGCATTGATAAAAAATTAAAAAATCATTATTTCCTACGTGACAACCTAGTCAGAATGAAGTGAGGAATTCGAGTTTTCGGTCGACGGACAGTGGCGGATCTATGTCGAGCCGGAGGGGAAAGGGGCGGGTGTCGGCGCACGAATGGCATTATACTGTGGACCGGGCGGCGGCGGAGGAGATGAGGAGGAAGACTTTCTTGCAGGATCTATTAAAAAGTAAATTATGGTTTGGGTGTAATGTAATATAGCTCTGTAAGTAAATAACGGTGAAAGCTTTTTTGCTCTGTTTGTTGTTTGTTGATAACGAAGAAGGGGGTTTGTATTTAAAATGCAAGATAAGCTTTTATGTTATTTGTTTAACTAATTTTAGTTAATTGTATCAAATTTTCTATTTAATGTTAATTATATATTTACCTTTTTTATATCATTAAAATATATATTAGTATTATTTTTTAAAATAAAAATAATTATTAAAAGAAAGGAAAAGGGACAAGGAAAATAATACAAATAAAAAAATAAATTAAAATATTTATTTTAATTTTATTATTATTTTAATTATTTTTCTCACGTAATTAATGATTTTTTATTTTTTATTTTTGTAGAAATTAATATAATGTTGTAATAGATCTCATTGATAAAAAAAATTTGATATATAATTTGTATTATTTAGAAAAGAGATAAAAGAAAAAAAAAGAAAGAAAAATATTATACATATTATAATATTTAGGTAAAAAAAACATAAAAATATTTTTATTTTCAAAAATTGTATAAGTATTTTAAAATGTAAAAGTATTTTTATTTTTAAAATAAAACATACATATTATAAATATTATAATATCATTTTTTATTAATATTATACATATTATAAATATTTAGGTAAAGAAAAAGAAAGAAAATAAAATATAAAAATATTTTTAAAACCACAGTGGGCCAATTACATTTTTTTAAAGTGCAGTTGCTCAATAGTATTAAGAATTTGGCTGACTAGGTTGCCACGTAGGAAATAATGATTTTTTGATTTTTTTTTCAATGCCATGTGTGCAATTTTTTAACGTTGGTCCAAGAAATTGGACGGAATGAGCTGATTGAATTTTTTTTTAAAATACAGTGGGCTAATTGAATATTTTAAAAGCACACTGACTAATTGCTTAAAACACTATAATCACAGTGGGGTAAAAATAAAAAACGGACCTGATCAAAAAATGGACCCCAAATTTTTATTTTTATTTTTTTTTGTAGAACAACTAAAAAAAAATTATGGAACTGAAATTTTTTCATAATACAATATTTTGGGTATGTTTTTAATACCTATACCAACCAATGTATGTACAGTCTGCCCAGATTGTACAGAAATGTTTTGGTATAGGCATCAAAATCACGTCCAAAATACCGTATTATGTAAAAATTTCAATTCCATAATTTTTGTTTTCAGTTGTTTCAAAAAAAAAGTAAAAAAAAAGGGTTCGTATTTTAATAGAGTCCGGAATCCCGGATTGGATCCGGACTCTATATATATATACTAGCTGGGTCCCGTGCCTCCGGCACTGTATGGACAGTGAGATTTATCTCAAACTTTGGACGGCCCAGATAATTTATTGAGTGAGATTGAAATTCAAAATCATTTGTATTTTATTAGATAGAATAAATAGATGTATTTTATTAGATAGATGTATGGACGGTGGAATTTATTCCAAACTTTGGACGGTCTAGATGATTTATTGAGTGAGCGAAAAATTCAAAATTATTTATATTTTATTAGATATATAGTGTTCTGCGAGTCTTGAATTGATTCTTTTTTGGCCTGCAAAAACGAACCATTAATTAAAACAACAAGTATATGTACCAACGATAATTATTTTGTGTGAGAGAAAATGAAGAAGAGAAAACAAATAGAAATCCGACATTTTCTCACCTTGTCACCTTCCGACACGACCACATAACTTCTCTCTACCCTGCAAATACAAAATCATCGTTTCTTTTCTTGCAGAAGAAACAATTCCCAAAACCCAAAATTCAAAATTACAAAACAATTAAATAATAGTAGTAGCTAAAAATATTCATAGCTCATTAATTCAAACTTCTCAAAAAATTCTCTCTCTTCCTCATGGATTCTGATTTTTGGGCCTCTCGGTTTGCGACAGCTAAGCGGCAATTTATCTACCATCACAACAACCATCTCAATTCCCAACTGGGTTCGTTTCGAATTTGTTTTTCTTGATGTCAATCGATTCATATGGAGAAAAATATGTTTTTAAATTTTTTTTTTAAAAAGGTGTTTTTGATTTCTCAGATCGGTTGAATGTTGATGATTTCGAGGTGGAAGAAGAGCCTAGGACAGATTTTCCATGCCCCTATTGTTATGAGGATTTTGATATAGCTTTTCTTTGCTCGCATCTTGAAGATGAGCACTCGGGCGAGTCCAGAATCACCGTGAGTTTCCCTCTCTATATTTATGTTTGTACAAATCTATCAACAGTTTCCTTTCTGGGAAATGTTTTGATTTACTTCTCTTTTTTTGTTGCTTTCATTTGATTTTGTTGTCACTCGTCAGATGTTTTGTTTGATAATTCTTAGGGTCGAATGCTTAAATTAAGGATCAAGTCTGTTTTTTTTTTGTTTCCATGTACGAGTAAACGAGGTAAAAGAGAAAAGGAAAAATTACTGTTTGGGTTTGTTGAAAAGTCACCATCTTGGTGTTTTGTTGGTCATAGGTAGGGCAACTTTTGTCTGCAGAGTTTCAGCTTAAAGTAACTTGTCAAGGGTGAGGGTGTTTTTATTTTATTTGTGTGTGTTTTGTTGAGCAGGGAGGGAGGGAGGGAGGGGGGGAGGGAGGGAGGGGGGGGGGTTGATTTGGCTGAAACAAGGATTATAGTTTTTCTCCCCAAAAAAAAAAGTATTATAGTTCGATAGATGGAGATTAAGGTTAAGGATGTGAATTAACAAGAAAATACCATTTCTGCTTATTCCAATTGAAGTTGCTGGTTATGTTAATATTACTAGAGATTTTTGCTTATAACATGGAAGCATGTTCACAACAATAGCATACTCTAATCATTATTGGTTTAATCAGTAGATATTAGGTACATCCTTTAGTAGGAGGCTATGTAAATCATAGCCTGCCTCCTGTTTTTGTGCAAAACTTTTTGTTGGATGGATATGATTACTAATGTTTGAAATTACTGAAAGAGGCAAAAGCTTGTAAGAGTTAAAACAGGCGAGAAGATTCATTGTGAAAAAAATTATTTTGCAAAACACCTATGACCTAATCATTTCTTCCTAATATCCGCTTAGTTACGGTCCAATGGCATGCTAAATTTATGGCACATAAGGTATTGTGGCATAGCCTTAGCTGTAGCTAGACCCGGCAAATGGGCGGGTATAAATGAGTTTGGGTTGTAATGGGTTGGGTTTAAATGGGTTGAAAATTAAGTGGTTTGTAAATGGACGATCATAAATATATGGGTGGATATGGGTTAGCCTATATATCAAATTTGAGTATAAATATAGATTTATATATATATATATATATATATATATATATAAATATATGATTTTCACAGTCTCTATGAAAATATCCCATCTTTTAAATTCTCTCTCTAAATTATACTCCTTCCTTTCCAAAATTAGAGATACATTTTGACTTTTTAAAGTCAATTTGCGAAATCTTATAATTCAAAATTGATATGAAGTTATTTAGTTTTAGTACAAACAAATATAACAGTTGTAAACTAATTATAAAGTACTATTAATTATATCTTTGTTGTTTTCAAAACTTGAACGAAATTATATCAATTTTGAGTTTTATGATTTCACAAATTGACTCTAAAAAGTCAAATGTATCTCTAATTTTGGAACGGAAGTAATAAAACTTATTAAATGACTATATGGATAACTTAATTGAGTTTTGTTTTGATTTGATAAAAGTATTATATGTGCATGATGAACCAATGGCGACTCTACTACTTACATAAATATCTCAACTTAATTACTACCAAGTAACAAAGTTCATTAATCCAAAAAAAATAAAAAAGTATCAAAGTTGACTTTAATTGTTATTTTATCTTATTATTTGAAAATTAATTCTTCACCAACGCCAACCATCCTCGATCACAAACTTTAACCAAAGGTTAAAAATTGAATAATTTTGTCACAGTTAATTTCATTAGTAATGTTATTTCATCATTTAATTAAAATAAAAATTATTTCATTCTGAATCGTTAAATAACTTTATTATCGTTATTTCTTGAACAAGACATCATTTATTAATAGTCATCAATCTAATTATACAATGTGTTTTAGACAAAAAAATTTATAATGAGAATAACTAAAAAAATTAGATAGAGAAAATGAAAAATTTTAGGGTGTGAAAACTGAAAAGTAAGTAATAGTTTTGAAATGAGTTAATTTTTTATAGTAAGTGAAGAGATAAATGGGGCCCAACGGCAGCCCACACCCACCCATCTAATATGTGGGTGGATATGGGTAAGACCATTTATATTTTTTACCTTATAATTTGAAACTCAAACCCATTTATCATGGGTGGATTCGCAACATTCACTTTTTAGTTGTTTGTTAGAATTAAATGTTTTTACGTAAAATGAGAAAAAATGAAAATGGTAGAAAAGTGGCCCTTGATAGTTAGGATTCGGTTTTCATATCATTTTAATCACTGATTGAAGTATTATCAGTTGGGGATTGTTATGTTGATTAATTTCACTGACCATTGAACACTTTAACTCTCACCATGTAATGATATTGAAGTTGAAATAGCTATTCCAATTGTGTGATGAACTACCCCCCTCCCACCCCAAAAAAAAAGTTATTTACAAAGGAATTTCTAGTAGTATGCCTGAGTACCAGTAGGTGAACCTCTCTGAAGACGATCTTTTCAATATTTCCAGATATTACTTCATGCCATCCCGAGGTTCATCTTGTTATTTACTTTCTTTCTTTCTTTTTTTTGAGAACGTATTCTATTACAATTTCAGTTAATCAGTTCTAGGGATACATTTCATTCTAGGGCCTAGGTGGGAACCTGGGGAAGCAGCCAGGGGGAAACTTGGATTGGTCTGCTCTTTACTGAATGAAATAAGGCAATATAGAGTTATCAATGAAAGTAAGAAAATGCTTGTATCATTTGCAGTCGTAATCGACGTCCCCAATTATTATTAGGTGTAACAAAATTATGATATTCTGATCATCTTGAGACAGAAAGAGAGTTGGAGGGAATTTTTCAGTGAAAACGTCTTCAGGTGTTCCCTAAGATTGAGTGGTATTAGAACCAATTTCTATTTATGCTAATCTTACATTGCATCAATTCTTTCGTGCAGGTTTGTCCCATCTGTGCTGTTAAAGTCGCAAGGGACATGTTAAGTCATATTACACTGCAACATGGTCACTTATTCAAGATATCCTTTGAAATGAAAAAATGGTTACTCTGTAGCTTCTCCTTATAGTTTGAGCTGTATGCACAATAGCAGCACATTGGTATCTTATTCCATCTCCGTTTCCTTTTATGAAGTTTTCTCCTTAACTGAAGATTACTTGCATAGACGTCGTAGATTACGTAGAGTTGCAATGCCCTACAGTCAGACACCGTCTATTTTGGGAAGGGATCTTCGTGATGCCCATCTGCAGCTGCTTTTAGGAGGTGTTGGGCATCGGTCTAGCAGTGCAACTTCATCTAATGCAATAATTGATCCCCTCCTTTCATCGCTAGTTCTGAACTTCCCTGCTTCTGAAGCAGAAGAAATTTCAAAAGCTGTTGTATCCTGTGCCGAGGAGTTGTCTACAAAGAGTGTGACATCACAACATATATGGAAATCAAGGTAGAACAAATTTCATATGTATATTTCAAAATTTTAAAATATTTATTTCATATAGAAATTTTCTTCTCCTTATTTAGCAGCTTATGGTCTCATGTACTTGCTTGGTTGGATCATAGCCTCATAGGCGAAGCTTGTAAGTCTGAAAGTAATTGTAATGGACAAAAATAAGCTGAAGAATGGGACTTAAGTGAACCACTTCATTGAGATGAGGTGGTAACTCAGTGGAGCATCAATCCATTACCTTTACCCCAACCCAAAAAAAAAAAAAACTACACTAGAGATTTGTAATGTCATCTCATCCCCCTTTAAAATGTAATGTCTTAGCCTTCTTTGTTTTACATCCCAAGGGATGAGAGAAATAGCAGAGTCCTTGAGGAATAACCTCAAGGTTGCTCGTTCTAGTCCCCATATTCGGGGGGCCAAAATTGCATATTAATATTTCTCCTACTCTTCAATATTTAAAAAAAAATAAAAATTCCTAGCACACGATCATTTGTATTTGAACTCTCTCGTAGTTAGTAGGAGCTCAACTCTACTCATGAAAAAGTATAGTGTTTTTGAAGTTTTCAACTTTGCTAATGAATTAGAGGTTCTGCTTCTTATAATATCTGCTGCCATGTGAGTTTAGACAGGATCCATCATTTTGCATGCATCTTGGACAGGCTACTAGAGCAATTATAACAACTGAGTCGCTACTTTTAATTTTCAGGCAATTCCTTGTGTTACCCGAGGCCTTGCCCTTTAACTTTAGTTTTTAACCTTGTCCCCCTTTCTCTACCTTACAGTTTTGATCCATCATTAAGTATTGAAGAGCGGGAGAAACGACTGAGACAGGCTGCTGGAAAAGCGGCTTTTATGCAAGATTTGTTTTTCTCAACTCTATTGTCCGAGTAGCCGAAAGCAGTAAGTTATTGCAAAATGATGTTAGGTTGAGTTATTCTGTGGTTTGTTAGGATAAGGGGCAATTGGATGGACTATAATGGTTTCACAGTTGTTAACAACTCAATCAAAGCCTCATTTGGTTGCTTCTAAGGAGCAGTTCAAGAGCATAATCAGAAAGTCCATACTTTTCAGCTCGACTCGAGTTGTATTGCATTAATACTTTTGGAAGAAAAGATAATCTTCTAATTATATGAGAATTTCACTTTATGAGATGATTTTATATTTCAAGCAAAATCCTTTCGAAGCAATTTTCCGGTGTATGAAATCGGGGTATGAATCTGAAATTTGTGTCGTAAACAGCCTAATTGATTCATTTGGAAAATGTGACATTTGGATGAAGCTGCAACAATATTTGAAGAATCCCCAGTAGAAGACTTGGGTTATGTTTGTTTGTAAGGATTATACTTGGGATAGGACTATTAATCTCAAGTGTCTTGCTTGTTTTCAAATTTAGACTTGAGACTATTAGTCTAGGGATTATAAAATGACTTAATAGTCTTTAGATTATAATTATAATCCGGGAGATTAATAATCTTGGTGGATTATAATTCCGGGATTAAAATCCTTGCAAACAAACATGTCCTTGGTGTTTTTACATCTGCAAGTGTATATGATCAACAAGGAAAAGGGGAAGAGTCTCTAAAGCTACATTTGAAATTACAAGAAATGGAGCTCGAGGCGGATTAATTTGATCGTAGTTTCTCTTCTATATGCTAGTGCATATAGAACTGCATATGAACAGGGAAAACAGATACTAAATACTCCAATTTCTGTTCTATATGCTTGTGCAAAATAGATGTTCCCATCAGGGTGGAGAACCTTCGAATCTGTGTAAACTATAAATACTTCATGCAAGTTCATTCCTGAAAAATCAATGCTGCTTTATGTGTCCACTTCTTATTTATACTCATTTTTCATTTTCATTTTATTTTTATGTTTTTTGGTGCCAGGAGAATATGGAATTTGCCATCTGGAAATTGAAAATTCTGAATTGGCATTTATATTATTATACAAATTATGCAGTAAGAATGAATCCAGAACCAGAAAACAGAAGACAATTAAAAACCCATTTAATCACAAATACAGAAGTCAGTTACAAAACAATACGAATCAAGAACAAAAAAATTGATACAATACGTAAGAATATTTTTGCAGTATGGTGGTTGAATTGGGTCTAATTTTGAGCCATTTAAGACCTACTGATGCAGAGATTAATTGATAATGTACATGACAACATATACAACAACATACAATTGCAGGCATTCATATTTCTACCTGATTCTTCATATGAACAAGCGAGTCCTCTGACATTATTGTCAAAAGGGAGTATTTCACTTTGACTCTGATCCTGCCACCCTCTACACACAACTTTGCACCAGTGACCACCCAATACCCCGGTGGATCCTCCGGTCCTCTCACCATTTCTTTTGTATCCACGAAAGATGACATTTTTGGAGCTCTTGTTGGCAAAGGCGGGCCCCCAGGATAAATTGCTGAGTTCAAATCTAACTTTTTTGGCAACTCTGGTTTTTCAGTCAGGCCAGTGCTAAACGGTGTGCTGATCAACATCGACATCAATCCTGATTTTCGCGACGACATTGTCGGACCATCCCACTCGGATCTTCGGATCACTGCAGATGCCACTGTTGAGAACCCGAGTCTCAGGAAGAGGACTTTTTTCATACCAATACCCTTTACCTCAAACCAAGCCTTTGTCACAATAGAAGCAGAGTCATCGATCCGTGCTCCATTATATTGCACTGGTTGAGTGCATACGTGTGAGAATATGCTCCATTTGACAGCCTCTAAGTAACCTTTTTCTACTGGCTCGTCGATTGGCTCATAACTTAGGTCGTCGGAGAGCTGTAGGATCTTTGGAAGAGTTGATAGGTGTTGTAGATGGATAGCCAGGTGGTCACTCTTCTTACCTTCCAAGTATAAGCGGATTCCAGTCACGGGCCGATTTTCGGAGTCAACCTGCAAATTATTTGTTAATAAAAGGGAAATGAATTCAGATTATATCCATTCCATTATGAAGGCTTTAAATGCCCCACCAAGTACGTGGTCATTCAAAAAGAAACTAATTACTTTTCCTGACTATGAAGCATTTGTAGTACAACAAATTGATATTTGATATGCTGTATATGATGGAGCACCAAGAATTTATACCTTTATAGTGTTGACATAAAGTCTAGGGCCCATAAAGGTGAACTTAAGTGATGGTGATGCTTGTTTCTTGCGTCTAGGAGCAAGTGGAAGATCACCATACGCTGGCGCCCACTGTCGAGGTACTTGAAACTCTAGAAATTGTTCAAGTTCCTCCATAGGTGGTTTATCTGCACAATGATCTGCTATCAGGGACAACAGCAGTGAAGCGTGGAATATAAAAAACAGAAACAATGGTTTATTGTACCATCCCCATTCAGGACATGCACTCTCAGGTGCACTTCACTTCCAGGAGCAAAGAACACAAATATGTGGTGAACTGAATAGTGCAAGACAAAAGCCATGTTTTTTTTGCACCCAAAATTAGCACTTTTACAAAAGCTGAGAGAATTTGCTTCTACCAAGTTGTGAACTATAACTATAGTCATGGCTGAAAATGAGTGGGATGAGTCTGGACGAGTGGCATTAATCTTTTCCAAAGATTATCATATGAGAGCAGAATATGCTTACAAATCAACTATTTCATCTCCATGCAGATTGAATCTGAACCTTCCTTCCTTTTTCACTAAGATATAGCTGTGAATGCATGCATACTACCTTCTTCCCCGTACCCGGCACCCCCCCCCTCCCCCTCTCCCAAGTCCCAACCCCCACAAAATGAGAGAGAATGAAAATTTCGGGAGCCATGCACTATCAAGTTCAGTACAATGCAGATCAAATTTGCATCTCACCAGATGATTCCACGCCTTGTGTTGATATTCACTAACATATGCCCAGGGGACATTCTAGAAATTATTTTTAAGACCCATGCTGAAGGGACCTTTAGTTTTTGTTAGCATAATTTGGCGGAAAAACCCAAGAAAAATAGATGCTAATTAGTTAATGTTGTCTAATATTCATGGGACAACACCACCACCAAAAATCAACCCACAGAAACCAAGATGACAATAGAAAGATAAGCATACTCACATCGAAGGTAGAGATTGATTGCATGGCTTAAAAATCCACTGCCCCTGATACCACTCAAAAGTGAAGCGAGAGGCACGAAGGACATCGATATGGCATTAGGAAACTGTGAAACAGTTGAAAGCCACTGTTTATGACTTTGGCCAGTATCAAAACCTCCCCGGCGGATACGGATGCTTAACAGATCCTGCAGCAGAATAAATATAATTTTGCTTATATTCATTCTTCCAAGAATTAGCAACAACCCCCACCCCCCACCCCTACCCCAAAAAAAAAAGGTTGATGCATTCAGGAAACAAAAACTAAATTGAATATCCAGAAGCTTACATCATTTTTCGAGTGAGAAACAACAGGTGATCTTAGTGAGTTTGCAAATGGCAGATTGAGATCCCAGACAAAAGGTGGATCCTCCTGTAATGAGAATAGAAAAATCAGGTAGAGCAAGATCGTTCTATTTCAAGTTCAGAACACTAGGGATCAATTGCACTTGGCTGATAATTATTTAATGCCTATTACATTCTATACTAGTTACATTCTATACTAGTCATTTTGTCCATGAGATCCTTTTGTATGTCAATTTTTTTTCCAGAAGATCTTTACAATAAATTCATTTAGGTTTTACACCAATTGTTATGATGGTCCAGAATTCAGTTTAATTAATTCATATTCTCTAGCCCCTTTTAAGAGTATTTTGACCCACTTGTTAGTGGAATCATTTTAAAAGGTTCTAGGAGTTTGTGAAGGCACGCTTAACCCCCTTTTCCCCTCAAAACTCAAAAGGGGGAAGAGGGGGTTTGACATACTCCATAGCAAAAATTTGTATATCATTTTTGTATCATGATTGAATCTTTAATAAAGAGTTCCAAGGACGTGAAATGCGTGTTTAGATGCCTGTATGGTTTGGAACTTCGAGATTTGAGTGGCTAATTCTTGTATGGTGGAATTCTTGCTTAGTGGAGTTCTCACTGGTTGTCTTTGCCACATCTGACTTTAGACAAATTTACATATGATCTTTTGATATATTAACTTTTCATATTATATTTAACCCTCGAGCACTAACTGACACACACACAAACATGAAAAAAGAAGACGAGGATTTATTAAAGTAATATGCAAGGTAGAGTCTAACTCATATTATGAGTTGGGCTTGCAGATTCTAGCACTTATATGTTAATTGTTATCATCACTTTAAATATAAAATAGGTGCTGTGTCATGGTTAAAGTTGAATTGGTATAGAGAATAGAATATATAAGAATGGCATGAAGGATTTGAAATGTATCCAAATGATTGTGATTCTGAGATTGTATGTACCTTCTGTTTTCCAGATGATTTTTCAGGGTTTGGTATGAGGCTTCCATTTACATCTTCAGAAAATCGTTCATCAGCTAATTGCTTCAACAATTTCTGCACCTCAGTTGGCTGAAGATTTGAATTTTGTAGCTGCTTAAGGTGAATTACATCTTTACCTCCCATCTTTACCCCAACAACAATATGAGTACCATATTTTTCAATAAACCTGGAAATTAATGTAATTATAATCTCTATAATAACCAAAACTGGCCTTCATACATCATAGGAAAAGTAAAAAATTAACCCCCAAAATATGAAAAAGAAACATAAAAAGATGTAAATAACACTGTTAATAGTTTGCAAGCCATTCCATGAATAGATCAATTCATCTTAAAATAAAATTGTTAAACTGTACTAAAAGCAGAAACATGTTTCCACAGTTTGACTTTCCAGGACAGCTTATCTTTACAACACTTCATCGTTTTATTTTGGGCTGTTAGACAGCGTAATACAGATCTAGTGGTGCTTGTTGGAATCAGTACATAAGGTATTCACCATTGACGATATTTGTAGCTTCATTTGGCTAGCAAAATTCTGAGTGCCATCTTTAGAATTTGTTGTTATGTAGATATGTGGTTTGGTGATAGGGCGTGGTTACTGGACATGAACTGACATTCTGACAGCATATAAAATAAACTTCCTAAAAGTGTGCATTATTGCATGTCTGATATGCACATCACTGAAATCCAGAACTAATAATAAACGACACATTAATGCCTCAAAATTTTGTAGTTTTGGTTGAAAGAGCTCCTAACGTAGCATTAGTGAACAAAATTAGAAAATTTCTAGATTTTAGGCTAAGGATCTTACTCAGCAAGTGCAGCAGGATCCCATGAAGAAGGCACTTCTTTCTTCACTTGCTCTGATAGTGTTATCTGGGATCTCGCCAACTCAATATTGTACATAGAAAAAAACCAACCATCAAAAGCGAGACTTTTTGTGGTAGCTGCGTCCTTTTGCCAGCAGCCCTTATAACCAAACATCATGTTGAATAGACCAGAAGGTATTTTACCAGATAAGGATATATCCTGATTGAATTGCTCTGACATCTATATATAAATGAAAGGTTAGAGAAAGCAACAGTCAGCATGGGTAGATGTAATACTATCATCATTTTGAAATTCGTAGCGTCAATCGTAAGTGAAACAGTCAAACAGAGGATTAAAAGTCTGAGAAAGTTCTACAGGTGGTTGTAAATTTAAAGAACTTTCTATCTCTACTTGAGCAAGAATAAGAACACCAGTCACTTCTAAGGTTAGGAAATTTGAAAATCTTAGAAATTCCACCAAGAGTAAATAAGTAAATTGCAAGAGGAAGCATACTCGTTCTTACATTTAAACATATATCTCACCGCATAAGAACTTGGAAACATTAAAAAAGCAACCCGGAAGTTGAAGTTGACAGAGGTGGATATGGATAAACAACAATTTATCTCATAATCAAGCATGTAGGCATCAGGAGTTCAAACTAAAATTTTCCTTTTTGCCTTTTTCCAAACTCAATTGCCTTTTGAGGTGAACCGAATTGCACTAAAAATTGCAAAAAGGAAAAGTAATTTGCAACCAATTTTGCTACTGTTTTTTCCCAGCCAACAATCAGACCTTATTATAAGCTAAATTCCCAGTACAAAAGGAAGATTCACCTGAACAAAAGTTAGAACATCGGAATGAAACCTAGTCCGCTCGCCTTTGTCGCACTTAATCGACTGCGATACATTCCGTACAACTCTCCCACACGGCAAAACCAGGTCTTTAGTTAGGGTTCTGTCGAGCTCAATCAACCCTGAACCGGACGGACCCGGTTTACATGCCGATAAACGAATATCGGCCGTTAAATCGTACCCCGATCCTATCGCCGAAACAGCCTTTTCTGCCGCCGATTGAGGGTCGAACAGATTCGCATGAAACGCCATTGATTTATCGAATCATCCAACAATTTGATCAACTTATTATTATAACCGGGGATCCCCCATGGATGGATGGAGTATTTTAGGGTTTTAGATTTTTTTTAGTTGAAAAATTATTGCATTACAAAGCTGGTCTCTGGTTTCAGACACAGTAATTTCCCCGTGAGTGTGTGAGAGATAAAGTGAGGGTTGAATTTTGATTTGGATTTTGTGTTTCGACAATGTGAACGGAGCTAGTTAAAAGCTGGCGGCTGGCGGCTGCCTGCTGCCTGCTGCCTGAACAGTTGCCACGTGGAGTTTTACAGTTGAATAGTTGACTTTGTTTGTTTTATACGGCAACAACGCGCCAGATTAGTTCGTTAAATTACATGTATTACTCTGTCCAAATTCAGTTTGAAATATTGAAACTTGTGATTAATAGCGAATAGTACAAGTATTCTCCCAGCTGATATTTTTTGTAATAAAAATAAAGAGTTTACAATTTATTAATTTAATAAATGACTAATTTGATTACAAAAATATTTTTTATCAAATAAAATGAGACTCAGAAAATACATAAAAATATTTACACGAATTTTAAACCTTTAAACATAATTTTAGTCGTACCAACTCTGCAATTTTAATTAAAAATAGTGAATAATTCTATTTTATACATTATATTTTGTACCCATGATTATATTTTTTTATTTCGTATAATTGTATATGTTATTAAAAAAGGCTAAAATTTTAACAATTATATTGTTGTCTTCTAGATCATTTTGCCATTGAATTAAAGAACAAGTAATCGAGGGATTTTTTTAAATATAAAATGTCATTATTTGGGTGAAGTAGTTGGGTTTTGATGAGATTATGAAGGGTGCAATTTTATATGTTTTAATTTGGGAGGACTTGGCTTCATATAGTGATTAGTGAAGGATGAGGAGGAGAGATTTTTGTGGAAATTGCTTGTCCCATAAATTATGCACAAGTTTTCAAAGACAACTCTTCAAATTTTGATTTTGATTCTGATTCTGAGAGGAGGTGAACTTCTTTTTTTCAATCCTTTATTGACAATTTCAACTATATATGTGACCCTCATTTGGAGGGTCAGATTGAAATTTTATTGAAAATCATGGGGTACAAACAATGAATTAAAATTAATTAATAAGTCAAATATAAAAGCACATGGTTACGAGGATTTGTAACAAATTGAGAGTACATTATTCCTATAAAGGATCTTATTATTAGTCGAACTCGAATATTATTAGTTGAACTCGAACATGTATATATAATATGATCGAATTAACACACACGTACGATTTTAGATTGTTAACTGTTCGCGAACATGTTTGAGTTTGCGAACATAGTCAAACATTATTATGTTCGCGAACATTGATCTAAATGTTTCTGAACACAAACTCGTTCACGAACAACTCATGATCATATTTGAACTTGATCAAATTCACGAACATTTGGATCAACTGATCATTACATGCACTGAAGTAAAAATTAGGTCAAATATTGTGATCATCATTTGTCCAAAACTAAAAATGATTACTTAGAAGAAGTTAGAAGTTAAATTATATAGTTGATAATTAATGCATGTAATATACAATAATAATTGTACAATGACTATATATTATTGAAGTCTCGATACAATAATGACTTGATTTCCCTATTTTATATCTCGATTTGGCAATTTTAATTACTCGTGTACATGTAAGTAAATGTATTGTAGCATTCTTTAATTAATGTCAAATTGTTATTACATGATGATTAATAACTTTATTTATGTGATTTATCATGACTTGGGTTATAATTTATTAAATTATTAGTGATGTAAATTGTAATAATCTAACAAATATTGTTAAAAAAATTATAAATGAAAATTAATATTAAATATATTTTAATTAAATTAGAGGTGAAGAAGTAAACATTATTATTTATTAATTATTTAATAAAAATGTTAATTTTAGTCAATTATTAAAAAAAGATGTTTAAGTAATAAAAAAAATTACTATATACAAATTTAACAATTATTGATATGACAAACTTTAGAATTTAATATGAAATAACCAACTATTTGTATCTAGAATTTAAAAACATTAAACATGTAAGAAATACAATTCGAACTCGATCATCTCACGAGCAATCGCAAACCAATCGAACCGAACTGTTTCACGAACAAAGTCATTGTGACGCCCCAAAAATTAGATATACATTACCCATCTTGGGTCGCCAGATATATGGTATAGAATTCAAATACAACTTACTAATACAACTGTCGTGTACAATACGACAAAACATAAACTGTGAGTTTGAATACAAATATTGTCTACTAGAGATTATACAAACTCAAAAGGAGTCCTCATTACAATTATTATCACACTATTTCACAAAATAGTGAGGACTACTAATGCTATCCTCTTGACCATCACTCCGTCCCGACTTGTCCCAGCTATATTCTCATTTCCTGAAGAGAACAGTGAAAGAAATGGTGAGCTCAACTAGCCTAGTAAGAAATATTATGACTAAGATAATGCATAATAAATTATCATTAGTTTTCAACAATGTTAAACTGATAAAATATAATAGACATCGAGTTTAACTGCAGCGGAACAAACAATCCATTAAAAGAGTCAAGTAAAAAATAAAATCTACAATCTTTTATGATTGAAAAGGCTTTTCATCACTGTTATAGCTGAGACTCAGATTAATAAATATTTCACATCATCGAATCACCCCTGCACTACGGCCAAGGATATTCTTTAGTATCACGACCACAATTATCCATACACTATGGGCCAAGAATATTTGTGTATTCATTAATGGTCATGATCATGTCAACAACTGTCCATTAATGCTCTACGAGCTAATGATAACTTTTACCATATCATTTGTAACATTACGGTCATGATTACATCAAATAATCCCTGGTCATAATCATACTAAGTCCATCTATGCACTACAGGCCACAGATGACTTTCAACATAATATAAACATGGGGATGATGACAATGATATAAGAATTCAATAAAACAAGTTCAAGAATTAATTTATCCAAGAACTAATAATGTCCAAATTGTCAACATGATACTGCTTTGTAGAGTAAAATTCAAGAATGATCAGAATAATATTTCCATGAAAAGATACTAAATGAAACGCAAATATCAAGGATATTCTACTAATTTTATGGAGTATAGAAGTTAAAACTTTAACCAACTGAGTATAATAAAGAATGGAATAACAAAAGAAATCACCATGCATGCGGTACTTCGCAAAGACAGGTTATTCCAACAGAATACTAAATAACGGAATCAGGTCAAGCGAAATTCGCACCGACAGAATGTTCTAACAAAATAATAAAGAATTGAATAACAACAGAAATCACCATGCATGTGGTACTTCGCATAGACAGGTTATTCCAACAGAATACTAATAAGGACAGAATCAGGTCCGGCGTAAAACGCACAGACAGGATATTCCAACAGAATAATAAAGACGGAATTAGGTCCGGCGTAAAACGCACAGACAAGATATTCTAACAAAATAGTAAAAACGGAATAATAGAATAATGTCACCAAGTATAGAGTAGACCGCATATACAGGTTATTCCAACAGAATAATAAAAATGGAATAACAATAGTTCTCTTCATGAATAAGAAAGAATAACACCCCTTACCGTAAAAGAAATTGTATATAGAAAAAGAAAGGTAGCAGACTTCTCTTTTTATTTCTCTCTAAAATTTTCTCTCTCTGGAGTTCAGTGAATTTGTAAGAAAATAATGAAGAAATGAGCTTCTATTTATAGAAAAATGGACTGCATAGTAACTAACTCATGAACGGTCCAGATTGATTTACTTTAATCTGACGGTCCATATTTAAAATAAATTTTTTAAAATAAAATATATATATATATGGCATGTGATAACGCATTTCACAGGATATACTCCCGTGATTGAATTTTGATTCCTCTCCATTTAGTCAACAAAGCTATACCTATTTATATATATAATAATAACAATAATCGTACTCCCACGTGAATACCAGAACCTTCCCCACCCAAATTTGACTAACTCACACACACACACACACACATATATATATATATATATATATATATATATATATATATATAAATATATAATACTTTTATATATATATATATATATATATATATATAAAACAAAACTGAGATAATTATCATATTAACAATTTCGTCATTTCAATTATTGATTTAATAACATATAAAATATCGAAAATAATTGAATAAAATTGAATGACTTCTCACATGAGCATCAATAATCAATACCGTGTGCTACTATGCAACCACACGTATTACTGTACTTTTACTACCGAGTAGTTCAACAGTATCAACGGTAAAACTTCCGCCGTTATTTTCAATAAAATATTTTTGTCGTTTTCTCAATCTGACAATAATTCTGTTGTGGGGTCCACCAATGATTGTGCCGTCATACGAATATTTCTTGTTAAAACCAATATTTTCCGACCAATCGAATATTATATGACAACTTGCATACTTTGCAAAATTTGTAAATATTTCCCACAACTATAACATTATATCAAATTTATTTCATAATATTCAAAAATGATATTTATAGAAAATTCATTTTTATTTTTAAAAGTTGGGGTCTTACAGTCATAGTTCGCGAACATATTCGATCGAACAATTAATCGAACGTGATACCATATATAAACTCGACTCGTCTCGACAAATTAATCAAATCAGACCGAATATGTTCGCGAACAGTTCGTTTCGTTTGCAGGCTTAGTGGCATCGTTTTATTGTGGTTGCATGGCGGTAGGACCTGTTGTATCATTTTCACAGTATATTTAATGACAAAATGATTGGAATAAGTATTATCTTAAATCATGTGCTAAAACGACTAATACATTAGAATGTAGGGAGTATAGATTGGTAATACTTATATCAATTTTTTGTTTGTCAGATATTTGAAAGAATATTAATAGTGATTTTTTTTAAGGAGATATATAATAAGTAAGACTCTGATCTTATAATTATATTTAATCTAATATATTAATAAGTTAGATTCTCTTATAATTTGACACAAATTTATATTCACATGGTTTTTATTATGTTTTTTTGTTTTTGTATTTTTTGTTTAATTACTCTCTCATAAAATCAAATAATAGACTACTATTGTATTTGTTTGTTGGTAATGATCCCGACTCGGCCAATAGCTAGAGAACATTGTATTTGTTTCTATGCTTCAAGCGTTTACTTGAAAAACAACGAGTGATGACTGGAAATGTGCATTATAGCAGCCCAAGTATATTTGTGTGTAATTTAGTATATTAATTATTTAATTCAAAGTTTAGTTTTAGGGTTGAGCATATATATATATATATATATATATATATATATATATATATATATATATATATATATATATATAGTCCGGATCTTAAGCTCACCTCTTATTCAACTCACCCGAGCTCACCCTCCTTTAGCGACGGATCCGGCCACGGTTCGGTCATACAATCGTCGTCTATACTTTTAGTGACGTTATATGTTGTCCGTTGTTAAAAATATAGACGACGGTTGAATGACCGAACCGTCGCTGGGTCCGTCGCTAAAGGGAGGGTAAGCTCTAATAAGTTGAATTAGCGGTGAGCTTAAGATCCGGACCGTATATATATATATATATACAACACTCTGATAAAAATCGGACCAAATTTTTTTTTTTGCTTTTTTTTAAATAAATAAAAAAAATATTTAATATTTTATGGAACTGAAATTTTTCCATAATACAATGTTTTGGACGTGTTTTGAACACCTATACCAAAAAATGGTGGTACAGTCTGCACAGACTGTACATACATGTTATGTTATACGTACCCAAATCACACCCAAAACACTGTATTATGAAAAATTTCAATTCTATAATTTTTTTTATTTTTTTTATGTGTTTTAAAAAGAAAGCAAAAAAAAAGGATCGGATTTTAAACCTGTCCGGGAGTCCGGACAGGATCCGGTCCCTATATATATATATATATATATATATATATATATATATATATTTATATATATATATTTGATGTTAACATGAGGGTTGGTTCTCTACTTGTAATACCCGAAAATAATAATAAAATAAAATTACCTTGTTTAAAACATATTAATTAGATTTCGTCATTTATTTTGGGTCAAATTAGTCATTTAATTTATATGGGCTAGTAAATATTAATAAGTTATGGATAAACTAAATTTATAAAATTGGGCCTTAAAACTAATTGGGTTTAATTTATATTTGGATAATATTAAAATCCTATTAAAATTGATAAATTAATAATATAAATAAATACATTAATGAGTAAAAAAAAAAAAAAAAAAAAAAACTTGAACCCTAAATATTATACGCTATTTTATTCTTCCAATAAAAAGGAAAACACAAAACAACGGCTGCAAAGAGCTATTGAATACTCGGAAGATTTTTGCAGGAGGAAGAGGGAGTGTTTTCTTTCAAGGTATTTATACTTGTATCCTGAGATTATAATTCGCTAATAATTAATTCAGTGAAGTGGCGCAAGTTTGACCGAATTTGTAACAATATTGTGCACCATATTTTACTTGGATTCTATTATAGGCATTCTGTAATATCTTTTGCGGTACTGGTACATGATAGATATCATGTTATTATATATATATATATATATATACTGAATACTGATTACCGAACATGTTGCTAAAAAAAAACGTGGTCATGATGTAATCAAAAGCTGCTGTCAAATAAAAAGAATTAAGTATATTATGTTATAGGTGTTATGCATGTTGGGTTGCTGATGGAGTAGATTCATTATATTATATTTTAATAATCTTTTAGCATATATATTTAAATTATCATTTGGCCATGAAATTTGTATATGAAATTAGTAAATCAATTAAAGATATTTATATTAATTTGTGTTAATTAATTTTGTCGACATAGTTATAAAAGTTTTAACAATAAATTTAATAGTATTATGTTATTAATGATTAGATTGTAATAAAATTTTATTAAATTATTTAGATTGAGCGAAGGGGGAGTCTAAACGAGTTTTTGGAATATACCTTGGGTATTACATTACTTAATCCAGGTACGGATTCCGTACTCCTTCAGCGATAATCCTTTTAATTTTGATTTATTCATTTTGTTTTCATTTAGAAGTTAGTTATTGTTCCGCATGTCTGTTCCTTTTCAAATCCATGTGGTAGTTTCGTTTGGGGCATTAATATTTAGAACTCATATTTGTACTCTTGAACTCGGTTATCATGTTTAATAGTTATTTCAATTGTCATAGTGATGTACATGTTATTATATTTTTTTGAGACTTGTGTTAATGATTCGTTCGATTTAACATGTACACGTTAGAACCCCTTTGTGTTGATATTTTGTCGCATGTGTTGTGACATTATATTTTGTTAGAATATATCGTAGGGTATACCTGAGCTATAACCACCTGTGGGGGTACCACAGGCATGTCCTCTTGGCACCGAGGCATGACACCTTCCGTGGCGGTGTGATCAGTCCACGGCGTCTCCGTTTTGTGCTCCGGTAGGAGTTGGCCATTTGGTGTTTTGTTGTGGGAGGCGTATGGGTCGACCCTAGTTTCTGTTCTGTTCTGTTCTGCGGATTGGTGATGTTTGTGCCAAACACACCTTCCGATTTTGCACGCATCTGGATTGTGCAGTCCGATGTGTGATTGCCTGTGTGGCATTATTTTGATTGCCTGTGTGACATTATTTGACTTGCCTGTGTGGCAAGGTATATTACTATATTCTGAGCTCGGTATGAAATAACACCCAGCCATTTGATTCAGCCTATCATTTCACTGTGTTAGTTTTATTCGTTTCGTTTCAGTTCGCTTCATTTCATTTCATTTAATTGTGTTAGTTATTTCGTTACATTATTCTTGCATTCTATATCCGTACTGGGCATTTGGCTCATGCTGTGTTTTTCTTCCGGCAGGTAATCAGGGGGATCAAGGGCAAGTGTGATGAAAGCTCCATTCATTCCAATGATTTAGAAATATTCTGTTTAGACTTGATGAGTCAGTTACTTGGAATTGTAATAATTATTTAGACTGTAGTTTGAGCCAGTGTGACATTTATTATGGTTTGTCTTATGATATTGAATTATTATGAGATTACTCTTTTGTGGTTTAGAACCTTGTGATCTTCCTTAGTTCTGTTGTGTTTTGAGTAACCTCTCTTTCTATTTTAGAAAGGGGGTGTTACACTACTCTTAAGCAAGGTTTTCATAATCGGACCGTTCGTCGAATCGAAAAAAGTATCGGGTGGATGAGTCATTGGTCCAACCAGTGGTCGAAAGGTTATTAACTCAGTGACGTCATTAATACATAAAAAATACATATTATTAGTAATTAATAAAAAAATTAAAAATCTCATTTTTTATGAACTAAAACATAATAAAAATGAGTTACAATAATAATAAAAATGGTTAATTTTAATGTTAAACTTTTTTGGTAAAAAAAAATCGGATCAACTGGGTTTACCGGTTGGACTGGTGGTCAACGGTTCAACCCGAGTTTTGACCAAAACCAGATCATTGGTCCAACCAGACTGGAAAACGGATCGATTCTAGTTTTTACCGGTCCGAGTTTTAAATTTAACCATATGTTTTATTTATTTATTTATTATTATTTACTATAAATAAGAATATTTCTCATCAAACGGAGATATATAGTTGTATGTTGGATGTATACAGATTATAAGTAACATCATTTTTAGCGCAAGACAAAGAATAGGTAGCAAGTCTCTCAAGGGGATTGTCATGGAAATCCCCTGGATCTAAAGTTTAAGTCGGCGCATAAGTTGTTAAGAAGAGAGTTGGATTGGGTTACTATGAAGTTATTTTTATGATAAGTTGGTCAATTAATTAATAAAATATTAACACGTAGAGAAAGATCATCTCCCGCTTTTCTGTTGACCAGAGATGGATTCTGAATTTTTTTTAGCAGAGACGGATTTTAACTATTTTTTTTGTTCAAGTTAAATAAGAAAATTTGAACTAATCATAATAATGTTTATAAAGTGCAATAAATATTCAGTCTAAATTAAAAAAGAAATTTTAAATAAAAAATATTTAGACACAATTTTAGAAGACATAAACGAAATGAATTTATGTTTGTCTACCAAGTAAAATAGACACGTATTGAGGTGTTATTGGATGATATTTTTGAAGTTAATAATTAGGAGGTATCTTATAAAACTTGAGGAAGAAATTAGTTGTTTCCTTATGTTAATATCACTTGTATTGTATGTTTGTTTCCAAACATGTAATTTGAGCCGGCAGCCACGTTATGGAGATATTACTAGTGACGGACGGACACTGGACTGTGGCTATCATAAAAAAATTGAATTCAGGTCCAGAGTTATTGGCCCAATATTTGTGTTTGGGCCACTATTGTTTTCGGTAAGGGTGTAAACGAACCGAGTCGATTCGAATATTGAGTTATTCAGATTTGGTTTACAAAATTTATCGAGTATAAAATAAAGTTTGATTGAGCCTCATTCAACTACCGAGTTGAGTACGATTCCGAATCGAGCCTGAGCAATTTGGACTTTTCCAATGAATATGATCCGAGTATCAATAGAAAATTATAAAAAAAAATTTATTATTTATATGATCCGAGTATCAATATTAATTTTCAAAAATTTTTATTATTTATATTTGCTTTGCATTTAAAGGGGTTTCATCCACAGCAACCAGTTGTTGGGAGCAACCCATTTTTGGCCAGTCGTAACAGTTTGTACCGGCTTATAAAAAAATTGCATAAGGGCCGGTACAAGCGGTTACGGCTGGCCAAAAATGGATTGCTCCCAACAACCGATTGTTCTAGATGGAACCCCGCATTTAAAAATGTAGTATAATAATTTAAGAGGACGGGAGATTACCAATGTTGAAAAAGTCAACAAAGAGTTTTCAACAATAATGTCTACGTACGTTCGTACGTACCTAAACTTGAAAAACTAAAATTACTTATTGTTTTATACTCTCTCCGTTTATTAATATAAATTGTTTTAGAAAAATATTTTTGTTTCTTAATATAAATCGTTTTAAAATTTCAAGTAAACATTAATTGTTTAGTTTCCATTATTACCCCAAGTATTAAATATAACTTTGGTTCTCTCACTATTTTCTGTCTAATAAATAACAAACTCTTCTTCTAATACAAGGACAAAATAGATACAATAATTGATATTATAGTTAATGCTATACAATCATTTCTTTAATACTTGTGCACAACTGTAAAACGACCTATATTAAAGAAGGAAAGGAGTAGTAAATAGTTTTTTACTCCAAAGCTAGTTAAGTTGTGGGCGGTAAAATTAATTATGCAATGTAGTATGCGCCAATTCACAAGAATGAACGTACGAAGTTTGTCAACCACAAAATTCTACTACTCAAATCAATTAAAATAGAAACGTGTGAAAAAATCCTTCTCAAATCAATACGCCAATTCATATTGTTTGAATAATAATATTTTATCATTTTAATCACCCACCCATTATATTTAATTTCAGCAAAAATGTGAGAAAAATAAAAAAGTTTGGAAAATACCCATTTTATTAATTTGGGGAAATTACTTAAAACCTTAAAAAATTAAGTACATACAAAAAATAACGGATTAAAAACGAACCGGCTATAGTGACGATTTTTTCCGTCGCTATAGCCGGCTATATCATCTCATATTTAAATTGTTAGAAAAAATTATAGTGTAAATTTTTACATTGTTTGTTACATTTTGATTAGAATTAGACTATAACTTTCACATAGAATAGAGTTTTAGTATTACATTTACAAACATATATCATCAATTAACTTAACAGTACTCGTAAAAATCAATAACTTACTTCACATATATTAGGTGATAAGTATCAACCAATATATTTGAACACCAATTATGTACTATAAACTTATTGAAATAATGAAATAAGTACGTAATAGCAATATTCAAATATCAAATATATTTCATCCATAGTTTATACATATTAAATTAAACACCTTAAAGTTGTATTTAGGTTTTAAATCTTTAAAAATTAAGAGTTTAAAAGTTTTTATATCAAAAAAAGAGAATGTTATTTATTGTGCATAAAATATCCGTTATTTTTTAATTGAGAAATTCGCAGATATTTAATATAAAAAATAAAAGAGAAATAAGATGATATTTAATATAAGGATAATATAAAAAATTAAGTCATTAATATTTTCTTGAGATTTATAAAATATAAATAATAATCACTTTTTAATATGACAAGTAAAAAAGAATAAAGAGTTTAATATAATAAACAATATAGCATTTTTGTCAACTAAAATTCCCTTGTTTTTAAAATTAGTTTTACCATATATCTAGAAGGCTAATATGAACATGTCCAAGACCGTCCAAATGATTCAATGACTCTTCATAATAATTGTAAGAAAATTATTAAAAAAAAATATAATTTTTATAATAAAAATATTATTATAAATTCTATTTATATATTTATAACGATATTTTATTATAAAAAAAATAAAAATTTGTAGATTTAACAATCAATTAGCCCATGACTCTTGTACCAAACTAATGAATAATAATGATCAAACATTTTGACCTTAAGCATATAAAGTCCTACGTAACTGCGCCGTGAAAATGATTATAGTCCGGGTCCATTGGATATGCACCCTAATTGGACGACCGTCAACGTGATGCCGTGATAACGTTTGCCGCCGTCACGGACACGAGTGACGACAAAACACAAACGTATGACCGAGTATGTGGTGATGCCTCTGCTGCCGACATATTGGCTCGTGAGGGGGTTGGTGGGGACCATTATACTAACTCTCGTGTGTCCCACGTGACATCTATCTATGTATATGCCCTTTTACGGAGACCATCATTCTTTCGTAAAATCATTTTGTCAAATGTTTTTATTAGTGCATTGACTCTTTGAATTAAGTACTCCACTTGGTAAAGAGTTGATAATTCAGTGAATAAAATTATATATTTAACATTATTTTATGTTGATCAAAAATAATTACTATCTCGGTCAATGGTTTTAATAATTACCATCCAAATATCAATAATTATAAACGAGAACAATATTTTTACCCAATATATATACACCTAGGCTATAATGCATATTATATAATTATATCATACATAAATCGCACTGAATTAATATTTTTAGAATATTTAGACCTCCAAACGTACTCTAGTATTTTTGTTGGTTTATAATTAAATAAATTACATTTGAAAAAACTGAACACTAGTCTGAAATAATATCCAACGTAGTTTCATACTAATATAATATATGAATAAAATTTAGACACAACAATAATTAATGGATCAATATACGTCTCGATAATATATTTATCAATTTAATAAAATTAATTTTATACTGATTATTTCCACAATTAATACGTATATATTTATTGAAAATGAATATTATAGAGAGAGAGGAAAAGACGGCCGGGCAAGGTGGCTGCAAAATCTGAAGAATCTCTGTTTGCTGGTACTGCTGACGCGTATTAGGTAGAAGAGAAATGGAAGGAAAAGGAAAAGGAAAAGGAAAAGGAAAAGTAGGGGGACTTTGCGTGTTTCACTCTTCTTCTTCTTCTCTTCTCTTCTCTTCTCTCGAGTAGAGAAGAGTACAGTACTGATTGGATTCTCTCTTTCTTCCCAGTCTCACCTATTCATGTCAGTGTAAGGTCTTTCTGACATTTTTAATAGCCCCCTACACTTTATTTAAACGTACATGGACCACACCATTTAATATCAATCTTATATTCCAATTACTAAAGTTTTCTTTGGTACAAGTGTACAAGTACAACATATTCTCAACATCTTAATCTTTAAATAAGTATTGTCAAAATCAAAGTGTAGAACAAATTTTAATTTGAATCCAATCAAATATATATGAAAATTAGCTGGGTCCCGTGCCTCTGGCACTGTATGGACAGTAATATTTATCTCAAACTTAAAACGGCCCAGATGATTTATTAAGTGAACGGTAAATTCAAAATCATTATTAGATAAATTAGATAGATAGATGTATTTTATTAGATAGATGTATGGACGGTGAGATTTATCTCAAACTTTGGACGGCCCAGATGATTTATTGAGTGAACGGGAAATTCAAAATCATTTGTATTTTATTAGATAGATAATACCTTAAATTATTAGTACAATAGTACGTTTTAAGGTTATTTTAGTTTACTATAAGTTTAAATAAAAGATTATGTCTGAATGTATTATTATTAGTAACTTAATTCTTTATATACAGATAAATTTTGACGATTCCGTCAGAATCGATCACACACACGGTCCACAGATCTTTTCTTCTCTGGTCATTGTGAGATAATACTGGCTAATTTCGTGTCCTCACATCCTCACCTCTCTCTATTGTGTGATAAGACCACCCGATCGGATAACTCAACCCTAACTTTCGAGAGTCGACTCTGATACCATATGAAACAACTCGGGTCAAATCCCATATTCAAAAATAATCTCGGGTCAAATCTCAAGTTTGAATCAAATCAAATCCATCCAAATAAGATTTTAAACCACCAACACAATAGTATCTTCTTGGAGTCAAATTCAAAAGGTCATGACTGAGAAACTATTAGTAGTAACCTAATTTTTTATATACAGACAAGTTTTTCTTATATCTTTCAATGTAAAATTGGGGTGTTACATAATCTCAGTTTTATTCTTTTATTATTTTTTAAAACAAATAATTTTAGTGGTTTTTTTTTAATGTGGGTTATTAAATAAAATTTTATATTATTTCTTGCAAGATCAATTTTGTCACTTGAGATTGATAAAATTGAACCAACAATGAGGTTTTAGCTTAGTTACTGTGATCTTTAAGTCTCAAATTCCAACTATGACTTGATTGATTTTTAATATAATAATAATAATAATAATGTGTTTGTTTATAAATTTTATTATATTCACTAAAAAGTGAAACTTCCAAAAAAAACAACAAGAAGAAGCAAACACAAAATCTAAAGGAATAAAAACAACTTTGCTAAAAAGTACTCCGTATTTTATTTGTTTCAATTTGTAAGATTAATTTTTTATAAATTAAATTTAAAATTAACGTAATTTATTTAATTTTTAAAAATAATAAATCTTATAATCGAAAGGAAAGAAAGATGAAGTCCGTTGTTTGGCCCATTCGCAGATGTATGTGATTGTGGGTTTATACGTAAAGCAGCAAAATACATGCATTCCCCCGTACGTTTATATTCTTGATAAAGAGTGCGACTTAGTCCGACCCTTTAATTAATTAAATTAAATTAAATGGTTATAATAATTGACCTATAGATGATGGCCGTCGCAACCCTTTTTCACATGTTTAACAGTCTTAATCAATAGCAATTAATTAATAATATGGTTTAACCAAAATTTTAATTATTACTACATGAATTCAGATTATGGTGTGGTGACCTTCTAATAAAATAAAAAGATGGGTACACCCACATTAAGCAGCAACTTCTTCCCTCATTTTGTTATCATATTATCCGACCTTAAACTATATTAATGGTTATGTCAACCATATATATATACATACCTATATCTATATCAATATGTCCTATATATTACTGACTGTTGTCATTGATAGTGATGTTATCAATTCTTATCGATTAGTCGAGCGTGGTTAATATGAAATTAATTTTGTTCAATTGATCAATACAGTGTCAACACGCATATTGAATGTGATTTTTTCTCTCTGTCTGTCAGCACTGTATTTGGTCAATTGACTAACTTAACATGAAGTTAACTTCATGCATGGTAACCGGATCCCAATCAGCGCATATGTTCCTTGATATATATCGTTTTAGAAAAAGAAATTGTCTCCTAATATATGTTATTTGAGAATTTCAAGTAAACATTAATTGATTAGTTTCTAATATTATTCAAGTATTAAACATAACTTTGGTTCTATCACTATTTTTTGTCTAATAAATAACATTATTTTTTTAATACAAGAATAATATAAATAATTGATATTATATTTAATGTTATATAATAATTTTTTTAATATTTATACACAACTTTAAAACAACTAATATTAAAAGAGGAGAGAGTATGCATTATGTGTAGAAATAATTTGAAGTCATTAATATCTAATATTCATGTCTTAACCATATGATAAAAAATTATTCAGGATTCGAGAGAGAAAGCCGGCAAGAGATCCCTATTGTTTTATTATTATTTTTTTAATGTCCCGTTCTCACTACTAATAAAGAGGGCCACAATCAATTTTTTTTTACTTTTCTTAATAATAATAATAATAATAATATTTTTTTAATTACTATTATTTTTTTACCTATGGCTATGAGAATTATTGATTCACCCTTTCAGAGGAAAGGTCCCCAGTTCAATATAAAATTTAATATTTTAAGTATAAAATAATTTTGGAAGATATGTTGCAGCATATGGTACCCCACAACCAGATCCAGAAGTGGTGATATGTCTTCATGCATAGAATACCGATTCCGATACCAATATGGCAATATCAAAATAAAATAAGCCACAATCACCTCTATACTCTTATCTGTTTTTTAACATAACTCGTTTTACAATTCTTTTTATAAATATTAATTATTTAATTTTTAATATTATCCGAAATATAGGAACAAATCCAGGATTTGTTTTTAGGGGGGCCAAGAATTTTTTTAACAACATAATATATTTAGAAAAAAGTACTCGGAAAGAATGCATTGATATGGACCGTAATTGATGTAAGCTCGCCGAACTTCATCACACCACAACATTTTCATATTTCGATACTTATTTCAGGATAACGCTCTAAATAATTAATATCTCATTCTTTATCTTTAATTCTTGGTGATTTAGAAAATGTTTTTATTGTTCAGAAGTAGGCAAATATGTTTGAACATTAGGCGCATGAGTAAGAAGAGATGTGTCAACATAATTTAATTGCTTTCTCTTGAAAAATGAATCAATAATATGTGATTTTTCCATGATTCTAAAACAAAAAACAAAAAATTCAATTAACTACACTACAAGAATGAGTTAATCAATGGACTATTTATTGAACTTTTTTAATAATAAATTTTTCATAAATTTGCAATCAAATATGTAAGGTTTTAAATGATTACCGGAAAACAAATTGAATATGCAATTGAAATTATAACTTCTGTTTCTAAAAGATTGTCGTTTAAGATTTTGGCACATGGATTAAGAAAGTATCATTTATCAAGTAAAATTTATTTGAAATTTCATCACTACTCCTCTATGAGAAATTGAAAACTATTAATAAAAGGAAGAGAATTTCTTGGGACAATGAGAGAGAGTAGGAGTAATATAGAAAAGTAAATAATTTATTCTCCTCGAAAGTTGTAAACGACAAACTTTTTAGAATATTTTTTTTCTTCTAAAACGACAATCTTTTAGGAACGGAGGGAGTAACATATATAATATTATGATCACTCATTAAATTTTTAAAAATTAAAATATCAAGTTCCATAAAGCAAACAAAGAATAAAAAAATTTAAATGAGGGATTAAGTTGGTTACGTGAATAGAAATGTATCATTCAATTGGAATAACACATATACAGTATTATATTCCAATTATACAAACTTGAAATTATAATAAATTTAATAATGATACATTTTTAAACCTTGGGGTCCCCTCCAGTCCTATGCTAGTTTCGTCCCTACCCAAATATTAAATATAATTTTGTTTCTCTTACTATTTTATGTCTAATAAACATCATTATCTTTTATTCAATACAAGAACAATATAGACAATTAATATTATATTTCATGTTTTATAATAATTATTTTTAATTCTTGTGAATAACTCTAAAACGACTTATATTAAAAAAACGGAGAGAGTATTATTTACATACACCCCCCTAATTGCATGTAGGCACACGCGATAGAAGGCGAGTGAAGATGGTAGTATTTGATGCAATTAGAAAGCAACAAAAAATGAACCCCTAAAAAATGGAAACTTTTTCACCGTCAAGCTGAAAAGAGAGTCAAGTACTTGCACACGTTTGTTTCACACTTGGGGAAAATTTAGCAGTAAATTTATTTTTCTACTATTACATTATTATTATTATTATTATTCATTTGGAGCATATACATCTTTCTCTCTCCTAAGTTATGGGATAAGTTTACAAATTTGTCAATTAATACATTATATAACAAGGATTACGTACTATTGGATTTAGTGGGTCTGTCTATTAACTTTATAGTAGTAGTATACATCCACCCAAATGCCCTTATCCTTTATGTTTTTTATTTACTACATAATTAGAATGAATTCTAAGTGACATGCACTTAAAATTTCTCTATTTCACCTAAATATATTATTCTAAATTTAAGTTTAAAGTCAAGTTGTTACGTTTGCGTGTCAATATTATATTAAACAGGGTGCGAACTTCATTTCATATCATTGTCCTAAATTTGGAGTGTGATTGATTGCAACTACATAAATATAAAAAAAAGGACTATAATTTTCGGACATGAAATTAACAAACTAAGCAAACAGCTTGCTTAATTATATCGTCTGCTCATCTGAAAACATTTCATTTTCACCTACTGGTCTCGTAATTAAGATTAAGAAACCATGCAACTATATATACATATCATATCCTCAAATCATACACAGCAGGAGAATTAATGAGACTACCGAAATAAAAAAAACAACATTCCCAAGGATCATGCATACTAAACCGAACTCTCAAAAACCAACTCACAGCCAAAAAGGTGGAGGCTCATTCAAATCAATGGACAACCCACGTCTGCCGCCACCTCGCACAATCCCAAATAACGCCGTTGTGCCCGAACTCTCCGGCACCGGCGCCTCTCCGGAAACAGCCACGGCACGCCGGTCCATAAACCCGGATGAGGAGGGGGAATGATCCACGTCTCTGAGAACCGGAGTATGAAGAAACTCCCCGATGACGAGACGGCCGGACGGAGAAGCCCAACGGTGGTCGGAGGGGAGGTTGAGATCGAGAGACAGCGCGGTTGACGGCGGCGGAAAGTTTGTCTTGGCCTTGGTACCTCGGAGTGACCTGGCGGCGCCGTCGTACGCTAAAGCTGCTTCCTCCGGGGTATCGAAAGTGCCCAACCAAACCCTGGTTTTCTTCCAAGGATCACGAATCTCGGCGGCGTAACGGCCCCACGGCCTCTTTCTCACTCCTCTGTAGTGTCCCTCTCTTGTGGACGCCATGAGTGTTTTTTAGAGAGAGAAAATGGGTGTTATTTTGTTGGAGAGGAGAGAGACAGAAGGGGAGTGAGAAGCTAAATGAGAGTGAGAATTGGGCGGTATAAAAAAAAGCTAAAGGGACCCACAAGTCACCCGTAATCGTCGGCTGGACGGCAAGATCTCTCTCTCCTCCTCCTTATTTATAGAGACAAGTCTCTAAAGTATTATACGTTCCCAATGGCTTGGTCTACTTTATATATAACATCTTCACCGTTGGATCTATTCTCATCATGGGCTAGATACATTTTTTTTGTTTACTACAATCGGAGCATAAATTATGTTCACAGAATAAATACATATTTAATGACATTTTCATAATTATTTTAACAACATTAAACATTTTAAATTATTCTGATAATATAATTTTGTTTTGGTAATATCAACCACCAATTATGATGTCAAATCATGTAGACCATACCAATATATAACAAGTGTAAAAATATTGTCAAATATATATATATATATATATTTGTTCTGATAATATAAATATTTATCTTTTATTATCATTTTTTATATATTTACAAATAGAATTTGAAGCAAACTTGAATAGATACTTTATTACCCTATCTGTTTTTATTATTTATAAAAAATAATAGTCTCTAGTTTATTTTTAACAATAGTAGTATAAGATAATATCATGTCTATGTTTATTGTAATAATTTCATTAACATATTAAAAAAATTATTCAATTATATTACTTTTAACGACAATTTAAATTGGTCGGAAACAATTAGTAACACAATAATATTTTATTTCAACTCAAAGTATTGTTAAAAATATTATTTATATTTGTTAAATGTATATTAAAAAATAAATTTAATAGAAGAAGTCCTAATCCATAATAAAAGAGAATATTGAAAATAATTAATTATAAACGTGCAAAAAACATTAGTGTGAAAATTTCAACCATAGTGAAAGGCAAGCAACATTGTCGCATATACTTAAGTCGTTTCTCATTTGTGCATGATTCTTCTAGTAATTGCACGTTTTAAATTTGTGTCATAAATATATTTTGAAACATTTAGAACAGTCAAAGAGGGATACATGTGATTACCATAGGAGACTTGTGAAATTAAACTTCGTAAATAATGTCAAAAAGTACAAAATATTAAAAAATGTTTAAAAATAATAAAATTAAAGTCATAATACAAAATTTATTTATTATTTTTGTATTGATCAACAAACAGGGATTTATCCACTTATTTATCTCTTGATTTTAGTTTAAATTGAGAAAGTCTGTATAAATATAATTTATATTCTCTTATTTATAACTTAGTCATATAGCTCGGTTTGGTATCCGTTACTATTAGTAGCAGACGACATCTGTCATCGACTACTATTATTAGCGGACATGAATTTTTATGTTCCAATTTTGATTGTTGGTTTTTGTTTTGATTGTGTAAATACTTGTTATGAATCATTCCCTTATACATAAATTACAAGAATATATATTGGTTAGTTTTTATAAGGACTACTATTATGCCCTTTCTGTATAAAGGTGTAAATGAACCGAGTCGAGTATTGAGTTACTCAGATTTGATTTTCAAAATTTATCGAGTATAAAATAAGGTTTTATTAAGGCTCATTTAAATATCGAATCGAACACGATATCGAATCGAACCCAAACAGTTTAAACTTTTCATATGTAACTAATTTATATTTTGAGTAAGTTCAAGTAATTTATCGAACAATTTGAGTAAGTTCAAGTAATTTATCAAACTTTAAAATTTGTTCATATTTAACTAATTTATATTTCAAGTCGAACTCGAATTGAACTTTTAATTAAACGAGTACGAATCGAGTCCGAACTGTTTACTCATTTGAATTTATTTTAAAGAAAAATAAAAAAAATTAGTTGTTACGTGAGCACAATTATTATTAAGAAAAACCGATAATAGCACGTGATCTAAGGGAAATTTAATAGGGGTTGAATGTGTACATAAAATGTATGTCTTCTTAATACTACGAGGTTACTGATGCATGAGTAATGAGTCTGAGGAAAACTATATGGACAGGAGGGAGGGAGTAAATGTAAATGTAACAAGGTCGGTAGGTCCGTCCGTCTTAGGTTGATGGACGTACGTACTACATACGTGTATAATACTCCATTATTAAACATATTATTAATTAATTTCGACCCATTAATTAATAATATATTTTATTACTTAAATTATTTCTTCTAAATTATTTATTAATTAAATTATCAATTTATATTTTTATGACCTCAACATTAATTATTCCTTGTTAATTTTCACATGAATATTATTATTATTATTATTATTCTCACATTTCAATAAATATATTTATCTCTTTAAACTCACCCGCTAATTATATGCATATATGTCCATACATGAAAACTGTCCATATTTGTTGGTATTAATTTATAGTTACTCTATTACTTTTATTGTTATTCTTACTGTCCAATAAATATATATAAAAAAAGTGATATTACAATACATCATTTTCTAATATAAACTTTTTATAATTTCTTTAAGTTTCTAATAAGAGTTGATTAAAAAAATTATAAGAATATAAATAAAAAAATAAGATAAAAATTATTATTAATATAGAAATAGAATATTTATTTAAAAAATAAAAAATTAGAACGTATTCGATATACTTGTGAGTTGAGTGGGGGCCGCAAAACGAGGGGAGGGGGCAAAAAGAGAGCCGCCGGGTGATTAGACGTATCCAAGTGGGCAGTGGTGTTTTGCGGGGTTTTTACCCTTTTTTCACATTTTTGTCATGTGACTGACTGACTACTCAAAACTATTGCTAAGCTTACGTATGCCCTATCCCTCCTCTCTTGTACGGCGCTGCTTAGCCGCGTCTGCCTGCCGGCAGCCCTTTTGACGAGTATATTTATAGTGGAAAACAAACACCATCTTTTATCATTTAATATAAAAATTAATTATCAAAATTAAAATTAAAAAATTCACATCCGTCACTTCTGCTGTTACGGAAACGCTCGACCGTTGGTTTGGACGTTAATTAGTAGCGGAGCCATTAATTTGAACGTTAATAATAGTATTTGCCTATTTTTAATTTATAACAAGGGGTTGTTGTTATGAATTATTCTCTATATTCCATTCAATTATGTACATAAATATATCTAAATTAAAAATAATAATAAAAGTATTTTTCCTTTCCTTTTTTTTATTATTATTTTATTTTTAAACGCGACACTAAATGTATACATTAATTAATTCTTTATATACCTGTTAAACGAAACTACATTTCTTATATTCTTAAAAGGACTGGAAAAAAACTCCTATATCTTTAATTTAAAACCGATGGAGCACTAAAATACTCTCAAAATCAAAATTATACCTGATATAAATTAATTAATTTATTTCGAAGTGTGTGTGTATATATATATATATATATGGTGTTATGAATTAAAAATATATAATTTGATGAGATGATCGTAAAAATACATTTAGAAAAACTCAATTTTTTAAATTTTGACTGCTATGAACAGATATAGGTGGTGGCCTATATAGGAATAGGAATAGGAATAGGAATAGGAATAGGAATAGGAGTATGTATTTAGTATAGTAGTAATATAATATTAGTGCATGTATGTATAGGTTAGTGGGTAATCAAAATTGCAGGAACATGTGTGGTGAGAGGATTGGAGGGATTTCTGTAAAAAAATTAGTCCTAGTACTACTAAAATGTAGGAGTAGGAGTAGTCCTTAGTGATAATTGTCAGCCCAGGTGGTGAGTTTCCACGTGGTGAGAGAGTAGATTACGTAGTGTCACAGATTTAGGAGACAGCTCCGAGTTGTTGACTCTCTTCTCTACCCTCTACTACTGCCTGCCTCATTCTGTTTTTTTTATTTCACTTAACCATATGGTGAAAAACAGAATCTCATCACTCCTCCTCTGCCCCCTTTGAATATGACTACACGCTTCTAATGCCTGCCTCACATTGACACTGACACTGACACCGACACCTTTTTTTTTATTTACTTGCATATTTAAAAAAAAAAAAACTTTTGTTCAAAATTTTGATCAATTTTACAGTCACATCCATTTATGTCAAATGGGTAGTATGTACGGTTACATAATTTTTTACTAACTGACTAAATGAATGAATAATTTAAGATACAAAAGTAGTATATTCTACACTACACTAGTTCCTTGTTACTTTCCCAAGTGTTGCAAAGGATTTATTTCCCCGACTTAAAAAAAGAGGAGGGGGTGAGGGGGAATAATATACTACAAGGTCCTTCAGTCAGTCTCCAGTCAGTCCAGCATCCTATCATATCCTATATCATGTTTAAGGAGGAGGATCTTAAATAATTAATTCTACCTTGCGAATAAGGAAAAATGACCGTGGTAGTAGAACAAGGGATGAAGCTAAAAGTCCAGGAATCAAATGAATTGATATAATACCACCTTACCTGGGCATCAGGAAAGTAAACTAGGTCCATTCTCAGCAGCAGTCCTAGTATGTTCATGGTTGTGATGCCTGATCATTTGAACATCACGAGAGAAATGGGTCCTTGCTTTTGCATACGGAGCATCTCTTGCTGCAAGCAACAAATATAAAATTACAACAACTGATGGCAGAATGAGTTTTGTAAACCCCCCTAAATTCACTCATACTAATCATCCATTCTCTCTACTAACAACTGCAAATCTTTGGTAGTATTATTATCAGATATGCCCTTACCCGCAATTCTCTGAGCTCGGAGGATATTCTGCCTCCTTCTCCACCAACAACTTAAGCAGGTAACCAACAGTAGGATTGCTGCAAAAGCACCTAACCCAATGCCAATTTTCGCTCCACCAGACAGATAGGCCCCACATGTTGGCAATCCAGGTATTCCACAAAGACCAGTATTATCGGTGAAACTGAAAACATCAACACTAAATAAATATAAATTGAAAAATTCCATGTTTCAACATAATAGCGCCAATGAACAGTCCCCTAGATTTCAGTAAATCCTACAATCTGATTTATGCTACTCGACTAGATATTTAAACACAAGCACATTATTGCAAAAGACGAAGCTACAAAACATCCCTTTAAGGCGTGGGAGGAATGCACTTCTAGACTACAGTCAACCATACTCGGCAGTCAGTTCTGAGTCTTCTGACACAAACTACCCTGCTGCTAGCACCTATCAAGATCCAGCCATCCTAGGAATCTTTATAGAGGGGATCAACGGCCCAACAGCAGCAGAACCCCCCAGCGGGAAGGTGGTTGTGTTGGGATTCACCGCAGGCAGGCCATGGTAGCAGTACTTGTCTACCATATACAGCGGGGGAGCACTCTAACCAATTTCATACAACATGGCACCCACTGCACTTCCTTACAAACCTCAGAATGCCTTGTCCAATAACAACACTAATGAACCAAACCTATAGCCCCCAGTGATGCAGGATGCAAGTCACAGGTGCACATTGATCAATTATTGATCATGTATACCAGTAATCCCTGCATTCATGGGAAACCTATATTAAGGTCAAACAGTTAGTTAACCGGGAAATATATGTAGACTCTTTAAATATTTTGGACTACTACTACTCTCTCCTAGCTCACTCCCTCACCGGACACCTCTATCCGCTCCATTTCATTAGGTACCCACTTACATGGATCACCTCCTCGCTTAAAATAATCTGTAACATCAGCAGGATTAAAGTTTCGTACTTTCAGAATGACATGAATCAGAACATACTTGAAGCTTGCTCTGTGCAAAAGCCTTCCTCCTAGTGAAGCTGGGACTCTTCCAGAGAGAGAGTTACTATTGAGATTCCTGAACCACAATGACATACATTAGCATTATAAGTTGCATATTTACATTTGTTATGCTAATAAGATTCTTGACATCTTGACAGATCTTACAGTCTCCGTAATGATGTCAACTGTCCAAGGCTTTCAGGAATTGTGCCGTTGAAAAAATTGTATGATAGGTCTCTGTAGTGCAATGCGCCAATGCCAAGTAACAGGTTCAGAATTAATAAATTGATATAGTAGTCAAAAAGTTCAAAACAAAAGAAGACCATCACGTGTAAAAATCAAGCATAGAACTGTGGAGGTTTAGTTAGTTAAGATTCTTATACTCCCTTGACAGATTATTGTAGAAATTCTGTCTCAGCAGTAATTGCCCTAAGTTTGCTTTCTTTCTATTACACTTTCCAGTGATTCTTATAAAAGCATTTAACTTAAGAGGCTTTATGAAGTATAAATAAAACTATAGGATTCTATGTTAAAGCCTTAAAGAAGTTTAATGATCCAGTTTATTTAATCACACTGCATGAGTTTTTATAGACCCCAAAAGTAGAAGGGAGAATGATTTTTTTAAAAGCTATTATAAGCATCTACGGAAGCTTACTTTCTCTCACTATCAATCATTCTTATTCCTCAAATATAAAAAATAGACAACTGAATCAATAAAACACAAGCAGCATTTTAATTTAAGCCAATAAAGAACAGGTGTCACTAATGTAAGATTAACTTCTATTTTTGGCATAGATGTGTCTTTGTTCCAGTGCAGTTCCCTTTTTAACTTGAAACATAGATATTCCAGAAATGGAACATTTATAACAATTGCATTATAAAACAGTAATGAAAAAAAATCAAAAATTCTCAATTAGATGATCGAATGTATATATCTTACAGTATTTCTAGGCTGGTAACTGTTCCAAGTGAAGAAGGTATGGTCCCATGGATGCTGTTTCCACTCAAGTTTCTGCAAACACACAAATTAAACATACATAAAAAACACGGTAAGTACCTAGATTCAAGCTTTCGGTAAATCACATAAACTTTCAGTTAACCATATCTGTAGTCATTTACTTCCCCGAAATGTAGTGTACCAACTATAATTATTTCATCAAGGTCAAATTAAGCTCTGATAACATTATGGAGGCCTTTATCTCACAACCAAATTTGGCTGAGCAGAATAAAATTAAACAAAAAAAAGGTTACAGAAAACATAGCAGAATCCTATCAGAAAAAGAAACTACAACAACAATATAATTTCCAAATAGAGTAAAGAAGGCCACACTAAGAACTTACATGCTTTGTAGATGACGCAGTCGAGACATGTCATTTGGTAAGAAACCCCTCAAGCCTTGATTGTCAAGACCACTATTCGTACAGAAGGGTATGAGAATAAAATTGAAATTAAATCGTAGAAAATTAAATTATAAGAAATATATTAACTGAAATAAACTTGTATAAATACAGTCATCAAACCAAAAAAAAACTACTGGATTATACGAATGTCAAGGAGGCGGCAATTCTACACTCAAGCATTTGTATTCAGGCAACATCCTGTTAATGATTGATAGATTAATGATTGATTGATTGCTCTTTCTTTTCTTTTTTGACAAGTCTATTATTGATGGCTAATTTAGGTAAATTTATTGAATTATACGTTTTGCCAATGTACTTTTTTGATAGACGAATAGTCTTGAAATTTCATGATATGATATAGAAAACACTGAATAATTTAATAATGGAAAAATGATATGTCAAAGAAGTTATATTGAAGCGTAGGATCCATACAGTCCATCGATGACCCATTTATTGCTACTTTCGTCAAATTGGCAATCTGCTCCGCTCCAAGGATGCAACTGTGGGACACAGGGATCACCATTCCACCCAAAACGAAGTGGAAGTCCCAGTGCACTCTTCAAAGTCTGCAAAGCCCTAACTAGAGAAAAAGAAGGAACGCATTACTTCACTGTTCATTTACTGTTCCAATATAAACTGCCCACTTTTTTTGTGCACGGAGCAAGTACTGAACGTAACATAGAAACAAAATAATATCTTACACAAGTTCTAGCTAAACAATAACACAAGTCTTTAACAATTTTCACACATTTAACATTGAAGTAGATCATGGAGTAAATATCCAAGAAAACCATCCATACAAGTCTTATCAAGTTTGCACATCATGAGTCAGTAAAAGTCTTAGTTAGTCATATGCTACGTGTTCTGAAAAACGCTGATGTGGCGCTGCAGCGCCCAAAGCCAGTTCAATTGGTGTGCTGCAGCGTGAGTTCCGTGTTCTTGACACTGATGACATGGCGCCGCAGCGCCTGATGCTAATTCACTAGCGGCGCCGCAGCGCCACTCTCTAGAAACAAAAATTTAGTTTTTTTTTATATTTTTAATTAAGATAAAATGTTTATTTTAATTAAAATTAAATTATATGATATTCTGTAATTCTAAATGAATAAAGGAGTATATTTGATTTGGAGTTGGATTGAAATAAAGATGTTTATTTTAAAAAGAATTGGAATTTCATGCTAACTAATTAGAGTTCGAATTGAATTCCATGATAACTAATTGGAGTTGAAATTGAATTTCAAACTAATTATTATTGCCCATTAAATTGATATTAATGTATATATTGAATGTTTTATTTATTGATGCATATGATGATATGTATGATAATAAATGGAATTGATTATGGACTATTGACCAATATGATTAGATTTTATTTTAATTGGATGCATGAATGTATGAGTTTTATAAATGGGGTCTGCGTACCTTGTCTTCTCTATTTTTTCTTGATATAATTTCTATCTCCTTCCTATGTACTTCCCCTTAACTGCTGATCAATGTTTCTATTTAAATTAAATAGTTTATGTAATAGGATTACTTAGAATTATCTTGAAGAATTGGAGACCAAGGAGCACTAGAAGACCCGTAAAATAATTAATCATTTATGTTGCAAGAATGTAGAAAGCTTTCGCTCCATAAAAAAATTCCAAACTCTGATAATCAGTTTTGATGATGAAATGGGCCCCAATTAAATAAGACATCCACTTGCTTATAGCCTGCAAAATGGCCAAAAGTTTTTTTCATACATAGATAAGCCTAGATGCTTCGGTGCCAAGGCTTTGCTCAAGAATGCTAATGGTCTTCCTCCTTGCATTAAGACTGCACCAATTCCTTTTGAACTAGCATCAATTTCAATGATAAATGGCCGAGTGAAATCAGGTAAGGCTAAGACAGGAGTCGAACTCATAGCCCTTTTTAAAGATTGAAAAGTTATGATAGCTTCAGAATTCCAATGAAATTGTTCCTTTTGTAACAGCCTAGTTAATGGTCTAGTTATCTCACCATAATTCCTGATGAACCCTCTGTAATAGCCAGTTAAACCAAGAAATCCTCTTAGCCTCAACTAATTTTGGTTCTGGCTAATTCAGCATGCTAGTAATTTTATTTGGATATGCAGAAACACCTCCTGCAGAAATAATGTGCCGTAAATACTCCACTTGGGACTGGGCAAAAGAACATTTTGACAGCTTAGCAAACAATGTATTTTGTCTGAGAAGGGTCAATGCTATATTCAAATGTTCCATATGTGTGGATATATCAAGGCTGTAGATTAATATGCATCAAAGAAAACAAAAACGAATTTCCTTAGATGTGCAGAAAACACCTAGTTCACAAGGGCTTGAAAAGTGGCAAGAGCATTTGTAAGGCCAAAGGGCATAACAAGAAATTCATAGTGGCATATGTGTGTTCTAAAGGCTGTTTTAGGAATATCAGGTGGATTCATTCTGATTTGGTGGTACCCCGCCCTTAAATCCAACTTGGAATAGATTGTTGAGCCTTTCAATTCATCCAAAAGTTCTTTAATTATGGGAATAGGGAAATTTATCCTTGATTGTGATTTTATTCAACTCTATAAAATCTACACAAAACCTCCACGATCCGTCCTTTTTAACTAATAAAACTGGTGACGCAAAAGGACTTTGAATTGGTTGTATAATCCCAACTTTAAGCATTTCCTGAACTGCTTTTTGTATGTGAGGATATCTGTAAGGTCTAATAGTGAATTAATCTGATCCAATTTTCAGTGGAATATGATGATCATGGTTTCTTTAGGGAGGTAATGTCTTTGGCCTCCTGGAATACATCTTCAAAAGACTGCAATACCTGCTGAATCTGAGGTGGATGAATTTGTTCCTTGGTTTCATTAGCTTGAACTGCAAATACACATGCTAGTAATGACAGTTGATCTCTTTTCCAAGCATCCTGTAAACTGACAGCACATTAGTAATCATTGACACAGAAGATGATTGTTTGTCACTGTTTCCTTTCAAAATGACCTCCTTTCCCACAGAAAAACTCAGGCTTAATGTATTAAAATTAAACACACAATCTCCTAAAGTTTTTAGCCATTGCACCCCCAAGATAGCATCACAATCCTTTAAAGGAATTAATCTCATATCAGTGCAAAATTTATGGCTATCCATTCAAATCTCTTGCATCTTTATGTGCACATCTTATAACCATCTGCCACACATACTGGCATAGGGTTGTCCTCTTCCCTTGTACAATTGCAATCTCTCAGTTGTGCTACTGTTCAAGAAATTATGAGTGCTCCCAGTATCAATAAGGAGAATGATTTCCCTTCCTTTCACAGTTGCCCTTAATCCGTAATGTGGTTTCAGATCTGTTTCCATTTAAGGCATGCAAAGAAATAGCCACCTCCATTTCTTGTTCTACACTATCACTATTTACTTCTGATTCATCCTTGCATTCATCCTCCCACTCATCATCTCCAATGATCATATAAATCTGTTTAAACTTGCACATGTGTCCTGATTTGTAAACCTCATCACAATTAAAACATAATCCTTTTTCCCTCCTAGCCTGCATCTCACTACTTGACAACGAACATTTTCTTTAGGACTTCCTACCACAACATTAGGGCTACCTCCTTGAAATTGTGACTTGGATACTTTACTGTTTACCCACAAAACATTACTTCCCCCACTGTTTCCCACATACGCCAAAACATTACTTCTCCCACTGTTTCCCACAGGTTTGTGGAAATTTGAGATAGGTTTATTCTTTTTGTAAATAGTTTCAACAGTCATTTCTTGAACCCTAGCTGCTGCCATAGCTTATGTTAATTCTGTTGTTTAAGAAGACCAACAAATCCTCCTATTTCTTCCTTTAATCCTCCTATAAAACATTTAACAAAATATGCTTCATCTAATCCTGGATTCTTAGCCCCAACCAATGCTCTAAGGAATTCAAATTTCTTTTGATAATAACTTACTGGAGCAGTCTGTGTTAATCTATTGAATTCAACCAATGAAGTGCGAGTATTTTTTCCAATTTCATTCCATGAATGATTTGTTGAAACAAGTGTGGCTCTTAATCTTGAAGGAGAGGTTGGGTCTTGGTTCCTAGCCTATTTTAAGTCTAATCCCAATGTGTAATGGAAGCAATTTGTAAAGGATATAGAAACCAGATTTGGAGAAATCCTTTACAGTAGTGCATTGGCTGAATTTAATAGGTCATAACAAACTTCCACAGTAAGTCATTACCAAAAGAGGTTTTAATTTCTTAGAGCATTGGTTGAGGTAAAAAATCCAGAATTAGATGAAACATATTTTATTAAATGTTTTGTGGGAGGATTGAGAAAGGAACTAGGAGGATTTATGGGACTTCTCGAACCTCAGAAGTTGACTGAGGCCATTGCAACAGCCAGAGTTCAAGAAGGTACTGTTGAAGCTATTTATCAAAGGAATAAAACCACTGCAAATTTCATGGGTTATATTGAGGGAAGTAGTCCAGTGGAGGTGAACAGTAAGGTAGCTAAGCAACAAATTCAAGGAAGTAGGGCTAATGTGTTAGGAAACAATATTAATGGGAATATTGGTGGGCAAGTCAAGAAACTCACATATAGTGAGATGCAAGCTAGAAAGGAGGACTTATGTTTTAATTGTGATGAAGTTTATAAACCAGGTCATAGGTGCAAATTTAAATAGATTTACATGATCATTGGAGATGATGAGTGGAAGGATGAATGTAAGGAGGAGTTAATTACTGTGATGGATGGTGATTGTGTAGAACAAGAAGCAAAAATGAAAAATTTTCTGCACTGGGAGTACCCACAATTTCTTGAACATGAAGACAGCTGAGAAACTGCATTGTACAAGGGAGGAGGACAAATTGCTGGTTATGCCTTTTGGACTGACAAATGCCCCAACTTCTTTTCAAGCACTAATGAATCAAGTGTTTTCTAAACATTTAAGGAAATTTATATTTGTTTTCTTTGATGATATATTGGTTTATACTCCTAATTTGTCTTCACATGTGGAACACCTGACTATTGCATTAACTCTCTAAGTGCTCATTTGCTCAATCTCAAGTGGAATACTTGGGTCATATAATATTTGCAGAGGGTGTTTCTGCAAATCCAAATAAAATTGTTTGTACGGTGTTGAGATGTGATTATTTGGGTCTAGTCATGGTGCGACCCAGTCTATTTAATGGTCCGGATCTGATGATGGCCCATATACATTTATTATGACAATGGAAGAGTTCTTATTAAAATAGGATTGTGTTTCCTTATTTGGAGGGATAAGGAGTCCTTCTCCTAGTAGGATACGGTTGGAGGTGGCTTCTATATATATGGCTACAAGCTAGGGTAAGAGAATAGAAGACAATATCATAGAACACAAGAGATACAACACAAATACACACCTTGTACTCTCCATATTATCATCTTGTACCCCCAAATATTATTATAGTGAATTACTCTCTCTCTCCGTGGTTTTTTCCCAATTGGATTTCCACGTAAATTTTGTGTTCATATTTTATATTTCTTTATTTATGTTTATGTGAGTGTATTTCGTGAGTTTGATTTCACAACAATTACTCCATCAACCGTTGGCGCTAATTTGGCCTGTCCTTTTGGGTGATTTCGTCAGGCGTTAACATTGGCGCCGTCTGTGGGAAAAAGACACTTGTTCTAGTGTCGATTTAAAATCACCAATTCACCAAAGGAGATAAGTGATTCTTTATTATTAAATTAAATATATACTTGTACGTGTGTATATATGTATTATGTCAATAACAATTGAAGTATGGTCGTAATTGATTATTGATACACTTTACATATTCTCTCTTATATTATGCATGTAGTGGTAGTATTCACATGATGCATGTAAAATCTAAACATTAACTCTTTGGTCCAGGTGAAGATAAATTGATGCTGAGTCACCGCACCAGTAACGAATTCAGCCAGCGGAGAGATAAAAGTTTAAGCTTTTATATCATTGAAGTGCTTTAAAAGTGGCTTCGGTTCCATCATCAACCACAGACTGAAGGAAATTCAGAAGATATAAATTCGGAGGATATAAATCCCGCGGATAAAATCCCGCGTTTAAAAATTCAGCGGATAAAAATCCAGCGGATAAAAATCCCGCGGATAAAAATCCAGCGGATAAAAATCCCGAGGACAAAAATCCCGAGAATAAAAATCCCACGAAGACTTTTTGAATAGTCTCTCATTTATAAGTTCTTTATAAATAAGAGACTGGGGCAATGTTGGGATGTGATTATTTGGGTCTAGCCATGGTGCGACCCAGTCTATTTAATGGTCCGGATCTGATGATGGCCCATATATATTTATTATGACAATGGAAGAGTCCTTATTAAAATAGGATTGTGTTTCCTTATTTGGAGGGATAAGGAGTCTTTCTCCTAGTAAGATACGGTGGAGGTGACTTCTATATATATGGCTACAAGCTAGAGTAAGAGAATAGAAGACAATATCATAGAACACAAGAGATACAACACAAATACACACCTTGTACTCTCCATATTATCATCTTGTACCCCCAAATATTATTATAGTGAATTACTCTATCTTTCCGTGGTTTTTTCCCAATTGGATTTCCACGTAAATCCTGTGTTCATACTTTATATTTTTTTATTTATGTTTATGTGAGTGTATTTCGTGAGTTTGATTTCACAACAATTACTCCATCAACCGTTGGCGCTATTTTGGCCTGTCATTTTGGGTGATTTCGTCAGGCGTACAAAATCAGGCGTTAACATACGGTAAATTGGCCAGAACCAAAGTCAGTAAAGGCTCTTCGAGGTTTCTTGGGTTAACTGGTTATTACAGAAGATTTATCAGAAATTATGGGGAAATATCTAGACCGCTGAATAAGTTGTTACAATAAGTTCAACTACAGTCTTGGCTTTACCAGATTTTACTCGGCCATTTATTATTGAAACTGATGCTAGTTCCAAGGGTATTGGTGATGTCTTAATGCAAAGTGGCAGGCCATTAGCATTTCTAAGTAAAGATTTGGCACCAAAACATTTGGGCCTGTCTGTTTATGAAAAAGAACCGCTGGCTATCTTGCAAGCTGTCACCAAATGGAGATCTTACTTGATTGGGGCTCATTTCATTATAAAAATTGATCATCAAAGCCTTAAATTTGTCATGGAGCAAAGACTTTCTACTTTCTTGCACCAGAAATGGTTGAGCAAGATAGATGGGTACGATTATGAAATAACTTACAAGAAGGGTTCAGATAATGTAGTAGCAGATGCCCTATCTAGAAGAGATTGTGAGAACCACACTGCTCAATTAATGGCAATTAGAAGGGTGATTCATTCTTGGATACAGGAAATTATATGTTCTTATGAAGGAGATGACAAAGTCCAGTCTATCATACAACAACTCAACAGTCAACAAGGTTATGTGCCTCATTTCACCTTTCAAAAGAATGTGTTAAGGTACAAAGGTTTGATATATATAGGCTCTCAAAGTGATCTCAGAAAGAACTCTCTTTTCTGTTTTTCATGAAAGTCCATTAGGAGGACATTCTGGGATTCAAGCACTAATAAGAAACTAGGAGCATTTTGTATGGGATGCTCTCACTTCAGATATTAAGGTTTGGGTAAAGGAATGTGAATTATTGCAGCCTTAAGAGATTCCTTATAAGCCTTGGACCGACATATCTATGGATCTGGATAATTATTGCAGCCTTAAGAGATTCCTTATAAGCATTGAACCGACATATCTATGGATTTCATTGAAGGATTACCCATCTCTGAAGGCAGATCAGTGATATTGGTCATAGTTGACAGGTTTTTTAAGTTTGCTCATTTTGTTGGTTTACTGGTACCTTTATACATCAAGTACAGTAGCCAAAACATTCATTGACCGCATCTATGAAATTCATGGGTTACCACAGACTATAGTTACAGATAGAGACAAGGTCTTTGTTAGTACATTTTGACAAACTTTGTTTAAACAGTTGGGGGTCAAATTATGTTTAAGTTCATCCTATCATCCTCAATCTGATGGACAAACTGGAAGGCTAAACAGATGTCTACAGTGTTACTTGATGCATGTGTAGTGATCATCCAAGAAAATGGTGGTCCTGGTTAAGCTCTTGGGTCAATAGTGGTATAACACCAATTATCATACATCACTACAATGTACACCTTTTCAAGCCTTATTTGGAATTTCTCCTCCTCATCTCAACTTTCATCAAAGTGAGAACTTTAGGGTACTACCTGTGGATAGTTTCATTAGAGATATAAGTGGTGTCTTAGCTGATTTGAGGGATAAATTGTTACAAGCTCAAGTAAGAATGAAAAAAAAATTATGCAGACGAACACAGAACTGAAAGAAGCTTTGAAATAGGAGATTCAGTCTATCTTAAACTACAGTCATACAAGCAGTCAAGTCTAGCTCAGAGATCTTCTTTTAAACTGGCACCTAGGTACTATGGTCCTTGTAAGGTGATTGAAAAATTGGGATCGGTAGCTTGTTGATTAGATTTGCCTAGCCATGCCCAGATACACAATGTATTTCATGTGTCCTTACTACAAGCAAGGATATCTCTTACACTACCTCCCATAGCTGCAGATGGTAGACCAAAGATAGTTCCTATTGCTGTTTTGGATAGAAGGGTAGTCAAATTTCAGAATCGACCAAAGGTGGAGTATCTCATTCATTGGGCTAATAGCAGTCAAGAGGATGCTTCATGGGTGAATGCTCAACAGATAGTTCAACAGTTTTCATATTTCAATTTCAGTCCTTGAGGACAAGAACATTTTGAAGGGGAGGGTAGTGTTATGAACAGCAGTAGTAGTATTGCAGCAATAGAGTATAAGCAACAGCAGAGGCTATTAATAGCAGAAGACAATACAGCTGGCAAGGGAATTTCAATTACAGTTGTAATAGAATTAACTGAACTACAAATCAAGTGGGAGAATTATAATTCAAATTAAGAGAGGGAAAGTTAGTTAAGGAACAGCTGTTAATTACAGTGAAGTGAAAGGAAATGTTGTATAAATAGAGAGAGGAGAATGAGGAAGAGACAATCTGAGTATTGTAACTTCTTCTGACTTATAATTCCAGATCTTCCATTCTTTTTCTTCATTTCCTATTCTGCAATTCATTCAGTTTTGCTATCTTCTGTTCTGCAACTCATTTTCTTTCTAATTTCATAATTTGTGATTGATAATCACAACACAACTACACATCCAATTGGAATGTGATAGCAGAATATTTAAGTAATTTAGACAAGAAGTCGCAGGTATACTCCCTCCTCACCGAAATAAGAGTATCATTTTTAATTTTTGACATATCATTACACGTATTACGCTTTTCCTGGACACACATAAAGACAATATTTTTGCCTTTTTTGATATTTTTCAATATGATTTTTAAAACAAAATTAGCTGATGTGAAAGAAATAAAAAAAATGTTATGTTTATGTGTGTCCTACGCAAATCCTATTTGTAAAAATGAATCAAAATGTCAGCACTCATTACTCAATGGAGGAAGTGTAATCCATTGATCAGGGAAGCTGCAATAAAATGACAGGATATAGAACCAAATATGAAAAAAATACCAGATAAAGGCACATGAGTATGTATACCTTCATCTATCATGGTTTTGGACTCGGTCATGACAACTTCAAAGATCTCAATAGCACTGACTATTGCATGACTGCCTTTTGTAGGGTGCAAAGTTATCGCCAAACTCCTTCCATTAACAGGAACAGTAGTGTTCAATACAAGAGCACTGTGAATATCCCCAGTCATATTCACAATGTCAACATCTTGAAACGCTATATCACCATTTATCACAATGTTGAAAATCCTTTGTCCTACCTGATTGACTGAAGGATCAATCTCTGCAAAGTGTAACCAAACGGAGTAGTTTCTGTTAGGATCCACATCCAGTGTGTAGGATAAATCAGGCTGATTGTCAGTACTAACAAGAGCAGTCTGATATAGAGCTTCTGGATAAAAGTTTGGCGTAAGTGAAGCCTGCTTGATGCTATTTTTGGTAGATATGGCACGATCAGAATGTTGACCAAAAGTACTGATGGAATTCCAGAATCGATCCCCACCCCAGTGGTCTCCACTATAGTCCACATCAAATTTTGGTTGCTGAGCACCACAACTCAATCTTTTCCCAGTTCTTAGGATGGTTCCTTGGCCAACGTGTGGGCCAAAGCTGTATGCATTATCATCAACTTGAAGAATTTCGATTGAAAGGACAGCTGGGTCTCCATGACCAGTGCTGTGGAAGCAAAGAGAAGCAGTGCCATCTGTAAGAAATACAAGGGCTTCAACAAATGCTCGTTCGTCGTCATGGTTGCTCCAACCAGATGGCAAAGAATAAATTAGAGTTCCTTCAACTGAGACATCGAACAAAGGTTCATTGTCAAAACTGGGCTCTGCCACCAACCCAAAAAAGATTCTCACTGAAAAGTGACCATTGGGCACTCTTCTGATATTATAGCAATTTTCAGGACCCTCAGATAGAGGGAAATAGCGAAGTGTAGTAAGTGGTGGAGTGATAAAACTTGGGGGGGTTGCATTAGAAAACATTCCTCCAGTATATGCAGAATCCTTAAACCATCGTGTATTCGTTGGCGGAGTATGAACATCCTTGCGAGCTCCACAGCTTATTCGCAAAGCATAAGGTGCTGCAGTGTGCAAAACAGGAAATGTAGCTTAAGTAAGAAAGTCCCACTGATTTATATGAATTCCCCTAATCCTCATACATGACATCATTTTACCGACAAAGTAAATGTACCAGTTGTGATTGGAATTTTAAGAATGCATTTTATGTCTTTAGTTAACATGGCAAGTAGACTAAAATATCATCTTTATAAACTCTCAGTTAATTACTTCAAAATCATCAACAACAGCAGCAAAAACAAAGAAACAAACAAAAATTCATCAGAAATTTCGTGATAAATAGTCAACAGGACACGAAATTCCTGTGTTCTTATAAAGAAAATCTTCAGGCTATAGCTATACCGCTGAATCTGCTACGAATATGGGATTTCCTTAACATTGTCCTGTTAACAGATTAGAGGACAATACCAAGAATCAAAGTAAAAATGTTGTTATGTATTATAACATATCAGAAAGGAAACGAAAAAGAAAATGCTGAAACGAATAATTATTCTATCCCAGCTGCCAGTTTCACAGATTTCTCTTTAATTATTCCGTTTTTTATCATGTCCTAAGCAAATAAATACAGTAAAGATCCAATCTTTGATATATTCTTTAATCCTAATACATTTCATCCACAACCAAACAAACCCTTACTACTCAATTTTGTTCTATAGCCCCAAACAAACACAAGTAAATTTGCAATCACGCTCTTCTAAGCACACAAAAATTAATACTAAAAAATTAATTCTAAGCACCACTAATCTTCACTCTTACCATACATGAGCACAAAAAAATTACTACTTTACTAAAATTTGATAAATTCAACAATCAAAGAACCTCAAGCATCAATTCACAAACAAAAACAATTCAAAATCACTGATTATAATCCATTACTACTAAAATTGAACTTCCAAAACTCAAGTCAACCAGGAAACATTAACAATTAACCACATAAATTGGAACAAGTAAAATTATGGGAGAGAACTAACAATGTCTAGTATGGGAAGGTTGGGTAGCTAAGGAGAAGATGAAAAAGAGCAAGAGGAGTTTGAGCATCCTGAAGCTGCTGCTGCTGCTGCTTTGCTCGAATTGCTTGGATTTTTCTTTCTTTCTTTCTCCCTCTAAAGCTGCAGCCTCATTTCATTTCACATTCCATCCGATCTTCTTTTTGGCTTTTTTTAGAGAGAGAAAGAGTGGGGAGTGTTTTTGGGGACGTGAATGCAGGTCCACTGTAAAGACAGACAGGTGAAAATCAATTATCTTTCATTTATTAGTAGCTTCGTTAGGACTAATAATTTGACCCGTGAAGGAAGATGATGCAGCAGCAGCAGCATCATTATAAATAATTTAACTTTAGAATTACTATTATCAAAAAAATTACTCCATTAATATGCTTTCTGAGGCTGTATAAGCCAATGGAGCTTCGACATATCCAACCATACACGTGGCTCTAGGGCGTCCAAATCTTACATATATTTTTGGAGTAGGAAGCAGACAAATATTATACTACTACTAACACTAATCGACACTATGACTTTGTGACGACAAAAGCGGCGTGACAGATGACTTGGGCAATGGGTTTAGAGGAAAATAGAAACGTCAAATAAAATACTATTCTCCCCTTCCCATTTTTATTTTGTACACATAAATTAATATTATTATTTAATAATTAAAATTTATTAATATTTTTTTATTAAAAATAAAATTAAAATAATATAAAAAATAAATAATGTATTCTACGACAAATAAATACATATTTTTTGTTTAAAAAGTGTATTATTATGGGAGGAGTAGTTAGAAGACTAAATTGACATATATGCCCTCAAAAGGACGTTGAAAAAGCTTAATTGTACTAACCAATCTCTATCTATTCTTTAATTGGACTTGATGTGTTAAAAATATGTACTAAAAGTGCACAGTGTCTAATTGAAGAACTGGCAAGTACAGGTCGAACCCACAGAGACTAGATTAATTTTAATGTTTCCTTAATATTTATTTTAGGCGAATTAGAAATAAAGATTGAGAATTAATTAACTAGAATATGAAAACAATTAACGAAAATGCAATCTAGGAATCTGAATCCACTAAATAATAAACATAACATATAATTCAATCTCTTCTATTTTTATAACTCAAATTATGATTTTGATCTCCCTTCCCTTTAATTTAGTAATTTACAATTAACGTGGGCAAGCATAGACTATGAAAATTTAAGGATTAACTATAACCCATCAAAACTTCTTTGAGCAAGCATGAATTATGAAAAACTCATATCTTAACAATAATCTATCAAAATCTCTTAATTAATTTAAAATCACATAAGAACTATAAAACGAAGGTATTTCAATAACGAAACATGAAGGCGAAATCAATTAAACATAAAAGCATAAATAATAGAAGAGATAAAAAATATTATTACGAATAATTATTTAATTTCATCTTCATCCTAGATTAAAGAAATTAACTAGACATGAAAATAAATAAATTAACTAAAATAAAGAAGAAGTAGAAGATTGAAAATAAATAAGAAAACTCCCTTTATTCACGATCCTCCAACAAGCTTTGAAACATAATTTAATTTACTCCTACTCCTAACATAAAGTAATACAATACTTAATTCATTTATTCTCTTTAAAACAAGAGACCTATTTATAAGGAAAATAACTTTGAACCCTAATTTAGATTCATTGAACTTGGACACTTTGATTCCCTTTTCATGTATGATTCAACTTCCTAGTAGCAATCAACTTCTCAAAAAGATCTTATAGATAGACTTTCCTTTCTTTTGTTGGATTTGAATTGCACTAAGATTGTTCCACCTCTTTCCTTCTCCTTGTAGGATTCTTCTTGGACATTCCTTATATGAATAAGAGCATTAAATATTGCTTGATCACCAAGATTTTGACTTTATTGCAATAAATATTAAATTCTACAAAATAAAATAAAACATATTAATTTAATAAACTAATATAATTAAAAGGACAAAATTAGGGATAATTAAATGTATGAATTACGTTTCTATCAAATACCCCCATACCTAGCTTTTGCTCGTCCTCGAGTAAAATAAATAAAAATAAAAATAAAACAAAAATTACAATACCCCATTTTCGTAGGAAATACGATTGTACTTAGCATGTGCAACAAGCCATTAAACCCCAAGGTTACCCCAAGTGGACGAGTTGTGTCTCGTGAGGGTTTGCAGTGAATATTCCCACAAAATTTAAAAATATTTTTTTGGGTTCAACAAATTATGAAATTGAAAGAAAACTTCTAAATAATTATGGGCATTATACATAAGCAAGATTAAATTCAAAATCACACTTTCACCTTATCAAAAATACTCGATCTTCATTTTAGACACCATCCTTCATTAAATCAATTTCATGTAATGCATGCATGTGTATGTGATGTAACTCTCTTAGTAGGAATTTTTATCATGAAAATCAAGCAAACTCTTTTTTTTCTTTTTTTTTCTTTTTTTTTCCTTCTTTTTCTCCATTTTTTTTATTCTTGACTTGTGCAATGTCTCATTTTCTTAGGCTTTTCAAAGTTACCCATGTAGAGCGAGCGTTAGACCAATGACTCCCAAACCAGATGGCTTTAGGGCACTAGGTGTAGAGACACCCCTAAGGATTTACTAACTCGAGTAACAAAGGCCACAAAATTAGACTAGTCAAGCTGCTTTTATCCATCATACTTTTCAGCGTGAATATCGATGCTTCCCAAGGCTTGGACACCCAGTTATTTCGTTTAATGGACATTGAAGCAGTTATTTATTTCTTCTTTTTTTTTCAACTTTTCTCAACTTCATTTTTTTCATTCTTTCTTCTATTTTTTTTTTGAAATTACTCGAATCATGGTTTATACCCCACAACTAAGAATTAGTGCAAACGTGAAGTGCAAAAATGCTTGTGAAATCAATTTTAAATCCAGATGGTGTTTTGAACTAAGATTTCATATTTTATCAAAAATTCAAGAGTTCTAAATCTTTCAATCTCATTCATGCGCTTTGCTTCATAAACACTTATTAGAATTAATTCAATTCATAAAAAGTCAAACAATTTTTTAATTTTTTAATTTTTTTGTGTTTTTTTTTTCGTAAAAAGAAAAAAAAATCTAATACAATTCGTAAAAAGAAAAAAAAATCTAATACAAACAAACTCCCCCCATACCTAAATCATGCATTGTCCTCAATGTATGCAAATGAAGAAAAGAGAACAAAGATATGAAAGAATTGTACCTTATATGCGGGGCATTTGTTCTGCAAGAAGATGTGGTGAGAAAGAAAACAAATGTACATATCTACAAATTTTATAAATCCTAAAAATTATGTGACTAAAAATGAATGTTACAAATGGATAAGTGAGTGTGAACTTTTCATTATTTTCAGGAGGTCTAGGAAATTGAAAATAGTCAGAATTTTCATCACAGTTATGCTTCAAGTTTACCTCAAGAAAACTTTCATTAACATGTTCAAATGATGGAAGAGTTGGTTCAAATACATGTTCTAGTTTAGTTGACTTATTTGTAGTGGATCTCAACAGCTCATTGACCTTATCTAAATATTCAGATTCATTCCAATTTTGGTCAAGGTGATTTAAGAAAAAATCAATTGGATCTTTTTCAATCAAGAGTCTATTTTCATTTATTTCTTGGATCATTGACAACTCTTGTATCATGTTTACTTTAATGGGTTGGTCCAAAAAATCACTAGGTGGTTTTTTAGGAATAAGTCTTTCAGGGTATGGAGCTGTAGGCTTATAAACTTTTTCAACCGACTCATCAAATGCAACATGATCAATTTTAGGCATAGACTCATAATTTGTAGACTCCTCAAATACGCTTGACTCAAATTGTGTAGAATTGAATATAAAATTTCTATTTTCCTCATCATTTCCACAACCATCAAGATTTTCAAAATTAACCTCAGAGTTACTAGAAAATTCACCCACCTCTTGTTCATTTATTATGGTGGCTAATCGACTCATTTGGATCTCTAAGCGAGAAACGGATTTTATTAAAGTTTCCATACTCTTCTCTAAGGTGCTAAATCTCCTCTCACTTTCATTAGAAAAACCTGGTGGATATTGAGGTGCTGGATTTGAATTTTGGTACGGACCAGGATTTAACTTTTGGTAAGGTTGAAAAGATTGATTTACAGACTGATTGACCTGATTTTAAGAATTATTTGGGTAGGGTCCTTGGTTCCATGCAAAATTAGGATGATTCCTCCAACCAGGATTATAAGTGGGTGCAAATGGGTCATTCCTAGGTCGTTGCAACATTGCATTGACTTGTTCATATTCTTCAAATTGGGGCACGACTCTAGGACATTCCTCAATCACATGGCTTGGTGAATTACACTTTAGACACAAAGGTGTTGGTGTTGAGACTTGGTTCACGTGTGATTGTCCCCTAGTTTCTAAATCTTCAAGTCTTTTAAGTACACCAGCCAACTTAACTTCTGTAGCAATTGAATTGTCAATTGTATGAACACCCCTAGATGAACTAGGTTTATCTGTCTCTCGGGTGGTTTCCCATTGCATGGTTTTTTCTGCTAAGTCTTCTAAAAACTCCCAAGCCTTCTCCTCATCATTATTCAGAAAATCCCCTTGACACATTGACTCTAACATTGTTTTAGTGGGATAGTCTAAACCTTCGTAGGCAATTTGACACAATCTCCATTTTTCAATTCCGTGGTGTGGGCACTGGGATAACAAATTTTTAAATCTATCAAAATATTTCCAGAAGGACTCTTTTTCAAGTTGGCAAAATTGATGAATTGCAGTCCTAATTTTAGCAGTTTTATGATTTGGAAAATATTTTTTTAGAAATGTAACGACAAATCCCTCCCAGGTTGATATGGAATTATTTGGTAAGCTATATAACCACTTTTTAGCATTATCTTTTAAAGCAAATGTTATAAATCTTAGCCTAATTGAGTCATCAGACAATTGTTGGATTTTCATTAAGGCACAAACTTCCTCAAATTCCTGAATAAATAAATATGCATCTTCTATCCCCGTAAACCTAGGTAACATTTTTATAAAATGTGGCTTAAGTTCAAAATTATTACCAGTTACCGGTGGTAGACTAATACATGAAGGTTGGGCAGAGCGGGAAGGATAACATCGATCCCTTAAAGAAACAGTTTGGGCACCCTCCATTTTTGTTAAAGTGAGATCTTTTAAAGTGAAATCCGAAAAATTAAGTCTTCTCACTAATCGGGATGTTTCGTCCCTTATCCACACTTTTTGCATACACTAAATAACAAATAATCAGATAAGCACAAAAAAAAGAAAATAAAAAAAATTAAAATTTTTAAAAATAAAAAAATTTTACTTCTAAGGTTAACCTAAATAAAATCTAGACAGCTCCTAACTGTTCCAAGTTACACCGCAAGGTCCACCAAATTCAAAATTAATCACACCACTAGCCAGGTAAGTGTAAGAAAGGTGGGAGTCTCTCCGTAGAAACGGTGACTAATTGAATAACCACACAATCTTTAGGCGTATACCTTTTGAACCACTTGCCTAGACACCAGTAGTTTGATTAATTTAAAATTCAGACTCCTCTAGGAGTTTCTTGTCCTAATTGAGCTCGAGAGTCCTAGGGGTCAACGTCTACTTGATTTTATTAGGTCATGGTCATGCACAATGTAAATTGGGTTGTTTGTGGGCCAAGGAAGGATGATGAAATCCCCACCTTATCTTGTTACAGGTTGTGCCCTTAATGTTAGATTAAAGATGAAAATGCACAAATAAAAAAAAACTATAAACAAATAAAATGTCCTAAAACTATGTGAATTACGAAAGAAGGAGAAATTTTGACGTACCTCAATCCTCCAGCAATCACCACAGTTTATATTTGACAAAAAAAATAAAAAATAAAAAAAATAAAACCTAACAGGATGTGCTCTACGTGAGTGAATGCATGAATGCGACAAATAAATAAAAATATATATATATATATATATAAAAAAACTAAACTACTATTTTTTTTTAAAAAAAAATATGGAGATACGAAGTACCGAATAAAACACAACAACAAAATCTTTATCTTTTCGCTTCTTCGATCTGCTTCAATAATCCTGAAAAAAAAATGAGTTAAAACTAATTTGAATAAATAAAAATTAAAGAATAAATAAAAATTAATTCTAGTCCCCGGCAACGGCGCCAAAAACTTGATGTGTTAAAAATATGTACTGCAAGTGCACAGTGTCTAATTGAAGAACTGGCAAGTACAGGTCGAACCCACAGAGACTAGATTAATTTTAATGTTTCCTTAATATTTATTTTAGGCGAATTAGAAATAAAGATTGAGAATTAATTAACTAGAATATGAAAACAATTAACGAAAATGCAATCTAGGAATCTAAATCCACTAAATAATAAACATAACATATAATTCAATCTCTTCTATTTTTATAACTCAAATTATGATTTTGATCTCCCTTCCCTTTAATTTAGTAATTTACAATTAACGTGGGCAAGCATAGACTATGAAAATTTAAGGATTAACTATAACCCATCAAAACTTCTTTGAGCAAGCATGGATTATGAAAAACTCATATCTTAACAATAATCTATCAAAACCTCTTAATTAATTTAAAATCACATAAGAACTATAAAACGAAGGTATTTCAATAACGAAACATGATAGCGAAATCAATTAAACATAAAAGCATAAATAATAGAAGAGATAAAAAATATTATTACGAATAATTATTTAATTTCATCTTCATCCTAGATTAAAGAAATTAACTAGACATGAAAATAAATAAATTAACTAAAATAAAGAAGAAGTAGAAGATTGAAAATAAATAAGAAAACTCCCTTTATTCACGATCCTACAACAAGCTTTGAAACATAATTTAATTTACTCCTACTCCTAACATAAAGTAATACAATACTTAATTCATTTATTCTCTTTAAAATAAGAGACCTATTTATAAGGAAAATAACTTTGAACCCTAATTTAGATTCATTGAACTTGGACACTTTGATTCCCTTTTCATGTATGATTCAACTTCCTAGTAGCAATCAACTTCTCAAAAAGATCTTATAGATAGACTTTCCTTTCTCTTGTTGGATTTGAATTGCACTAAGATTGTTCCACCTCTTTCCTTCTCCTTGTAGGATTCTTCTTGGACATTCCTTATATGAATAAGAGCATTAAATATTGTTTGATCACCAAGATTTTGACTTTATTGCAATAAATATTAAATTCTACAAAATAAAATAAAACATATTAATTTAATAAACTAATATAATTAAAAGGACAAAATTAGGGATAATTAAATATATGAATTACGTTTCTATCAAATACCCCCATACCTAGCTTTTGCTCGTCCTCGAGTAAAATAAATAAAAATAAAAATAAAACAAAAATTACAATACCCCATTTTCGTAGGAAATACGATTGTACTTAGCATGTGCAACAAGCCATTAAACCCCAAGGTTACCCCAAGTGGACGAGTTGTGTCTCGTGAGGGTTTGCAGTGAATATTCCCACAAAATTTAAAAATATTTTTTTGGGTTCAACAAATTATGAAATTGAAAGAAAACTTCTAAATAATTATGGGCATTATACATAAGCAAGATTAAATTCAAAATCACACTTTCACCTTATCAAAAATACTCGATCTTCATTTTAGACACCATCCTTCATTAAATCAATTTCATGTAATGCATGCATGTGTATGTGATGTAACTCTCTTAGTAGGAATTTTTATCATGAAAATCAAGCAAACTCTTTTTTTTCTTTTTTTTTCTTTTTTTTTCCTTCTTTTTCTCCATTTTTTTTATTCTTGACTTGTGCAATGTCTCATTTTCTTAGGCTTTTCAAAGTTACCCATGTAGAGCGAGCGTTAGACCAATGACTCCCAAACCAGATGGCTTTAGGGCACTAGGTGTAGAGACACCCCTAAGGATTTACTAACTCGAGTAACAAAGGCCACAAAATTAGACTAGTCAAGCTGCTTTTATCCATCATACTTTTCAGCGTGAATATCGATGCTTCCCAAGGCTTGGACACCCAGTTATTTCGTTTAATGGACATTGAAGCAGTTATTTATTTCTTCTTTTTTTTTCAACTTTTCTCAACTTCATTTTTTTCATTCTTTCTTCTATTTTTTTTTTGAAATTACTCGAATCATGGTTTATACCCCACAACTAAGAATTAGTGCAAACGTGAAGTGCAAAAATGCTTGTGAAATCAATTTTAAATCCAGATGGTGTTTTGAACTAAGATTTCATATTTTATCAAAAATTCAAGAGTTCTAAATCTTTCAATCTCATTCATGCGCTTTGCTTCATAAACACTTATTAGAATTAATTCAATTCATAAAAAGTCAAACAAATTTTTTTTAATTTTTTAATTTTTTTGTGTTTTTTTTTTCGATAAAAAAAAATCTAATACAATTCGTAAAAAGAAAAAAAAAATCTAATACAAACAAACTCCCCCCATACCTAAATCATGCATTGTCCTCAATGTATGCAAATGAAGAAAAGAGAACAAAGATATGAAAGAATTGTACCTTATATGCGGGGCATTTGTTCTGCAAGAAGATGTGGTGAGAAAGAAAACAAATGTACATATCTACAAATTTTATAAATCCTAAAAATTATGTGACTAAAAATGAATGTTACAAATGGATAAGTGAGTGTGAACTTTTCATTATTTTCAGGAGGTCTAGGAAATTGAAAATAGTCAGAATTTTCATCACAGTTATGCTTCAAGTTTACCTCAAGAAAACTTTCATTAACATGTTCAAATGATGGAAGAGTTGGTTCAAATACATGTTCTAGTTTAGTTGACTTATTTGTAGTGGATCTCAACAGCTCATTGACCTTATCTAAATATTCAGATTCATTCCAATTTTGGTCAAGGTGATTTAAGAAAAAATCAATTGGATCTTTTTCAATCAAGAGTCTATTTTCATTTATTTCTTGGATCATTGACAACTCTTGTATCATGTTTACTTTAATGGGTTGGTCCAAAAAATCACTAGGTGGTTTTTTAGGAATAAGTCTTTCAGGGTATGGAGCTGTAGGCTTATAAACTTTTTCAACCGACTCATCAAATGCAACATGATCAATTTTAGGCATAGACTCATAATTTGTAGACTCCTCAAATACGCTTGACTCAAATTGTGTAGAATTGAATATAAAATTTCTATTTTCCTCATCATTTCCACAACCATCAAGATTTTCAAAATTAACCTCAGAGTTACTAGAAAATTCACCCACCTCTTGTTCATTTATTATGGTGGCTAATCGACTCATTTGGATCTCTAAGCGAGAAACGGATTTTATTAAAGTTTCCATACTCTTCTCTAAGGTGCTAAATCTCCTCTCACTTTCATTAGAAAAACCTGGTGGATATTGAGGTGCTGGATTTGAATTTTGGTACGGACCAGGATTTAACTTTTGGTAAGGTTGAAAAGATTGATTTACAGACTGATTGACCTGATTTTAAGAATTATTTGGGTAGGGTCCTTGGTTCCATGCAAAATTAGGATGATTCCTCCAACCAGGATTATAAGTGGGTGCAAATGGGTCATTCCTAGGTCGTTGCAACATTGCATTGACTTGTTCATATTCTTCAAATTGGGGCACGACTCTAGGACATTCCTCAATCACATGGCTTGGTGAATTACACTTTAGACACAAAGGTGTTGGTGTTGAGACTTGGTTCACGTGTGATTGTCCCCTAGTTTCTAAATCTTCAAGTCTTTTAAGTACACCAGCCAACTTAACTTCTGTAGCAATTGAATTGTCAATTGTATGAACACCCCTAGATGAACTAGGTTTATCTGTCTCTCGGGTGGTTTCCCATTGCATGGTTTTTTCTGCTAAGTCTTCTAAAAACTCCCAAGCCTTCTCCTCATCATTATTCAGAAAATCCCCTTGACACATTGACTCTAACATTGTTTTAGTGGGATAGTCTAAACCTTCGTAGGCAATTTGACACAATCTCCATTTTTCAATTCCGTGGTGTGGGCACTGGGATAACAAATTTTTAAATCTATCAAAATATTTCCAGAAGGACTCTTTTTCAAGTTGGCAAAATTGATGAATTGCAGTCCTAATTTTAGCAGTTTTATGATTTGGAAAATATTTTTTTAGAAATGTAACGACAAATCCCTCCCAGGTTGATATGGAATTATTTGGTAAGCTATATAACCACTTTTTAGCATTATCTTTTAAAGCAAATGTTATAAATCTTAGCCTAATTGAGTCATTAGACAATTGTTGGATTTTCATTAAGGCACAAACTTCCTCAAATTCCTGAATAAATAAATATGCATCTTCTATCCCCGTAAACCTAGGTAACATTTTTATAAAATGTGGCTTAAGTTCAAAATTATTACCAGTTACCGGTGGTAGACTAATACATGAAGGTTGGGCCGAGCGGGAAGGATAACATCGATCCCTTAAAGAAACAGTTTGGGTACCCTCCATTTTTGTTAAAGTGAGATCTTTTAAAGTGAAATCCGAAAAATTAAGTCTTCTCACTAATCGGGATGTTTCGTCCCTTATCCACACTTTTTGCATACACTAAATAACAAATAATCAGATAAGCACAAAAAAAAGAAAATAAAAAAAATTAAAATTTTTAAAAATAAAAAAATTTTACTTCTAAGGTTAACCTAAATAAAATCTAGACAGCTCCTAACTGTTCCAAGTTACACCGCAAGGTCCACCAAATTCAAAATTAATCACACCACTAGCCAGGTAAGTGTAAGAAAGGTGGGAGTCTCTCCGTAGAAACGGTGACTAATTGAATAACCACACAATCTTTAGGCGTATACCTTTTGAACCACTTGCCTAGACACCAGTAGTTTGATTAATTTAAAATTCAGACTCCTCTAGGAGTTTCTTGTCCTAATTGAGCTCGAGAGTCCTAGGGGTCAACGTCTACTTGATTTTATTAGGTCATGGTCATGCACAATGTAAATTGGGTTGTTTGTGGGCCAAGGAAGGATGATGAAATCCCCACCTTATCTTGTTACAGGTTGTGCCCTTAATGTTAGATTAAAGATGAAAATGCACAAATAAAAAAAAACTATAAACAAATAAAATGTCCTAAAACTATGTGAATTACGAAAGAAGGAGAAATTTTGACGTACCTCAATCCTCCAGCAATCACCACAGTTTATATTTGACAAAAAAAATAAAAAATAAAAAAAATAAAACCTAACAGGATGTGCTCTACGTGAGTGAATGCATGAATGCGACAAATAAATAAAAATATATATATATATATATAAAAAAACTAAACTACTATTTTTTTTTAAAAAAAAATATGGAGATACGAAGTACCGAATAAAACACAACAACAAAATCTTTATCTTTTCGCTTCTTCGATCTGCTTCAATAATCCTGAAAAAAAAATGAGTTAAAACTAATTTGAATAAATAAAAATTAAAGAATAAATAAAAATTAATTCTAGTCCCCGGCAACGGCGCCAAAAACTTGATGTGTTAAAAATATGTACTGCAAGTGCACAGTGTCTAATTGAAGAACTGGCAAGTACAGGTCGAACCCACAGAGACTAGATTAATTTTAATGTTTCCTTAATATTTATTTTAGGCGAATTAGAAATAAAGATTGAGAATTAATTAACTAGAATATGAAAACAATTAACGAAAATGCAATCTAGGAATCTAAATCCACTAAATAATAAACATAACATATAATTCAATCTCTTCTATTTTTATAACTCAAATTATGATTTTGATCTCCCTTCCCTTTAATTTAGTAATTTACAATTAACGTGGGCAAGCATAGACTATGAAAATTTAAGGATTAACTATAACCCATCAAAACTTCTTTGAGCAAGCATGGATTATGAAAAACTCATATCTTAACAATAATCTATCAAAACCTCTTAATTAATTTAAAATCACATAAGAACTATAAAACGAAGGTATTTCAATAACGAAACATGATGGCGAAATCAATTAAACATAAAAGCATAAATAATAGAAGAGATAAAAAATATTATTACGAATAATTATTTAATTTCATCTTCATCCTAGATTAAAGAAATTAACTAGACATGAAAATAAATAAATTAACTAAAATAAAGAAGAAGTAGAAGATTGAAAATAAATAAGAAAACTCCCTTTATTCACGATCCTCCAACAAGCTTTGAAGCATAATTTAATTTACTCCTACTCCTAACCTAAAGTAATACAATACTTAATTCATTTATTCTCTTTAAAACAAGAGACCTATTTATAAGGAAAATAACTTTGAACCCTAATTTTGATTCATTGAACTTGGACACTTTGATTCCCTTTCCATGTAGGATTCAACTTTCTAGTAGCAATCAACTTCTCAAAAAGATCTTATAGATAGACTTTTCTTTCTCTTGTTGGATTTGAATTGCACTAAGATTGTTCCAGCTCTTTCCTTCTCCTTGTAGGATTCTTCTTGGACATTCCTTATATGAATAAGAGCATTAAATATTGCTTGATCACCAAGATTTTGACTTTATTGCAATAAATATTAAATCCTACAAAATAAAATAAAATATATTAATTTAATAAACTAATATAATTAAAAGGACAAAATTAGAGATAATTAAATGTATGAATTACGTTTCTATCAGGACTCCTTTTTGAGTTTTTGATGTGAAAGCCAGAGTGGGTGACTTCAAGATCCAGTGCGCCATCACCGCAGGAGTCTGAGTCCAAGTTACTAAAACAAATCGGCATTGACTCGCGTCTATATCATATGGGTCAGCCCAACGTAGCAATTTATATTTCATATTTTTAAATAAAATAAGTTGCGATTGTTATTATTAATTAATTGTTTAATTTTAACAAACAAAATTCATACAAGTGCTCGCATACATATTTTAATAGCTCACGTGACTTATTCTTTTATTTATTGCCAAAGTTGTTCTCTGTTTCTCCATCCGTCACATATATTATGACGACTTAGAGTTATATATAACATTAAATATAGTATTAATGATCTATATAACATAATCGTATGAATCAACAACTTAATTTGCTTGTTCAATATTTTGAATGTTTATTCCTGTTTCCGGATGGATGGATGGATGTGCAACAAGACTCCCTCCCCATGCTGCAGGCAGCAGCAATGTTTTTCATATATAGTATCTATCCCTTGACCACAACTGAATAAGTATACCCATGCAATATCAATTAATCCATGTGATTCTTGTCCCAACTTCTGTGTGTTGAAAAGGTAATATTGGTGAGTTTGGTTTGTTTAGTCAACGAATTACAAATCTAAAATCAATCTCTTGCAAGAAAGAAAATAAACTAATAAAACTAATTGTGGCTATCAGGAAATGAAGCCTTTAGTTACTGTAATTATATAACCTCCTAGCTAGCTACTTAATTTTCATTGCCGAAGTGCCTGCCTGTTCTTTCATGGACGGAGATGGCTGAATGGCACGACAGTTTCTGCAGGGGTGGCGAATGACCGGATTATTTTCTGGGTTGGCCCTTTATTTCTTACTTTGGTATTTGCTTTTTTGGCAGATTCATTTGTTCTTTTGTTGCTGCACCTCCACGAAGAATTATCTAATTGGGATTGACTTGGTACGAGCTGAGCGTTGGAGAATAATACATGATCAGCTAGGGAGTTGTTGACAGGAGGAGCAGTTGATCCGGAGACAGTAGAACTAAACTCGAAATCCAGATCTTGTAATTTTGGAGTATTGGCAGAATTATTAGTAGGAGGTGGATGAATGTTTTGGGAGTTAGATTGTTGGTCTTGGATACATACCAGGCCTGAGAAGGAGAGTGAATCAGCCGAAGCATTTTCTGCTGCAGCAGCATCCGTAGACTTGTTTTTCGTCATGGTTTGATATGTTAAAGCAAGTAGATCATAGGCTATTTATTATATACACACATGCAACAACACAGCTAGCTAATTGCATGCATGTGTTTTCTATTTGTCTTCACTTTTAGCCTTGGCCGTCTAGTCTACTTGGATGTATTGTTCCTCGTTACGTTCGTCCCTTTAATTTGGTTGGAGAACCATTTTTCATTATGTACGTATAATGAAAAGAGAAAGGAATATTATCTGCTCATGCACTTCCAAACAGTGTCTAATTAGGCAAGTCGATATATATATATATATAGGGAAGCGATCCATAGCATCTATATGCTATGGGTTAAAAAGTGGCATATAGACTGTATTCCGTCCGTTTTATAGATGAAGGGCTGGGATTAGAAGTTGTAACTCCTCGTCCGCTAGAATTACTAGCGAATGTGATTAAAATTTTCTTTTCACTATTATACCCCATCACAACAACGAGACTCTGGCCTGTAGAAAAAGAGACTTGCATTTCAGGAGAACCTCCTCTTGTGGGGACGCCGACATCTTGGAGAACAACCTCTAGAAATTGTATAATACATCTGAGCAACCATCTGCATAGATAGATCCCCTGCTTTTGCCTCCTTCAGGGTGTCTTCAAACCATCGTCTCACGCAATCTGATACCATTTGTGCCAGTGGCGTTCTCCTACTACTACTACTATCGTTGCTGCTGTCCTTTATCCGCCGATTCTAGTTGTTCACGACGAACTATAGGCGTTTGACGAAATGTGTATTTGGTGATTTAGGGAACTTTTAAACCCGCACATGCATGTGCGGGAGAGTTCCAAAAGTTATTAGGAATCGGTTTTTTAATTAGGGAGGAGCTTAATATTTGTAAAGGTTTATTCAGGGAGAGGGGGAGGAACTTACAGAAGAGGAATTGAAAGGAACCCATCTTCTAAACGGGTCGGATGCGTCTCGAAAATGGGTGGCCGGCAAGAACTGTAACAAACCTATGACTATAATGAGAGCAAATGCGAGCAATTGGGATATGGGGCGTGGATTCGGAGCCGGATCTACTAATATCGGGTCGGACACGGGTTGAAAGGGTTTGCGATGAGAAGCAGTCTTCCAGCTGAAGGATGAAGAAGACATTGTTAACTTGAGCACAACTCTTTTTCTCTCTGAAAGAATCTATGTAGTATTTATTTATGATTACTCCGCTAGTATTTACTCCGCTAGTATTACTAGCGGACCATATTCCGACTTCTACCCTTCACAGTGGCTAAGGACAAAAATGTCCGTAACTTTTATTTTAAACGTCCGCTAGTAATACTAGCGGACGAGAAGTTACAACTTCTAATTCCAGCCCTTCATCTATAAAACGGACGGAATACAGTCTATATGCCACTTTTTAACCCATAGCATATAGATGCTATGGATCACTCCCCATATATATATATATATATATATATATATATATATAGGGGAACGATCCATAGCATCTATATGCTATGGGATAAAAAGTGGCATATAATCTCTAAACCACACGTTTTATAGATGAATGGCTGCGATCAGATTTGTGAACCCACCGTCCGCTAGTATTGACGTTTAAAGTATAATTACTGGACGATTAAGCCCCTCCAAATATGGACCAATAGACCAAATATTGCAGTAAGTACAGTGTCCGCTAGTATTACTAGCGGATAGAAGACAGTAGGTGAACAAGTAGAAGGGATGTTTATTTGTTATCAAGGAGAATTATTCATAGCTGATCAAATGAATACTCTTTAGTTAATGGACCTTATGACTGACCCCATCATAAATATGGATGATGAGAAGAAAACTATTAACATGATTTCCGAGTTATTCACTTCGGGAAGTTTGAGGCAGTGAGTCTCTTTTTCTATCTGTTCATTCATCTTGTCACTTTTTCTCTTATACAACTTTAGTTTATTTTTCCTTTGACATTTAGGTACCGTAAGAAGCATAAGAGTGTTGATACAAAGGCCATCAACAACTGGGCTAAGCAGATCCTCCGAGGTCTTGACTGTATCCATAGTCAAAACCCTCCTATAATTCATAGAGATTTGAAATGTGATAATATTTTTGTTAATGGAAATCAAGGAGAAGTCAAAATCGGAGATCTGGGATTTGCAACGATATTGCAGCAGCCTACCGCCCACAGTGTTATTGGTAATTTTGTAACTTTAATCAAAACTCAATTATCACTACTCAATCGGACCATTTTAATCAATATTTCATAATTTTTATCGCACAGGTACTCCTGAATTCATGGCTCCCGAGCTTTATGAAGAGGAATATAATGAGCTTGTTGACGTATATTCTTTCGACTTGTGCATATTAGAGTTGATTACATGTGAATACCCGTATAGTGAATGCAAAAATCAAGAAACAACTCTTAAGATAAACTTAAGAGTTGATTACATTTGTTCTGATTTAGGGTATAAAGCCAGCTGGCCTTGGTAAAGTGAAGGATCCACAAGCAAAGCAGTTTATAGAGAAGTGTTTGGTTCCGGCATCACAGAGGTTATCTGCAGCAGAGCTCTTGCAAGACCCATTCATTTCACCTGAAAACTCGACAACCTTGCCAAAGCTTTATCCTCTTTCCATGGATGTAGACACTAACTACTACAAGCAGTCGAGTAGCATCTGTACAAAAAATCCGATTGAAACTCCTCTTGTTTTATCTGTGGACTTTAAGAGGTTCAATGGGAGAAATGAATTCATATTACGAGGAGAGAAAAATGATGACAGTAGATGAACAAGTATGGCTATGTGCTATATTATCTTTTATCCGCTAGTATTACTAGCGGATGATTCACCTACTGTCTTCGAACCATGATATTTTGGCTGGATAATTTCACTCACGAGGGGCATAATGGTCCGGAATTTTTACTAATTACATCCGCTAGTAATACTAGCGGACGAGGAGTTGTTATTTCAAATCGCAGCCTTTCATTAATAAAACGGACGGATTAGGGCCTATATGCCACTTTTTATCCCATAGCATATAGATGTTATGGATCGCTCCCCATATATATATATAGGGAAGTCATCCGTAGCAAACGTTTGCTATGGACACTATTCGGCAAACAAACTTTCATCTGTTGATCTGGACAATGTAAGGTCTAGATTTGGCAAAATAATACCCCTGTCGCTACAAGCTGTAGCGGCAGTCCTTCCACTTTTTAAGTATTGGTTTATTACTCATATGCCCATAACAATCTAACACTACCCTGTCGCTATAGGCTCTTGCGGTAGGGGCCGGCTTTTATGACTGCTTTTATGACTTTTATGACAGCTTTAATGAAATCTGACATCACGGATTTTAATATAATGCCGCTACAGCTTGTAGCGGCAAGGACCACTTTTTTTAAATACCGAGCAGACTTCTTCCGTTGTTGAATTATTTCTCCAACTTTTCCTCTCATAGATATCAGGCTCTTAGTTTCCTCTCGAAATTTCTTCCTTTTTTACAGTTTTGGTATGTTTGTTGATGTAGTTGCCCACTTTTAATCTGAAGTCCAAGTTGAAAGTGCATGCTGCGTTTCTTCCTTCTTATTTCAGAATGGCATACAATACCTGCTCATAAAAGGTTTGTATCAAGTTCTTCAGATTCTGTTGCTAGCTTAAATTATGAAAATGAATCTGAGTGTGTAAGTGAAGTTGAAAGTAGTCAATCTAAATTGGTGCCATACGTTGGTCAATTATTTTCTAAGTTGGAAGACGTTGAATTTTTTTATAGGTCGTATGCTAAACAAAATGGTTTTGAGATTAGAATTGCAACTAGTCATAAACATGTTGGTACTAATGAGGTGTCGTCTAGGTTGTATGTGTGTAAAAAAGCCGGTACACCAACTTCTATAAAGAGTTTGCCCGATGATGAAGATGGTAGTAAGAAAATAACTAGGCCGCGTGACTCTATAGGACGCACATTATGCAAAGCTAGAATATTTGTTGTTCATAGTAAAAAAGAAGACAATTGGCGCATTTCTACTGTTCAATTAGAGCACAATCATCACCTAGTGACCCCTACCAAGGTAGATTTGATCGAGACACATAGAAATATTACCCCGGTTGCAAGAAAATTAATTGACACTTTAAATAAGTCGGGTATTGGACCGAGTAGGATGATGAACGTTTTGAGCACAATGGGTGGCGGGTTGCAAAATATTCCTTTTTCTAATGTTAATGTTCAAAATGTGGTGGGAGATTTAAGGCGTGATTCTGCAGATGAAAATGATGCACAAGTTGCTGTAATTTATTTGAAAAAACTTGGATATGGAAGTTTGAGTAATTTTTTCTATCGTGTCAAACCAGACGAAACAAATCGCATAACATGCATTTTGTGGGTTGACGTCCGATCAAGATTGATGTATCAACATTTCGGAGATGTTGTGACATTTAACAGTACGTACAGGACAAATAAGTATGGCATGCCGTTTGTTCCATTTACCGGGGTCAACCACCATTTTCAGTCTATATTGTTTGGATTTGCATTGCTAAGGGATGAGACAGAGGACACTTTCGTGGGTATTAGAGACATGGCTTGAAGCCATGGACTACAAGACACCTATAACCATCATCACTGACCAAGACAAAGCCATGAGTAATGCTATTGCTAAGGTACTCCCTTCTACTCATCACTTATTGTGTTCTTGGCATATTAGCAAGCCATGTATGAATCAATTTTCACATAGTTGGAAATTTCGTACTGCTGTCCCTTCAAATTCTCCATGTAAGCCTCCCAAATGTGCGATGTACACTTGCCTTAAGGCCATGCAATCAACCACGACAAATCTATCTTCTTTTTCCTTTCTAAGTTCTTTGTGATTTTCTGCCGGAGATGATATGCCTTGTAAGAACCCATACTGTCTCATCACCCTGTTTGGCATCTGGTATTCTACAATATCAAAATGAATCAAGGGGATTTTACCAGATCCCAACAATCTTCCTTCAAAATTAAATCCACCCATTTTGTCATCCCACCTCATGTATGGGCGCCACACTACTTGCCATTCAGGCTGGACATCTAACTCCCCTCGGTAAAATTTTAAATGATGATGGGGATTTGGTCGCCTATCAGGGTAGCTGTGATATTCTGAGTATGCCCAGGCTAGGGCCCTAGGTAACTATAATTGTGATTGAGGCCAGGGGTTAGGTCTGCTAACTATTATACGCTCGTATGCCCAAATTTGTAAAAGAGTGACACAACCATTAATATATTTTACTCCTTTCCTAGTGGCAGTATACAAAGACCTATACAAATAGCCCAACACAGCTGCACCCAAAGAATACGTTACACAATTTTCAGCGTTAACAATAAAATACATATACCTGGGATGAACATTGTTTTTATTCCTAGTGGGGAACAATATTGCCCCACACAACCAAAGAATATAGGCCTTTGTGCATCGACCAACAATTTCCTTACTTGTTTTAGGGGGACAATTATTAAAATGTTGCTGCAACCATAATAATGAAATAGAGCCGCACTTTTTTGATTCCTGATATTCAGCAGCTACTTCACTACCAAAACATTTTTTAAAATGAGCGAATGGAGTGTCAAATAACGGACAAGTTAAGGGTTTGCCAACCACAGGCAACCCAAAAATGAAGTGTACATCCTCTAAAGTGATTGTAATTTCCCCACAATTTAAGTGAAAACTATTGCTCTCCGGCCGCCATCTATCTACCAAGGCAGAAACGAGCCCAATATCAGTTTATGGTACAACTGCCGGATAGCAAAAAATCCCAAACCCACATTTTTTCAGAAGAGTTTTTTGAGCTTTTGTTAATATCCATTGATCGTATTTTTTTTCAGTTAATTGACATGAGAGTAGTCTTCCCCTGTCTTTCCCATCATATATATCATCTGACACATGATTTTGTTGGTCGTTAAGTGTAAGACCCCGAAAATTTTTAAATAAAAAGGAATTTTCTTTATTTATTATTTTTAAATAGTAAGGGTTGATTTGATTAATGTGGTTAGTTATGGGTAAATTGCGCAAATATTTTAAATAAACAGGTGGTTATAAAATATTCATTGTTGTCGGGGAATATTCGTTTGGTCGTGGAATATTCTTGCTGTCGGGGAATATTCGTACGACGGCGCAGTCTTTTGTGGGCCCCATAACGGAAAGCGATTGGATGAAGAAAACGACAAATATAAGTTGTTTATAAATAACGGCGTAGTTGTTACCGTTAATACTGTTGGAATACCCGGTGGTTAAAACACAGTAATACGCGTTGTTGAACAGTAGCACACGGTATTGCACCAATTATTGATTCTTACGTAAGAAGGCACTACTCAATAATTGTTACAGTAATTACTGTTCAGTATTTTATGTTATTGATTCAATAATTGCTGCATTGATATTTTATATTACTTTTGTTTCAATAATTGTCATTACATAGTATTTTTCATTATCGAAGCAATAATTCATATTATCTGAATAATATTATTTGATAACATTATTGGCAATGTCTAAAAAGTTCTATCTAAGGAGAGGTTTGGTCACCTAATTGCGCGCCAGTAAGGAGAAATTCTTATTAGAAAGCCCCCTCTTTCCTGGGAACGGCCTGGTTGCCAGTACTGTGATTCTGTAATATTATTTGTGAATAATTAATTATTAATTTATATGATGAGAAAAATGTTGATTTTATGTGGATATAGATGGAGAAAATTTTTTAATGTGACAATTGTTGAAAATTAATATTTTATCTTTTTCTGATAAAATAATTCATTTAAATATATTATTTTAATAATATATTAACGATGATATTTTTATAATGAATGTGAGATATATGAGTATATGAGGAGGAAGAGTATTTTTGTGGCATTAAATGTTTAACACATATTTTGTGTGTTGGTGGACACAATTATTGACTGAAATTTGATTATAGCCTCTAAAATCGTCCGTTTATGAATTTCGGTCAATTTCTGTTTGGAATTTGGAAAAACTTTCTTCTGCAAAGTTGTAGAGAATTGAAATTCCTATAAAAACTCGCGAGATTTGAATTTTCTAACAAAAGAGCCATTTATTGTGAATTATTGAAGTTCCGAAGCTCCGAAATAATTGATTTTTGGAAGTTTAAAATATTTTTAATTACAAAAACGTTTTTGTCATTTTAGTGGGTTTTGAATGTGTTGGTATTTGCTGAATTCAGATTCTAGAGTGTGTGCGTAGGAATATATATATATATATATATATATATATATATATATATATATTATTAATTTATTAAATTTTCTGATTTGGTGTTCTAAGCAATTTCCTATAAATAGGTGCTTAGGTTAGAATTGAAAATCACACCAGAAACTGAAGTTTTCTCTCTCTATATTATCGAGCGTATTCTTGTGAGTATTTTGAGTATACTTTGAGTATTGCTATACGGTGCAAGTTCAAGTCATAGCCTATATCCGGTGTTTTAACTAGAAGTGCTGTCTTTCGAGGTAAGGGATGTTATTTTCTTCTCAAATGATATTATTTCTTCAATATCATTATGCTGAAATGTTGGTTGGAACTTTTTATCAAATTTGAAACTTTTTCATGTCGGGGTTACTATTCATGAGTTACTATTCACGAGTTACTATTCATGAGTTACTATTCACGAGTACTATTCACGAAGCGTGATGATGTTTTTTTTTGTGAAATTTCTATCTTTTGGTGTCAGAGTTACTATTCACGAATACGACACTATTCACCGAAAAAATGAAATTTCTTCTTTTTGTGCAAAATATCTATTCTGGATACTAGCTTTGATTGGATCTATGTTTTGATCATTCTTGAATTTTACTTCAGTATGATTATTTATGAAGTATTTTTGAACTCAGATTGTTTAAAGTACGAATCCTTAATACTTGTTATTTTGTTTCACTGGATTCGTTTCCTTTAAAATATTTTTCATCATCCTCAGTCCTAAATGATGGTGTTACTGAATATCTTTGGCCTGTAGTGCAAAGATGGTTGATTTTGTTATGAATATCTTTGACCCGTAGTGCAAAGATGTACAGGTGTTGAGATGAACATGAACAATTGATGAATATCTTTGGCCCGTAGTGCAAAGATGAACAGGTGTTTAGATGAACATGACCGACTGATGAATATCTTTGGCCTGTAGTGCAAAGATGAATATTTGATTTGATTTGAGATATATATTGATTGATGTTACAGGGATAAAATATTGATGATGGACTTTTAAATTCATAGATGTTAGTAGATTTTATTCTCTACTTAACTCTTCTAATGAATTGTTGTTTCCGCTGCAGTTGTTGATCTAAAACTTGTTGTCTATTGTATTCTATTAGATTTTTCCCTGTTGAAGACTAAGGATAATTTGTTGTACATTATCTTAGTCATAATATTCTTTACTGGGCTAGTTAAGCTCACCCTTTTCCTTGTTGTTCCATTTTTCTTCTCAGGAGGCGAGAATGTAGCGAGTACTAGTCGGGGTATGGAATGAAGGTTCTAGAGAGAGTTGTTTAGTAGTCCTCACCATTTTTTTGTAAAATTATGTATCAATAATTATGATGGGGATTTATTTACATGTGGATATTGTCTAGATGATAATGTTTGTATTCAAACTCACAGCTTATGGGTGGTAAAAGTTGTAGTTGTTTCTGTACCATGTGTATTTGGCGACTCAGAATGGGTTGGATGGAATGGACCTATTTTGGGGGTGTCACATTAAGGACACTTGAGTCAATTGGTCCATAAATCCAACTGTCCATCTAATACCTAAAAAAATAACAACCACATGTTTTTTATATTGTCTAATAATTATGTAACACAATTATATCTATATCCTATTAAACAAAAAAATATTCATACTTAAATAATTTTAATAATTCTTTTTTTTATACATTTTCATAATAATTAATCATTATTAATCACAATACTCACATGCATATTATATCCCACATAACTCACAATATTTTATCAAAATAAACATTTATAATAAAATAAAACACTACTCTATTACAATTATTAAGCAAAAAAATTTACTATTGAATCAAAAATTATAATAACTACTTCACCACATAGTTATATATTTACCCAACACATATACATAAATAATATTTTTTTTAAATTTACATGCATATATGTAAACATAGAAATAATTTTAAATGTTGTAAACACAACATAATATCTGAATGCTATTTGAATGCTGTAAATAATTTTTTTTATTTGAAAAGTAAATCTTACCAAAATAATATCTGAATGCTGTAAATGTGTAGACTTAGCCGGCGGTTGATTTTTAATTTTAACTGATATCTACAAATTCTGTTATGTGTAGCGGCAGGGAAGAGAAGCATGAAGAGAAGCATGGAGGGAGTGGTAGGTTAAATAGAGGAGTAGACTGCCGCTACAGCTTGAAGCGGCAAGGCATTCAAAATTGAATTGTTTGGCTTTTGTGCAGTCAATATTGCAGTCCGTGAGTCTGTGCCAGTGAATATTGCAGTCTGTGCCGTGCAGTCCGTGCATTCAATTGTTCAGAGATAGTGGCCTGCCGCATGAGCCTGTAGCGGCAGGGTTAAAATATTTTCACCATAAATCACTAAATTAGGGACATATTAGTAACTTCGCAATAATTTACTTTTTATTTTGGCTGCCGCTACAGCCTGTAGCGGTAGGTAGGTTTTAAATTCTAATCTCAGCCTTCCATTGTCAAGATCAACGGACTGCAACTCGTTTGCTGCACAGTGCTCATAGCAAACGTATGTCACGGATGTAAACCCATATATATATATATATATATATATATATATATATATATATATATATATATGGGGAGCGATCCATAGCATCTATATGCTATGGGATAAAAAGTGGCATATAGGCTCTAATCCGTACGTTTTATAGATGAAAGACTGGGATTTAATATGGAAAAATACTGTCCGCTAGTAATACTAGCGGATGTAATTAGTATAAAATCCGGACAATTAAACCCCTCGTTAGTGAAATTAACTATGACAGAACTTGACTATGGTCCGCTAGTATTACTAGCGGAATATAAACAGAAGGCACATTAAGCAACATGGAACATGCGGCAAGCAACTAAGAAAAGTATATACTTTTATATAATATTTTGCATTTAAATTGTGTATTTTAGATATTTTTTATAAGAAACTTTTTTACTATATTTCAGTTTTTGTGCTTTATATAAAAAATAATATATATATATATATATCTTGCAACAACAAAAATATTAATATTTTTATTGTGAGCCGACACAATAATAAATTACCCTTTGATTTATATTTATACTAGTCAACTATATGCACACACCAAGTTTGTGAGGGAAAAAATAATTAAAAATCAGAAAAATTGTCTCCAATTTATAATCACAATATTTTTTTCGCATGTAGCAAATTTCATTAACATGGATGCAAGATTTAGTAGGCTAATTAAATTTAATTATTTTGAATGTGGCTAATTAATTTTTAAAATAAAAGTACACCCAATCAATTAATAAGAAGAGAAGTACGTCTATATATTCCAAGTTGAAAACTCTAATTGTACATCGCCATATGAACTATTTAATTAATAAATGGATGGTGTCTAATCCACCATGTGCCTTATGTTTATATTCTGCTAGTATTACTAGCGGACTATGGTCAAGTTCTGTACTGTATAGTTAATTTCACTAACGAGGGGAGGGGCTTAATAGTCTGGAAATTTTTACTTTAAACGTCCGCTAGTAATACTAGCGGACGGGTAGTTGTAACTTCTGATTCCAGCCTTTCATTTATAAAACGTACGGATTAGAGCCTATATGCCACTTTTTATCTCATAGCATATAGATGCTATGAATCGCTCCCCTATATATATATATATTATCCTGCTTTTACATTAACACCAACAAAAGACTGTTATTTTGGTGCTAGTGTTGGCGAGGCCTAATTAAATAAATTACTAGGAATATTTGACTCCAAATCAAATAAATACATTTGGAGTCTGAGATGGACAAAGTACGTTCTATCTTTTACATCCATGCCATAATAGTCCGTAATTAATAGTTTTAAAATGATTTTGAGTAAAAGACCACTAAATAAATAAGTTGACTATATTCAGACATTATTTCGATCTATTCAAATTTAAGATTTATCATTGAGGAAAATAATATATCATGCATCGATTTTTTTATTAACCGCATAAAATTCAAAACTTTATGACCAATATTTGAACTTTTGTTTATATTTTTATTTGGATTTGGTATATTTATACAAAAGCCCACAGAAAAAGCCCAAAGAAACCCTTTGCCCTCCGGTCCATATCAAGTAAAAGCCCACATAGATTTCCAAACTAGAAATCTTACTCCTATTTATTTGTCCACTCAACAGTAGACACGACACTGTCGTCACCTTAATTAACCATTTAAATATATGCTTGACCAAATGACCTTCACACCCTTCAATTACCATTTTAAACAAATCTATCTATATCATCATGGAGTAGTTTTAAATCAAAAAATAATGTCAAATATGGGTTCATGAACCCCATTCAAGATGATCAAAGGTATGGGTCCCGCGTGTCCTTGTCTGCCTGCCTGCCTGCCAATTTTGAAACCCTAATAATAATTCTCACTAATTATTAGATATACATGGACCCCACTTTTTCACTTTGGACAAAAGCCCTTAACCTACCCTCATCCCATCAACTCAGAGGAACAGTACTTACTTATAACGTTGGGTCCCACAATTGCCCATACTATTTCATCCTTATCCAAAGTGTAACTATACTTCCACTTGCATATTTCTTATTCCCCCACCTTGACTCCAAGTATTTCATACAATATATATTACATTTGTTTTTAAAAACACACATATTCTGAATTATCTCTACTTATTTTATCTCATATTTTTGGAAAATAAAAAAATTTATACTTTTGATGAATAAAATAATGATAAAAAAAATTAATAACAGATGAAATAACAAATATCGGGTTGGCCCGGAGATAGTAACAAAAGTAATATTTCCCCACCCACCAGCTGAAAGAGGAGATATTTTAGAACGCCAACCAAGCCCCTATTTATATATTTCAAGCTTAACGAGCACAACCGGTAGCTAGGAAGGAGTAATAGAAAGAAAGATGTTGGATAAGATATGGGACGATGTATTGGCCGGCCCTCACCCTCAACGCGGACTTGGCAAGTTCAGGAAGATGAACACTAATAATATTTCTGTCACCACCAACAATGGTTAAACTTCAATTCCTTCTTCTTTTTAATTTGCTGAATATATAAATTTGTATATTTATGTTCTTCTAGTTGTTAATTATTACCTAGTAAATATTACATCTCTAGACGATCGACCAATATATATATGTTAAGCCCTTTTCTGTACTTGTATATATGTATGTAAGTATATATATGTAGTGATCTAAGTTATGAACTCGGATTTCAGTGACAAGTTACTTCTCAATTAATTTTGTTAAATTTTTTATACTTAAATAAAGTGTATGGACTATGGGGGTGGGTAACTGGGTATAGAGCATGAACTGACTTCATAGTAATTTCAGTACTTCAGGACCAACTGACGCTTAGATCATTTTTTTTGCCTGTGTCAGTACTGTATCAAACTGTATTTGATACGATAAAGTAAACTTACACTTGAGTGAATTTATTGTCATGTACTTATAATGTATTGATGGCATATATATGTTTTTTGGTAATGTATAAATACTATTGTTTGTAGAGGGAGATGTGGGTAGTAGCAACCAGAGGTCGTTGTCGATGCCGTCGAGCCCGGGGGCACCTGCAACACCGACGACACCGACTACTCCATCTCCAACGGCGGTGCGCAAGGCCGACAACGTGTGGAGGAGCGTGTTCAACCCGGGGAGTAACCTTGCCAGCAGGGGTATGGGCTCCCAGGTGTTTGACAAGCCTCAGCCAAACTCTCCCACTGTTTATGACTGGTACGTACGTATATATCAACCTCTATATACGTGTATATTACTGTATTGTGCTATTAATGAAAATACAACTTATTTTGTTTGTGCGACACTGCAGGCTCTACAGTGGGGAGACTAGGAGCAAGCACCATCATTGAGGAGGAGAGGATAGCCGAGGCCCGTAGTTTGGTTTGGTTTTGTTTTGGCACCCGCACCACCGATGGTTGCATGTAAATAGCGTGTTTTATCATTATTAAGTTATGTTTGTGTGTATATTAGTGCAGCAGTAACTAGTGTTTCTGTTTGTTATTAGCTTGAGTAGTTATGTTATGTCATGGACTGTACACTCAAATTTTACCTAAATAAAATGGAATGCGAGTAGCGTTGCTGTTTGTGAATTTGATTATAGTACAGTAATGTTCTAAAAAAGAAAAAATAAAGTTATTTTTATGGTATAGTAAGTTGGTCAATTGGTTAAGAGATCATATTAATATCTGCGTGTTGAAGTTGTATCGATCAATTGATCGACTAAAAAGGTACGGTCATAATCCAAATTTTGACCCCCACAACACACCTTTGAGATCATGAATATCTTGAGACTAGACATGAGCACCTCTGCATACTGTACTAAAGAAACCTAGGAAATATCGAGTTAAAGGGACAGAGAATCAAAACTGAGCCCGACTAATGCACAGAAGAGGCCCCATTAGCCGTAAAAGCAAGACGTGTAGATGGATCGATTCATCAAGTTCCCATTGAAATAGGATTCACACGAGAAAAATCACTCGAGTTAAGGAACAGAGAATCAAAACTGAGCCTGGCTAATGCACAGAAGAGGCCTTTCGGTTTTTATATTTTGAAGGAACAAAAATTGCTTATGCTAAGCAGTAAGCAACAGTCAGAAGCACACCCCATACTTGCAGCTTTCTATGAGTTGATAATTTTAACATAACTTGTACCGAGATGGCAAGCAACCAATTTTAAACACACTTCTTCTGTACTTAAATAATTACCTTACACCCACTTTAAAGACAAAACACACAAACTTCTTTCAGAAACTAAACCTACCACCTTTCTTACATAGGAAATGTTGTAATTTTCATGAAGCTCGGACAAACATACATAGCCAATTCATCAGTAGTCTACCAAACCTGGCAACTTCTGCCGGTACGCCAGAAGCTGAAAACAGCACCCAAACAATATAAACTATTAAAAAAAAGTTGATAGTGTTTGTGCTCCTGCATTATAAATAAATTTAATTGACTCACGAGAGAGAGAGAGAGAGAGAGAGAGAGAGAGAGAGAGAGAGAGAGAGCTCACCAGAGGGGCCTGACTAAAATTGTTTGTAGCTTGAAGTTCCGCCAATGTTTCATGATCCTCCAGTATATGCAACTCATCTCGGCATGGGTCTATAGTTCTGCATGCAGAAACCGAAACACCTGGGGAGGCTGTAGGATCAGGTTTGGAATGAATCTCTTTAACCAGCAACATTTCGACGTCATCAGCCTGGACACAAGTCTTCATGGCAACATACTACCCAAAAAAATTCAAACAGAGACCAATTTCACGTATTAATGACAGAAGCTACTGAAAGTAAATCAATTATCATCAAATGAGATTTAGCTAATCATATTGTTTTTTTTTGGACAAATAACTAGCTAAACTAGAATGATGAGACATGCTGGGGTCGGGTGCACATAGATCTTACTTGACAAAGGTGACTAATTGACAAAGTGGGCCTGCAGCAAATTTTCGGCAACTGCAGACTGGGTATTCTTTCTTCGTCCAAGGACACAAGCATGAGATTAATATCCAACTGAAATAAGAAGCAAACTTTTATATAAGTAGGTGCATTCTAGTTTAAAGGCCAAGGAGTACACCATAGAAAAGGTACCACAGAACCTCAAAAAAACAGCTGTCATTAGAGAGTGAAACTCCTTATTTGGTTGCGTTGTTTTTCTTTTCTTTTTACGAGATCCATTTAGGATACTCACGTTTACCAGTTCACAACCAAATATGAGTAACTAACACCTTATGACAGTGGTTTTAGCAATCGCTACCCCAGTTATGCATTTCACTATTACCCCATCATTTTCTACTGAATTTCGGAGATTCTCAAGCAGCTTAGAGACTCGGATGGTCCTGGCATTTTTTCCATTTCCAGCACTCAGACTACCATGTCGTGTGTTGCTCCGCACACCGCCACCGCCCCAAGCAAGCATTTCGGAGCTTCCAACAAGCCCTGCTGCTGCACCCACTGAATCTCTGTTAACCTCGGAATCATTTCCATCACCGCCTCCATTTGCACTGCCTGCTGCTAAATAAGTCTGAGAACACCGAGCTCCTCCCCATCTCTTACACCTTTTTGGTTTGACTTCCGTCACCTGCTCATCAGAAGAAGATAAATCTTTACCTTCATCATGACCATTCATATCCTCCTCGTCATCAGATCCTTCCACTTCGCCAGCTCTCTGGTTTCTTCTTCCTCTAGAAATTCGATAATTTCCCTGTGACCTCCTCACAAATGCAGCAGCTGTGACTCTAGCACTTGTGCGCTTCTTCCCTAGTGCTTCTGATTGTCGGCGCATAGTCTGGGTAATTAAAGTTTGGATCTGCCCAAGCATGTTCAAAATTACACACGAGAGCACAAAGTAAAGAAAAGGAGATACAAGTGATATGAACAGTCTTCTAACCTTTTACAAACTACTGCACGTAAGAGCTTAACCATAAGAACATACAAGATCCCGGAACCAACAAAAAAAAAGAACAGAAAAATATGTTTGCTTGTCTCACAAACGCAGTAACCCAAATATGAGAACTCTCACCTGCTTATTACGGGCTTTCTCCTCTTCATGAAAAGCCAATTCCTAAACCAGACGTAAACAAAGATAAACAGACGAGCAATAATAGTCACAGTAGCACTTCTAGTTATAAGACGGAAAGCACCGGTCAAGTTTTACCTCCTCCTCGTACTTATCAATATCTGGATATAAAGCAGCAATAAGGGCATCATAGTTTGGATCATCTCTCAGAGAACGGCGACTAGCACAATGTGTGCGACAAGCAGGACACTCATTGTTCCTGCATAAAGGTCATAGTAAATTTGAATAAGGAATCATAGCCCAAGTCAATCAATGTAAGATCGGCATGCACTAGGCCACTAGCTTCATTACTTACCCCAGCCTCATAGATTTGTCAATGCATTCTCTGCAAAAGCGATGCAGGCACTCCATGACAGTTCTGGTCTTCCGTATAATCCCTATTTATCAGTTGTGGAAAACAATGTTGTTTTCAAAAAAAATTGATAAACAAACGAGTATGGGGAGAAAAGGTGCAAAGTTTCTTGGAAGAAAATCAGCTCAAGGACTTCAGGTTATTGACCTGTAACCAAGCAGTGGAGCATGCAAAAAGCGATTGCATTATATACATGCTCCTCGCCTCCTCACTTCTCTCTACAACCTAATTCCCAATGTCGAAGGGATTTTGTTTTAGATTAGTTATCAACAAAACTTCTTTTAGTTTGGTTCTTTTCAAGAAATCATTATTTACTAAATTTTTTTAAAACATAAATACATAATAGAAGAAGATATTATTAAGGTTTCTCGAAAGCAGTTGGATGACAAGAAGTCCTCCCATAAAAATACAAAAGAAATAAATTGGAAACATCATCAAGGAACTAGTGAAGCACCACTGCCTCCAATTCCTAATATAATTTGCCAGTGGAACTCCTCTAAAAGCTCCCTTTTAGCGCACCCATATAAAAGCAAAGAAAGAGATTATGTCCCAAATTAAACAAACATGCATCGCTGACAAGAAAATCTTAGGGTTTCTCTCGGTCCAATATTCCCCACGAGATAGCAAACAAGTATATCTTATAGGATCCTCTTATCCTTCCATCATATTCCCTAAAGATGCAAAGGAGAAGATCTTTCACCATAGAGGGTTGAACCTATCAATCTCCCAACACACCAAAAAAAACACCACAACCACCAATAAATGTCAAGAGTAAATGATATTTTGGTGGCATCTAATTTTGCTAGATAAGGATCATAAAGTCAAAACACATACCCATGGGTTTCATGCAACTCATAGTTGTCACGGCGCCAAGGCGGGACGCGACGATAGATGACCGCCAGGACGCCTAGGCGATAAGGCGTTAACAATGTGCAATTTATACATTATTTATTTTATTTCAAAAATATATTGCACAATAAAATTCTATATATACTAAAACCCAATACATAATAACTAACACTATGAAAAGTCTCCACTCTCTACTCTGTTTCTAGTCATAGCTCAAGCAATGTCATCAACTATGAAGTCATTTCCATCTCGAGCATTACTCTCATTCAAAGGAGTAAGTCATGGGTTAGATAATTAGAAGTCATGAGTTATGATCAGTCATGGTAAAAAATAACTTAATCACTTAACTTGGGACCGCTACCAATGCGTGAGCCTTGGCGGCTCAGCGTCCAAGGCGTTGTGTTGCCCTTCTCCAACGCCAGGACGCCTAATCGTCGCCTAGGCGACGCCATGATGACTATGATGTAACTAGAATAAGAGTTAACGGGTAATATTCCAATTATATAAGCATACCAATTGTAATAACCCTAATCCTACTTCGGATAATGTGAATTTGGTAAGTGTGCGTGTATAAGACTTAACTCTACTACTAATAGTACCACCAGTCATAACCTTTTCGGCGGACATGTAGTGGTCTAAGATGACTCAAGTTGATACTATTCAGATATGAATTGAGTGTTACTTTAGACTCGGTTTGGGTCGGTTCATTACAAATGGTAACAAAGTTGCCTCTAGAAAACTCGGATTGATAAAACTACAGTTAACCAATTAAGCAAGGATATGATTTGATGGACTCTGGTTTGATAAAACTTTATTCATATTCCAAACTCATACCATGATATGTTTTGAAGAGAGACAAATATTGAGTCTAACCAAGAAGTTTTAGAGCCCCTATCCTAACAACAATGGAAATATTTTTTAATAATTACTTTTAGAAAAAGAAGGATAGCTTTAGATCTCTTCATCAATTGTGACTCAAAGAGTTAGAAATGAACATCTTCTTGACTTATGCAGTATAAAAGTATTTGGTTTAAAGCACTCAGTGAAACATTTACATATCTCAAAATCATAAATAATTGCAGTTTAGGAAGACTAAACTTTCAAATAGATTTATTTCCATAATAGATATAGTTTTATTAAGTAGAAGCCATGTTTGTTCCACATTCTGCAACAAAAGTATAATCAATGAGAAATATATAATTAATACCAAAAATATAACTCATCCCAAATAATAACTTATCCTTGTAGAACACAGAATGAATAAAAAAGAAAAGAAAAAAGTAATGCTCCTTTGCATGAATGTTAACCAATTAAGCAAGGATATGATTTGATGGACTCTGGTTTGATAAAACTTTATTCATATTCCAAACTCATACCATGATATGTTTTGAAGAGAGACAAATATTGAGTCTAACCAAGAAGTTTTAGAGCCCCTATCCTAACAACAATGGAAATATTTTTTAATAATTACTTTTAGAAAAAGAAGGATAGCTTTAGATCTCTTCATCAATTGTGACTCAAAGAGTTAGAAATGAACATCTTCTTGACTTATGCAGTATAAAAGTATTTGGTTTAAAGCACTCAGTGAAACATTTACATATCTCAAAATCATAAATAATTGCAGTTTAGGAAGACTAAACTTTCAAATAGATTTATTTCCATAATAGATATAGTTTTATTAAGTAGAAGCCATGTTTGTTCCACATTCTGCAACAAAAGTATAATCAATGAGAAATATATAATTAATACCAAAAATATAACTCATCCCAAATAATAACTTATCCTTGTAGAACACAGAATGAATAAAAAAGAAAAGAAAAAAGTAATGCTCCTTTGCATGAATGTTCCAAATTATCAGAACAGCTTAGAAAAAACTAAAATCCCAGTACTTGTAGAACATACAATGAGCAGAAAAATTATGGCCCCTTCCAATCAAGTATCTAAATACATATATTAGCTTTAAGAAACTGAAGTCCCAAAAGTGTACCTAAACAAATTGGGCATTGTACTTCCTTCCGTATTTCAGCCAATCTCACAGTGAGGAATCTGCATTGAAGAACGCAGCCAAGAAAAGAGAGAGCATATTATTCAATACGCATTGGCAACTGCTTTACTTTAAAATAAATAAATAAGCAAATTGGTATTGGCAAATAGGTCAAATATAATGTATCAAAAAAATTAAACTCAGGAATTCCAATCTAGTGATGGAAGATACTCCATCTCGTGGAGGATAAATAAGAGCACAACATAGAGACTCCCTCGGGTTCACATACACACTCACATATTAACAACAGAATCTCCCCACCCCCCCACCTTACCCTACCAATGAACAACAAAAACTTAACACCCAACATTAAGGTCAAATATGGAAAACACTTGTACAATGATTTCCTGTGTCAGAAGTTAAAGTAAGATTAATAAGCAAATACATTCTGGACTACAGAAGTAAGCAACTATGCCATTTAACAGGATTCTGTCACGTAAGGAGCACTGGGGACACAAATATTACACTGAAGATTCACGACTGTCAACTTTTTTTTCTAATGAGTCTTTTATGGCATTCAACTACTCTAACTGTTTCGTAAAACAAATAACCTAAGTGCTATGTTACCTTTTTAAACCCTATCTTGACAATAATTTTGTTTCACGTTGCTAAACATAATGACTATTGGTTACACATGAATATACAGAAAGTATTGTAGCCAAGATAATACAACAAGAATTGAAGTTCACAGGTCAAGAATTTTGCTAGTTAATCAGCTTTTCTACTGGCAATATTTTTTTTATTACACACCATTTAGGGGTGATGACAGACCCAGACGGCACATTCATAAGGACCTGTAAGACTACAACCCTATCTAGTAATAATTTTTTTTTGTATTTTTATTGGTTTGACTGGTGGGAGGAAAAAGGGAAGGAAACAATGAAGGAAATACAGCTTCCTTTCCAAAGGGGCATCTCCCCTATTCCTCCTATCCCAATCTTTGTTTTCTATTCCTACTACCAACTACCCAGAAATTACCATGCATGTCTATCTTGAAGTATAAATTATAAAACATCAGTAGCAGATAGCAATAATGCAGTATTCTAAAACTTTATAAAGTGATTCCCCATAAGTGTCTCAATGGATAGGAAATAAGTGGATCAAAGTAAGTTATCTTTGAGATTGTAACACCAAGGAAACAATGACCTGATCAGCACATAAATACAAATACAAATTGCACGTGCAGAGATATGCATGAAAATAGTTCAAATAGCTTGTACAATGGCATGCCAACAACTTAGGACAATGATTTTAGTGAATCACATACCATTTCACCATAATTCATAGCTTGCATGTGTAATAAATTTAAATCAGTTATACTATCCAATAAAATTCTTGTACTTCCACAGGCTAGTCCGCTGCAGGTGGAGAAACTGAAAACAGCACCTCACTGACTCGACTTTCCCATACACATAACAGCATCTTATGAGTGAAAGGAGTTACTTTCAGTCTTTTTCAATGAATCAGATCAGTTCTCTACATTGTTAAGACTCAGCCTACAACTAGCCAGTTGGTTCAACCCAAGTCTGAAAAAACCCGACCCAAACCTCATATTGAAGAAATTAGTTTGCCTAAAAAAACTAGACGGAAACAATTTTTCAGCATCATCTTGCAAAGACAAACCACATAAGCAATTCAAACACCAATCTGCTACCACCCAACCAATAAAAAAGCAAACACAAAACCATGAATAAATTCAAGAAAGTAGGTAGTAAATGATGCTACTCCAACGCACATAGTAAAACCACAAAGGGAAAAAACGTATCAGCTTTACCTGCATACTGAATTACTTTGTTACAAGTTACAACAATGAACTGAGCTCAAGCAGATGTTCCAACAACTTGAAATAAAATAAACCACAACAATCACGACAATTTAAGCAATTCAAGACAAAGTTGGCTCATCTTTCACTCCCATGAACAATCCCCAAACACAGAAATCCAATCCCAGCAGAAAATAATAAGACCACTCAAAATTCTCCACAAAAAACGTATAGAGCTCGTCTTTAACAATGGCCGTAAAAATGCAACTCGATAAAACATACAAACCGCATGCAGATCCCGAGCAACACTGATCAAATCAACAATTATGACAATAGGATGGACCGGAATACATAGGCAGTAACATATCTAGATTATATGTAGAGATAGAGAGGAAGAGGAAGAGCTTACTCGTCTTTGTCACCGATACTTGAAGAAGGGCTTCCATCTGAATCTGAGAGGTAAAACGATCCATACAGGTACGTACCGGTTGGTTCTTCTTGTGGCTGTTCGTCAAGGCTTTGATTGTGTTGGATAGGAGAATTATCATCTTCCGAACGAGGAGGAGTGTCGTGAGAACGCTTCTGTGCAGGCATTGTCGACGTATTTTGTGGATGATACTTTGCTGAAACCGGTGGCAAAGCCGATGACGGTGGTTGGGTCAGCGGACGTTGTGGCGTACGGTGAAGGAGAGAGAAAGGAAGAGGCGGAGGTGGTTTAGCGTTGAGCTTCCGGCCGTTCAGCCGAGGAGAGAGAGACAGATGGGTAGAGGCTCTCTGCCTCGTGGTGCTGCCGAATTTTTATTGCTATATTTCTGTCGATCGATCGATATTTATAAAAAAGAATGTCTCTTCTTTTTTTTTTTTCTTTTTCCACAGTAATTTTGGTGAAACCAAAGAGTAAAAACTTTTAACGGTAAAAATAGTGTTTGTTGATAATATGGTAGCAATATTTATGTTCATATAATTTAATAATACTTTTACACTTCCTATACTTATATGGAGTATAAAATTTTCAACCACATTTAGTATTATGATAATATAATTACTGTTCTAAAATTATTAATAACTTAAAATAATTTAACTCACAAAAATTAAAAATAAATAAAATTAAGTTTGTATAAACGCAAATCAAAATCTTGTTGGTCTATAAAATTAATGTTAAGCATAAATTATTTAACTTACAAACCAAATATCTAGAAAGCGTAACGCACTAAACACGGTACAATATATTTAGAGGTTGATATGTCTCATATTCGGTCAGAGACAAATCTTAGTTGGTAATTTTCTTGTCTCTTAATCGTGAAGACAGACGCTCAAATCTTAATTATTAAGAGTTGCATAATAGTTTATTTAAATTTTTTTTATAAAAATAACCCCAATAAATATTGTACTCCTTCAATTTCAAATTTTAAAATCATTCAAATAATTTTTTTAAATAACTCAAAGATTTAAAATAGTAAAATAGTGTCATTAAGATGTTTTACACTTTTTAGTTATCAAACAGTTTTTTAAATTCAGATATTTTTCATTCAGATAATTTAATTTATTAAGATGTATTAATAATTCAAATCTTAATTACTCAATTTTATCAAACGCAACCGTAATGACTTACTAAGAGTTTTGAGATATTTTATCCACCTTTCATTTTATTACACCATATAAAAAAAAAACTTAATAGCGATGGTTCAATATTATGTATATTACTGGGTTTACCATTAGATGCTAGTTAGTTCCTCGGTTTAATTATAAAAAAAATAGTTTCATTTAATAATTTTTATTTAAGAAAAACAATTATTTCTTTTACTTTTAGTATAAAATAATATAGTATTATCATAATTTAATTAATTTGCCATTTTACTAAATTAAAGACTTAATAAACTTGGAGGTAAATATAGAACAAAGTATATCCCTAAACTTAAAAATATGACTTTTAAATTTATTTATCAAATATAACAACTTATTCTGTAATAAGTTGGTACAGCGCTAAATTAAATATTTCAACTTATTGCATAAGTTATTTAAATTAAGTTAATAAATAAGTTCTAAATTATATAACTCCACTGAAACCAAATTCATTCAGATAATTTTTCAAAAGCTCTTCTACGCGTTAATTGGACACAAGTGCTTAACATAACACCAATTTTGATTTTTGGACTCTATCGAACACAATTGGTTGCCCAAAAAATGATAATCCCCATTAAGAAAATTCAATTGAAAAACAATTATAAAAAAGAAAATGCAATAATACTTGTACCCTATAAAACCCTTTACCAAATATCAACACGTGAAAAAGAGTCTTTGTCAAGGAATAGAATAAGAGAGAGGTTGAGATGGAAGAGAGTTCAGGGTACAAGGATTATGTCGCCGGTTTATTAGCCGGCGTAGCCACTGTCATCATCGGCCATCCCTTCGACACCGTGAAGGTCAACCCATTTCCTTCCCCTTCTATTTCATTTTCTATAATATTTTGATACATTTTTCTTCCTTTTCAAAATTCAAAAATTTCCTAAACATAGAATCCATATATTCTCAAATTGGGGATAAATATATGGCTTCTGTTGTGATATTTGATATAATTGAGCTAGTGTATTGATTGGAATAAAGTGGGAATTAGCTTGTATTAGTTTAAGAGTAGTAAAAACCATTTGATAAATTTGCTTCTTAAACATGTATTCACTTTGAAGTTTGAAGGTTGTGTATGATTCATATTTTCAAATTGGGGAATCTTGCTTCTATTGTGATAAGCTAGAGTAGATTGCTGGGTACATATGGGTATCAGCTTGTATTAGTTAAGAGTAGTAAAAACTTTTATGACAATGTATAAAGGTTACAGTTTGAGCATGTGTTAGCTTCTTACATAGACTTGGTATAAGATGCAAATTCCAACTTCTTATGATATTGGACATGAATACCTAATAAATTATAATAACTAGTATCCGCTGCACATGCGATGCGTGTGAAAAAAAAATGCAAAGCAAAAAAAATAGTATTAAAGCCAATATGAAATTTTATTTTCAAGATTATATTTGAAAAACTATAAAACCTATTTTGATGCTTAATTCAAAAAGAGCAAAAATGTGGAGGATGTATAGGTACCTGGAATGGAAAAAAGATGGTTTTTGGTGTGTAGAGTTGTCCCAAAGAAAAACTAACTCCCTTGCTCATCCTATTACCCTACCTTATCTACTTATTTTCTCTCATTAATTTAGCACACGTTCGTCCACAAAACTAACGATTTTATCTCCATGACTCCACCTCTGCACCAGGTTATTTTTGGTTACAGGAGTCCAAGATTAACCTCGCCTTTCTCCCTAATAGATAACTAAATTTAAAGTGTAAAATAGGAAAGTTAAAAAGGTTTTAGTATTTTGTTTACACCAAATTAACTGTCAATTTTTGCTCCCGCTTTATAATATAGATAGATTTTATCTGAATTGGTAGGCTGGTACGAACTGTTAAAAAGTGTGGCATTGTTTCAGAGTTCGAGCAGATATTGGGAGATAAAAATGGGGATATTTAATAGTTATATTGAGTAGGAGACAATTTAACCTTGGACTGGGCTTAAACAACAAATTATTAAAATTAAACTATAATCTCCTATGGGATCCTGCCAATGTGTCCAATGGAGATGCTCTTCTCTTCTTTTTGATATGTTGTTCTAGAACTTTATAGCTCAGGTTTTTCACCTTTGCACCAAGAATGATGCTTTATGGTTGAAATTGTAAAATTGAATTGTATATTAACTAGTGGGATTCTTAGAAACTATTGTACTATAAAAATGATCACAACCTTTTCTATTTTGAGTGAAAGAAAATTAAAATTTCCACTATAACTTTTAACAATGATTTAATATGTGCATTGTATCTTCTAAAAGGTGGTTCATTTAACTTTTAGCATAATTTTCCCACTCATCTAGAGCATCCCTTTTACTGATCCATATATAACTAGCATATATTATAAAACCTCACTTCAAGGGTGGACCAAGGTCAGAGTTTTTCTGATTCATATATTATAAACCCTCACCTCAAGGGTGGACAAAGGTCAGAGTTTTTTCTGATTATTTAGTTTGATATGCAGTTTTATATCATCACCATACATGAAGTGAACCTTTTTAAAGTACCTTGATTACATATGTAATAAATGTAAGGAAAGGTGATTGTTTATTTCCTCAACTTCAATCCTTGTTTCATATTTTTCCCATTTGGAGTGAGTAGAAACTATCTTAAGCACTATTAATTAGCTTAAGAAGTAGATCATACACATCTTAATTTTATTTAACTGACATTAATTTCTTCAAGGAGCTAGTGCTTTTGATTTTCAATCATGTTGAATAGTCTATTGAAGTAATAGACTGAAATAGGGACGGGGGAAGAGTAATGGGATTATAATAGTCTATTGCCCATTGAAGGTTATGAATTATTTTTAGTTATATGTGTGTGGGCATAATAAACAGAAGAAAAACCGGGAAGCTAAAATTTATAAGAAATCACAGGTATTCAGAGAGAGTGGCGGTCATTGATTAAAGGTTCAAGCAAGCAATAGATTCATCTGTATCCCTATGATTTTCCGTCTTTGTTCCAACCAACATGATTTATAAAATACTCTCAGTGATTGGAAGTAGCTTTACTTCTTACATTAAAGCTTCATTTAATAGTCTCTCTGCCCAATTTGTTGTTGTCACCATTGAGTTTTTTTTTCTTTTTCAGATTGCTAATTCTTATAGCCATAATGAAAGAAGGAAAAAACAACAAAAGGTTAAAAACTGTGACTCATAAAATCATTGAGATTATGAATAACACAACTTAAATGCTAGATGCCAAGGTACGACCAAAAAATTACAAACTGTGATAAAACAGTTAAAATAAAAAATAAGTTGGTGGTTGATCTGTTTTATGAACTAGGCTTGCAATTTTTTTAGTTAATTGTCTTACTATGTTTGGCGCTAATTCCATCCTTTCCCTTCAGTAATTTATATATGTAACTGAGAAATGAGAAAGAGTATGTTAGCTAGTTTTTTATGTTGACATGAATTATAACTTCATAAAAAGGCAATACTATAATAAAGAATTGTGATCAACTGAATAAATTGATGACAAATCTTTATTGCGGGCTGACTTAAATTTTAGTTTACTCGTTTGCTTTTCTATGGCTCGACTCCTTTTTACTCCTGGTTTTGAGATGTTGAGTTTCCAAATTCCATATATGAAATTGAGAAATGAGAATATCAAATACGTGACTAGATTTCCTTCTTTAGCAGAGAATTAGTTGTCAACTTAGTGTGACAATTTGGAAGCTCTGAAATTTGTGGTTCTTATACATGATAATATTAATTTATCAGGTGAAGCTCCAAAAGCACAATACTGCAGCTGATGGAATCAAGTACAAGAGTGGCTTACATTGTACTGCTAGGATACTAAAGACTGAAGGAGTATGCTTCTTAAACTTCTTGTGACACCCAACTTTAAGGTGTTACTCTTTTTTGCATATAGATCAGAGAATTCTTTCTGGGCTTTCTGGCGTCTTTTGTTTTCACATAGACCTAACTTCAAGATCGATTATATATAGCAAACACAAGCTCTAGCTCAAGTGGTATCAGACCCTCTCTTACATGGGAGTGTTAAAAGGATCGAGCCTCAATGAGGCATTATTTGATCTAGCCTCAGTGAGGGCATCATTATGTCCAAGTTGGTTTCGTGGTTATGTCCTTTGCGCCCTTTACGAAAGTTGACAATAATTATTGTAATGATTATAAAGCATTGCTCATTAGTTTAGGAAGTGAATATATGGAATATGACTTTAGTAACATTCGAAACATAAATTGGGGGTGGAGAAAATCAATCACCGATTAGCCATTAGTACAGCTAGTACAGATACACATGCTTCCTCCCCTTCAGATGTTAGCTCCCTCCATCTTTGTACAGTCACACATAAATATATATATATATATATATATATATATATATTCATAAATCATAATCCTTCTGTACTCTTCTAGTTACATGGCGTCTATGGCAAATGACATCATATATAGGTACATATAGAATATGTTTAAAATTTTGACTCCGTAGACACTCTAGAGGTGGATTTTCAGTAGATCCTAAATAAAGTTGTATGGTAATGCTTGTATCAAAATTGATGAAGATAGACACAAATAAAACAAAATTATCGTGTTACCCCAACCCAAATTTTTCGTTTTCAGAAGGCCCCCTCATTATTATTTTGGTGACACTTTCTTACACATGGATTTCTAAGGATGTCCTAGTTCCGGTCTTTGAAAATTAGATGTCATTTTCCATTGTAGTTACTTCAGCACTCAGACTGAAACTAATTTTTTTTCTGTATCATACATATGGCCTATGGGATGGCCAATACCAGAATAGGCAGAAGCCTTTTCCTTTTCCTGCAAAATGTTGTACAAAGACCACTTTGTTGGACTTAGTTGATAGTTTTATCCATATATATATATATATATATATATATATATATTTGTCTATTGATCAGCTATACCAAAATATATTCCAACTACATTTTTTCTGCATTGTGAAGAATCGTTTGGATGTAAAATTAATGCAAAAACAAGGGATACCATGAACCATATCTTCCTCTTTATTTTGTTGAAAAATTGCAATTGTTGGAGTAATTGAGTTTTTCCTTGTACGTCTCATCCTAAGTCGCACAGAAAAAAAACTCTTGCATGGGAATATAATAATAGTACCATAAAAGGCTTAAATATAAATTACTACCTTAACTTATTACCCTTTTTCCTTTCTTGGTGATTGATCTTTTAATTTTTTCAATTAGATGATTAAACTATCTTTTTTTTTACTTTTGTTTAATTAAACCTGCCACGTCATAAATTAATGATGTGATAGAATGACATAGACAAACAGTGCCAGGGTGTATTAAAAATCATAATTCTTTTATATATTTAAACTAAGGGTAAAAATGTAAATTAATAATTATATATCATTTACATTAACACTCTTATCAGTCAAAGAAGGTCAAACTGTAAACTCAATCGAACAATCAAATGCAAATCTATTAACGAAAAAAAAGAAGCCAAATTATTATTTGCACTTTGCTGAAATTGAAAGATTGAAGAAACCAATTAACAACATTACATCATCATCACACTTGCATGCCATCATCATCAACATTACATCAACAAAAAAGAAAGTCCACTAAAAAAATTGAGGTACATGGCCTGATCTGGCAATCCTCATGCTTCAACAACCACATCAATCACATGTATATCGACACCCTCCGCCTCTTTGAAGCCATCTGATCCCCCCCATCTTCACCTCAAACCTCTCCCACATCAAGTACTACTAAATCAAGTATTACTAAGTCAAATACTGCAAAATGTTTGATTACACCTTCAATTCGAAACTACCCCCTTGCTCTAGATTCCGTTACGCCGCCTCCAAGTGCGCCACCCATTGGTATGTTGCTTCCACATCACATCTTTTTAGTAGATCATTTTAGGGCTTTTGATGGATTTAGGGCTTTTCGGTTTGGGAGAGGATTAGATCTATCGTTTGTTGCTTTAGTAAGGAAGTGATTTTAAGGTGATTTGACATATTTACCTTCCAATGTATAATGTATGTGAAAAATATTTAAAATAACTTTTTTTAATTACACATAAGCATGTTCAGGCCTAGTCATGAACCAATGTCCTCAATTTATGATGTGGCATGATTAATTGAATAAAAGTGAAAAAAAACTGATAGTTTAATCACCTAATCGAAAAAATTGAAAGGTCAATCATCAAAGTGGATAAAAGACAATAGTTTAGAGTAGTAATTTATATTTAAGCCCCAGAAAAATGTATTCTCTCTGTGTCTATTTTCTTTCCCTCTGTTGCTTATAAGAGTAATGTTTGTCTCTAACAGGTGAAAGGACTTTATCGAGGGGCTACATCTTCTTTCATAGGAGTGGCCTTTGAAAGTTCACTTATTTTTGGCATATATTCCCAAACTAAAAAGACGCTTCAGGTTTGGTGAATTACTGCTGATATATATTTTGCTTATTTATCTGTAGAAACTGCATTTTGGGATTGATCTAATTTTGCTTCTGCATATTACATCTACTATACAATCAATTTTTTGTCTACTTGAAGGGAGGCCTCCAAAGTGACAAGCCGCAGCCCCATGTTATAATTCCTTCAGCAGCTTTTGGCGGAGCAATTATCAGCTTTGTATTATGCCCGTCAGAGCTGGTGAAGGTAAGTGTCTGAGAGCTCATGCACTGGACCATTGTTCCCATATCATGCTTATGACACTGAGCTTCTCCAGTGTAGGATGCAAGTTCAAGGTACTGACTCTTTGGTTCCAAACTCAAGTAGATACATCAGTCCTCTTGATTGTGCGATTAGAACTGTGAAAAGCGATGGGGTAAAATCTATGATCACTTTCATTTAGGTATCTGATGTAGTTTCAAGCTGATATGATTACCTTTTCAGGTTACAGGCATTTTTCGTGGAGGTTTCACGACCTTGTTAAGGGAATCTATTGGAAATGCAGTCTTCTTTAGCACTTACGAGCATATACGATATTACATGCACACAAAATTAAAAGATGCTCCATCTGATCCAACCTACTTGTTTGATATCGGAGTTGGAGTAGTGAGTGGTGGTCTAGGTGGTATAGCTGTAAGTGTTTTGATTATTTAGCATTTTCTGAAGTTTACTGACTGCATTCCACTTATTTCAATTTACCCTGTTTCTCATGTATCCATCTTCTTGGAAAAAGTCTCCTCTTTTGTGTATTCTTGTACTCCTTCCGTCCTTGAATTATTGAAACATTTTTGGGGGTGTGTGGCACGGAGTTTAAGATGAACCAAAAACATATTTAGATATTATATTTTATGTATATTTATATATTTTGATGTTATATTACAATTTTTTTAATAACATAATATTTAAATGTAATTTTGGCATGTCTTAAAATCCGTGCCATACATACTAAAAAAATAGTGTTTCAATAATTATGGGATAGTGGTAGTATTTTTTAATCCATATTTCTTCCAACTTACTATTTTCAGTGCTGGTCTGCTGTTTTGCCGTTGGATGTTGCCAAAACCATAATCCAAACTACGCCAAATAAGAGCTCAACTAGAAATCCTTTCAGGATATTGAAATCGGTAAGACATTCTAGTCAAATTTATTGTTTCTAAACTTGGTAATGAATTTGCTAACAAGAAAAGAGAAAAATAAAATGCCAGATTTAGACTTATTTGGATTCTTTATGGCACAGATATACAGTAGGGCTGGACTAAGAGGATGCTATGCTGGTTTAGGTCCTACAGTCGTACGGGCATTTCCTGCTAATGCCGCTGCAATTGTCACATGGGAGCTAGCTGTAAAAATTCTTGGAATCAAGCGGGACTAACAATGGTGCGCCATTTGACTCATAGCGCTGCTAATCATATATATTTATCATTGCTGTTGCCATATGCTTTTGTGGTCATCAAGCCATCCAGATTATCCACATAGTTTACATGCTTGCCAGAAATCTTACTACTATGATACAAAAGCTTCACACATTCTTTGGGAGATCAGCGTACTTCACACTCAATTGACAAAACAAACATGCCTGCTTTTGTTGGAAATGTTTTGTTTTTGGCGTCTCCTTTCCCCCTTTTTGTTTTGGAAGGATTGAAGAATCACTGACTCAGACTAGTTAGTCTGGTCAACGGCATTGCTGAAACATGTTCAGTAAATTCTGGAGAGCTTAGGAATATGATTGTTACTGTTGTATATGATCAGCTGTCTGTGGACAGCTTCAAGCTGGACAAGTATACTATATACCAGGGATTATAATTAAAAATTGATGTGGTTTTATGGGCATTTGACCGAGAATTGCTAATATGACTATTTGGTTTATGATTATTACTACTTCCCATTTTCACTCGTCTTATAAAACACTGTTTATAGGTAACAAAAAATATATTTAAGTAACACTTTCAAAACTCATCCATTAACTATTTATGACATGGTTCACCATATGAAATCATGATACAGTGATGCTTACATCTTGCGGTTGTGTTTGCTTTTGCATGTCTATGCTAGATTGAACCTGATTTAATTTATCTTGAAAGATGTTGGTCAGGAAGCAGAGTGTGGTGGAGCAGAACCATTATTTGGCTCTAACCATAACTTAATCTATGACCAAAAAGAGCATGAAAACCACTTAACTTTTCTTTTCTGTTGGCGTAGGACCTGTAGTTTACTCAATTACTTCTGTGTGAAAAATTGGAAACCTTCAAAACTTGATATTTATCGTCTAAAGCACATAGATTATCTAAACCTTCGATAGTTGACAGAGAAGTTGTCTGCATTGATTGTTTTGTATTTGTGGAGTCCATGAGAAGTTGTCTGCATTGATTGTTTTGTATTTGTGGGTCCCCATGGACCCCATCTCTGATAATCAAAATTTCAGATTCTTACTTTGAAATGCAATAGAAAAAAAACATCTTACTTTCCATTTTTCTCATGCTTTGTTTCATATTTTGTCTGTATTTTGTTCCGATTATTCACGCTTGCTGCTGGCTGTTTTGACGGCTTCTTGAATTTCTGTTCAGTTTTCTGATCTTACATTCAGAGAACATTGATTGTTGAATTATTTGACACATTCTTGTTGAGGTTTCAGTTAGAAATATTGTTGTTAAAGAAACAAAGATATATGCTAGAAAAGTATCAGTAGCTAAAGAATGTAAGCTAGGTATCTAAGCATATCAGCTGCTTGGCCAATAGGAACAAATGACCTTGAAGTATTGAACAGTCTGAAGAAGAAATATCTAGAAGGAAAAGAAAAACGTGCCAAATAAACAAATACTTTATGAGTATCATTTATGTACTTAAAAGGGAAAAGTCAATAATTAGGTCTATGATGAGTAGAACAAATAAAATATGTAGTAGGAAATTCGACCCACTTAACTGTTCATCTCCAATAACTTCCAGAGCACCTTTTGTACAAGAAAAGAATATGGCAAGTGATCATTCAGCGACAAAAGATGCATATAGATAGAACAACACATACTATTTGTATAGAAAAGCATATACTTAGTAAGCCAAAGTCACATCTATTACTTCAATAACATCTATTATAGTAGGCAGAACTGAAAATAACAGTCATTATGCTGTTAGGCTTTATATGTTTGAAATACATATGATCTTTGCATATAAAGAGGAACAATTATAAAGACACCCAAGGGTTGACAGAAGAGAGAGAGCATACTAGTGATCATAATATTACATCTTATTTTGGTCTGAATGGGAAGAGGCCCTTCATGAGAGAATCATCTGAATTCCTTTCTTCAACTTGCTGATAGTAGATATACATTCTACTAATTTCTTCTTGTCAACCTGACCCTTCTCCCTGAAAGTCATATGAACTCTTGCGACGACGTTCGTTATGTCCAAGCAAACGCCTGCGGCAACTTCTTTTGGCATCATCAAACTCCGATATCTCATGGAACCTGCAGAACAGAGGTTACACAAATCAAAGCTAGAGTAAACGGAAACTCCATTGTCCTTTCCTGTGTAGGCCAATTCATCATCTATCTGTTGAGCACCACTTCTAATCAATTATTTCTTTTGTTGAAATTGTTGACTTTCATGGTTTTTATATTTAGATCTCAAAGGATACCAAGTACCATGCCCATTCCTTGAGTTCAAGATCTGGTAAGAATAAAGAATGAAAGTACAATGGAATCCTTATCCTCTCGATAATCTCCGAAGAACACAACTTTTACTTGCTAGTAAAAGTAAAGGTTTGGTATGATTGCACAGTAAGATTATTGGGCTTTCAGTGGTAGCTTGGCTATCCCATATTAGTTATATTTATTTGTGCCTTCTGGGGTTGGCAATAAATGCGTTTCAAAAGTCTTTTATCATATTAGTTGTAGAACAGTCTGTCATGGACCCCGGCTATGACCAAAAACAAGAAAAACAGATCGCTAGATATTTTTTTACTTGAAAAACGCCTATTGTTGTCATGTTAATATTATTAAATGTGGTCTTCTACCAGCAACTGTGATCCAATTTAAGTGCTATGACACAAACTGACCTCGATCATATTTTACCTAATTGTAATTGAATGGCTTCATTTCCATATGATACAGACCCTTGACAAAAGTTTTCTTTATCAGTTGAACATCATTTTGTTATATATCAACAACACTAGTCTGATTTTAGGAAATTAGCTTTTCCTGTTATGTACTTTTACTTGGGCATCTGTTGTATAGAATGAAATGTTTTACTTCACTTATATTTTATGAAGAAAAATCGTTAGTCTGAATGTCCATGTAATCAACCTCTGTTTCGTATTTTATCTTGATCTTAAGTGTGCTTGCTGGTTGCATTTGCCTTTTACATTGTTCATCAAACTGTATCATTCACAAATAATCGACAAACAACATAAATAAAGTACAACAATTTCCTAACCTGCTGCATTGCTGACAGAAACGCTGCTGGAGTCCAGCAATTCGAACTACTGGAGCCTTAGCATGAAACTCACAGACTTTGTGCCTGCGATGGTATGCCTTGGCGTTGCTCATGTTTGCCATGCAGTCCACAACCTGGCAACAAAGTGTCGCTGACCCTCCTCCAGGATACTTTCCTACCAGAGTGAGTCGTTGCTCTTTTCTTTTTGTTATCCTCTTCGGTATCTTCATCTTCCTCGTCTTCCTTCTCCACATCTTCCTTCATCCTATCCTTCATGCTCCTCTTCCCTTCAGCCTTGCTTATATCCATATTTGCAAATAAAGGAACAAGGAGAGACAGGGAAGAAGATGAAGAAAGAGAAAATTTGAAAGGAAGGTGAAAAAATAACAATAGTTTGTGAGGACCACAAATTCCATTCTTTTTTCTTTCTATGTGAAAAGAAATAAGGGGAGGGTAAGATGCTGAATTTAATACTAGCTCATGTACTCTACATTTTCATAGGTGTAGACGTAGAGTACAACAAGAACACATGTATTGAAGCTACACTTATATGTTAGAATTCATTGTACTATTAGGTATTAATCCACATAAATAACAAAGTACAAAGAGTCTGTGATAAGCATTTATAGTGACACTCTACCATCTATATCAAGTGTCTCTTCATGGGGGAGGTGGTTATATCCAACAAACCTGTCACTAATTAGTCAATACTAACACTGATAATATGGACAATGTTATTTGTATCGTCTGCTTAATCATGTTTTGACAAAACACAAGTCTTGACATAAACCTTTTCTGCCATTCATCTTCTAGTTCCAGGAAAAAATCTTTGCTGTCCATGTCCTTTCAAGATGTAATCTTGTTACACTATGTTTGGAATCAGAAATTTGAAGCACATTTTCTGCAAGTCCATAGAATTGAGCTGCCAAAGATCAATCTTATTATTTCCTCTTTTAAGTTAGTGATGTAGTTGTTAAGACTCTCAATAGCATTTATGAACAGTTTACTAGCCCGTACAGTAGGCATCCTTTTAGAAGGAACAACTTTTCCATCCTTTCCCTTCCTCCGAAAACCATCAAAATCTATTAGCATCAGTTCCCAGACTGGACAGGACTGGACTGGACTGGACTGGACTGGCTTCAAGTTGTATTTGAGTTAGAAAAAGATCAATATAGAAACACTATTAGTACCAATTCTCCCCTACATGCATATATATTGTATCTACTCTCTTTGATTCTCTCAATTGCTAGTCCTTTTCCAGAGATAGATGTATATATGGTATGGTCCTTCTATATAATTGAAAGGAAGGGTGAAAGGAGAAAGTTTGTAAGGTCCTTTTATCCAAGGAGGTAGCCAGTCCTGCTTAGACACCTGTCATACGCATGGCTGGTTTTTATGTCCTTGCTCCTTCATGATTGTTGGTTGGTTTGGTACACTATTTTCAGCCTGGCCAATCAATATGCAGCAACTTGGCCACTAACTTTGTGCTTGATAGTACTATCTATAAGTCTATAACCAAATAGTGCCACAGCAGATAGATTAGTTTGGTACTTTGGTACCCCTTTGTAAGATATACCCTATCAAGTTGTAGTCTTTCTTCAACTTTAAAAAAAATTGGTTGAAAAATATATTCCAAAATGAAAAAAAAGAGTAAAATTGAACTGTTGGTCATTGTTCTTTATGCTCTTTCTTGTACTTCAACATCAACATCTTCTTTTATGCATTTATGTTATGTTTGGATTGTAGGAATGAAATGACTTATTCCAATGGAGTGAAAAAAATTGTGTTTTGGTTGTTCTATTTGAATGGAATGAACTATATTCTCATTTCTATCAAATTTTAAAATTTTATTCTTTCAGGAAAGGTATGGAATGACTCGTTACGTTCCAGCTATTTCCTTCTTTATTCATTCATTCATTCGCTCACTAGTTCTATTCCTCAAATCCAAACATAACATTACAGTTATAACCAATGTTAGGCCTTGATTGTTTCGATCTGAATAAGGCTAAATGGCTCTGTATTTGAGCGATTCAACCATTTAGTCTTCAGTCTGTTTGATTATTATTTTTTAACATCTGAATGGTTCAATTTTGACTAACTGAATAAGCCAATATTTTCTAACTGAATAGACAAGCTTGCTGTCTGAATGAGTTTTTACGGTGGTTGCCCCTAAACCCATATCTAAGAAAACCAACAAGATCGTGATTGAGTCCAATCGGCAACCCCCTCAAAATTGTACATAATTTTTCTGACGACACTGCACCACCGTCCATTGTTGCACAAAATTTACAAATGGAATTTATCGATCCAATAGTAGATAGATCAAATACACAGATTTTATCCCCAAATTCAATAGTTTTTTAGCCTGGATTAGAGTGAAAAAGGGGAAAAGAGCAGGAAGAAGTGTTTGGTGGAAGGAGAGGGAGAGAGAGAGAGGAAAGGATGGCGGAGAGATGAATGACTTTCTTGGTGGAAGTGGCGATGACAGAGATGGGTGGTTTAGAGGAGGCGACGGGGATGGTAGAGAGATAAAGGGCTTTGTGGGCGAGTTTAAAATTGGAGGCTAAACTATCATAAAGATATATGTTGCTTGTTCGGGTGATTGAGAAAAAATGGATTAGGATGAGGAGAATAGTATAGACAATGCTTTGATTAGGTTTCATTTTTTCCTTTTTTATATATTTATTTTATAGTAGCCCTTCTTAATAATGAGCCAAGCCACTTATTCATAAAAAAAGGGTAAACGTTTTAAAATTGTTTGAATTATTTAATTTATTTGAATAGTTTATTTTTATTTGTTGTACAATAAATATTGTATCTAATTTTTTTTAGTTTGTTCAGACAAAATAATATATTTGTCCAGCATAGTTTAGAAGGGTAAAATAATAATAAAATTGTTATTCAGATGTTTCAGATATGTCAATTGTCAAATAATTTTTTTCATTCAGATTCAACTCATTCAAATTCAGATTCAGTTTCAGCTCATTCAGATTCAGATTCATTCAGTTTTTTATCAAATACTCACTTGTTACTTATATTTTAGAAAGATTATTTAAATTTTTATTTAATTCGAGGTTTGGGAAGACCATTCAATTAATCATGTCATACATGTTTGTCTTTTGCATATAAATTGGTTGACACACCCACCCACCCAGTAGGCAGTAGATATATTAAAGGTTACATGTTTTTTATATTTTTGCACATTTTTCCGGTTAAATTAAAAGATTTATTTATTTTAATATATCTCGTAATGTACGTACTATGCATGGGCCTATTGTAATTAGATTGTGTCTGGAGTTTGACAAGAGCCTAGAGAGAGAAATACAAACAAGGTGGGCCAATTCATTTTATGTGCGTTACAGCCCATTCCAAAGTTGAAATAGACAGACCACCTTCGATTTCATTTTCGGGTCCTTTACATAAGTATAGGATCCATAGAAGGAACAATTACATTTTCTAATACATTTTTAAAAATAATTACAACAATAGTGCATCCATAAAATAATTACATAATTAATACACTTCTCATATTTATTTATAATATTAGTGCAACTAAGATTCCTTAATTTAGGGGATTAGTATGCAATTAGGAGAACTCGATCTTTCCATTATTATCCGTTATTATCCTTATTAGAAATGAGTGGTCTTTTCTTTCCCCTCTGTCTCTTATCAAAGTAGAAATATGAACTTTCCATTTCATTTTTCTTATTCTCTCTGTCTTTTTTTTCGTTTGGTTGTTTTGTGCTCAAAATTTGAGAAGGCATTCTTTTTAGTCACTAAAGAATGATTTGCTTTCCAGTAACTGAGTACTGAAACTTGAAGAAAGTTTAGAAGAAACAAACACAGTCAAGAATGTTTAGTAAGAAAAGTTACTTATTCTGTTGGTTGCCTTCTTTGACTCGGGTGAAATCATATAGTGAACCACCCGTCTCTGTTTTTTATGTAGGAGCACCCGGGGATCAGCAACAGTGAGATGAAGAGGATATGCAGGCTAATGGATTGCAAGAAGCTGTCTTTGGATGCTTGCTTGCATGCCGTGCAAAACGAGAGGCTCCCTTTGCATATAGTTGTTCAGGTACCATTTTTTGAGCAATCCCGGGCGGCTGCATCCTCAGGATGTAGCACTCCTGATCTTAAAGAAAGAGGATGATTAAGCGTGTTAGCTCTTTAAACTTTGACACACTTGCTCTGTTTCTGAAAATGGTATTACTTGTTAAAAGATTCTGCAAACATTCATACCAAGGTAACCAAACCTTCATACCAAGGTAACAAAACTTTCATATCAAGGTAATCAATCCACACCTACAGTTTTTTAGTAGTACAGTTGGTAGCCAAATATTTATACCAAGATAACTAATTTTATTTTATTAAGTTACCAATTTATTTTAAATGTAATGCAGTTGGTAGCCAAACCTTCATGCAGTTGGTTGCCAAACTTTCAGACTAAGGTAACCAATTCATACTGCAGATGTGGAGGTAGATTGGTTACCTTGGTATAAATGTTTAGTTACATTGGTATAAAAGTTTGGTTATCAATATTACATTCACTCTCTTATCTCTCGTTTTTCTATGCAGTGTTCTTATTTTCCATTGGTATAATTTTAAAAATGAGTAATAAATTAGAGGTATAGACATTTAATAATATCCATTGGTATCCAAGACTGAAACGAATGGTAACCAACCATTGTGGATAAGATTTAAATACCCTGCTTTGCCATCCAAAACCAAAACGGAATAACCATTCATTTAATTTCTTTCGGGACAAAATGGCCACCGTACGCCTTTCTAACTCAATTTTTCGGCCAGTGTCCGATCGTTTTCTCAGTTCCCGGCAACCCACCACAAGCAGATCCGCTTTCATTTCTCTCTCCCCTTCAAAATAATTCAAAACTGGAAGAAGCTCCTTCGTAGTAGAAAGTAAAACTTTAAAAAGCAGTTCCAACTGGGCAGTTAGAATGAGCTTGGTGGAACAGAGCCCACCAAAATCAATGGTCGACGTGAAACGGTTGGTTGACTTCTTGTATTTGGATCTTCCACATCTGTTTGATTTTGAAACCAAAATTTTGTAGGCACTTGTTTCTGGATTGTGGTTGACGGAGATAACGCCAGAGAGTTATAAAGTTTCTGATGTTCCTGAATCAGAATTTGAATTTGTTTTTGTTGTTAGATCCCAAATATTTGAATTTGAATTATTAATTATGACAGTTATTTATCCTTGATTTTAGATTTTCTTATTAATGTGAATTGTACTATTTTTGTAATATGGGTCTTAATTACACTCTTTTTGTATTTATTTAATTGATACACTATTCTTGTAATTACTTTCTATTTGCTGTATACTTATGTAAAGGACCCTAAATAGAAAGTAATTACAAAAAAGATGCATCAACTAAATAATTATAAAAAGAAGGTAATTATTATAAAAATAGTACAATTCACATTAATAAGGAAACCTAAAATCAAGGACAAATAAATGCTATAATTCAAATTCAAATATTTGGATCTAACAACAAAAATAAATTCAAATTCAAAATAATAATTCAAATTTAAATACTCAAATTCAAATCTTCATCTCCCTCACATACACTTGAAATAATAGTCCACCGCTACACCGGCGCTACACCGGCGTGAATTTCCGTTGTCCAAAACGCCAATGAGAATAAGAAGAAGATTCGCCCTACAAAAAATTTAAAGATAAATAAATATAATTATTAATGTTTTGAATTTTTTTTTATAAATACTTTGTTACTCATAAATAATAAAATGGTTACCTTTGAATGAATGATTGGTTATCAACTGCATCACATTCAAACGAAATTGGTAACTTGATAAAATTGAATTGGTTACCATGGTCTGAAGGTTTGGTTACCAACTGCACTATGAAAAAACTAAAGGTGTGGATGTGAATTAGTTACTTTGGTATGAAGGTTTTGTTACATTGATACGAAGGTTTGCTTACCTTGATCTGAAGGTTTGGTAACCAACTATACTAAGAAAAAATTTAAAGTGTGGAGGTTGATTGGTTACTTTGATATGACAGTTTGGTTACCTAGATATGAATGTTTGGTTACCATCATCCAGTATTTGAATCTCTGCGCCGGTATTATTCTTCGAAGCATGTCTCTGCGAATTTCTCTTGAATCTCTTGATAACATTCTGTAATTTCTTTTTCTCTCAGAAGTAGCTCTGCCTACAGGACTTAAATTCTAGCAAACCAATGAAACCCAAATTAATAAAGAAGAAAACGGTTCAAGCCTCGTGCATCTTCGCTGTTGTTTCTTTACAACCAAACACTCTGAATCATAGAGCATAACCTCACTGCACAACAATCCCGAGGCACCTTTTCATATTAGTCATCCACTTTAATCTTATGGTTAACATCTTTGTTAGTCTCTCTCTCTCTCTCTCCATAATAATAGAACCAAGATACCGGAATGTTCTTTTTTTGGGCACCTCCGCCCATCCAAAACAAGTTTCTCGATTCCCTCTTATTTTGGCTAAATACACATGAATGGCAAATTGAATGTATGCAGATGAAAGCAAGGTTATCAGGAGGCCATTTTAGAATGAAGAAGAAGAGGATTCGTGATCATGAGTATCAGAAGCAGGAAATCGAATGAGAGATTTATTGTAGGTGGCGATGGGGATGTAATAGAGATTTTGTACGTTGCAGTTGTTATACATAGATGAGGAGAGAGAAGAAGCCCTAAATTAAAGAATCCTAATTGAATATTAATTCCCTAAATTAAGGAATCCTACTTGCACTAGTATTGTAAATAAATTTGGAAGTGCATTAGTTGTGTAAAAGTTTTATAAGAGCACTTTTGTTGTATTTATTTTTAAAAATGTAATAGAATATGTAATTGTTCCTTCATTTTCAACATATAACATAAAGCCGAATTCCCCATCTTCATTTATTTATTTATTTTCATATTTGTTTTTTTTAATTTTTCCAGTTGAATAAGTTATTTAATGGTGTTTTATCAAGAATTTTTATATAGATTGTAAACTAACTATGAATTATTACTAATTATCACCTTTGTTTGTTTTCAATACTTGAACAAAATTATATGAATTTTGAGATTTTAAAAATTAATTATAAAAAATCAAAATGTATCTTTAATTTTAGAACGGAGGTAGTATTATAGAGGAAAAAGAAATAGAATAGTTATATTTAATTTTATTTTGCAATGAATTATAATAGTAATAAATAATTTACTCACTTTGTTTAGGGACAAACGTTGGATTTGTGTGTGTGTGTGTGTGTTCGTAACAAAGCCACCACTGTTTGGATTTTGAATTCTATAGCATGGGACCCTTTTTGATCCAATTTCAAAACATAAGCTAAATTTGGTTAAATTTTCAATCAAATTTCATTTCAATTTAACTTTCTAATATTCCGAATAAGTATATATATATATTTCCTCTTTAAACTCAAATTCCACCAAACTTCATGATTCCAAAAAAAAACAAAACACACACACACACACACACACACACATATATATATATATATATATATATATATATATATATATATATATATCTGTGTAGTACACAGTCGTGTTATGACGACAGTTTTTTTGGACTATAACGACGGTTCAACCGTTGTCATAACTCAAAAAAATCGTCGCTATAAGTGACTGTGTACTAAACAGACAGATGTACATATACATTTATCCAAATATATATACATAAAGATTGTTACCCATAATTCTAATGACCACACCTCACAAAAGATAGCTTGGAAATTAATTCCATAACAAGGTATCATTTTATAAACCAATATATAGTGGGATTTCTAGGTACAAAATAAATAATTGGAAGATTTAGATTTAAAGGAATATATGGTACATTAATTCTTATCTTATCTGTAAGATGTACTATTAGAATTTTTCCACGAGGAAGTACAAGACCAAGAGTGTGAAATACGAAGATCCCAATTCAAATTTTTATTTGGCTGCTTTTATTATGTTAAGTTGTTTTCAAATAGGTATAGTTTAGTCGACTGTGGACGGACATATGTAAGGGAGTAATTAGTACCTGCATACTAGTATATCCTTAGGGGGGCCTAGCTGCCATTTTGCTCCATTTAAATTCTAAAATGTAAATTCCACCATCCCACACTTGAGAGTTTATAAATTACTATATATTTTCTATATATATTATATACTATGATCAATATAATAATAATAATATGTATATATATACAGAGCCGTTCTAAAACGGACCAAATAAGCGGACCGAAGAACGGACTAAGGCAAAAAAACACGCGGGTCGGGTTTAACCCGCATGTTTTTGTGGATTAAACCCGACCCGCGTATTTTTTTGCTTTGGTCCGTTGGAGATCCTCTCCGTATATATATATATATATATATATATATATATATATATATATATATATATATATATATATATATATATATATATATACGGTCCGGATCTTAAGCTCACCCCTTATCTAACTCACCCGAGCTCACCCTCCATTTAGCGACGGACCCGACGACGGTTCGGTCATACAACCGTCGTCTATACTTTTAGCGACGGACAACATATAGTGTCGCTATAAGTATAGACGACGGTTGTATGATCGAACCGTCGTCGTGTCCGTCGCTAAAAGGGGGTGAGCTCGGGTGAGTTGAATAAGGGGTGAGCTTAAGATATATTCCCTATATATATATATATATATATATATATATATATGTGAAAATTTTCTCCAACGAATCAAAGACGAATTGGGCTATAGCGACAGTTTTTGGAGATATAGCAAGGGTTTGAACCGTCACTTTAGATATAACCGGTTATAGCGACGGTTTTTTATGCTATAGTGACGGAAAAATTTGTCACTATAGTCGGTTCGTTTTTGAGCCGTTTCTTCCGATTCGCTGGAAAAATAGACTATATATATATAATTTTAAAACGATAAGAAAAACTAAGTAGCCATATTAAATTACTGATTATCATCTTATTTTGCACTGGAAAAAATGATGTTATTAATTATCAACATTTGTATGAGATGAGCGAGTGAACATAGATAGATATAGGGAACAGATAATTCGATATTTATTTTTGATATTTTCACGTGATTTTCTCTCGCATAAGTATACAGTGAATTCCACCTTCATGTGATAATATCAAAAACAAATATAGAAAGTGTTCTTCTAAATATATATATATATATATATTAAATTAAACAAGGAAATTAAATTATATTAAAGCAAATGATGGGAGTGCACATTCTTTTGGGTGCGTATATTGTGACCGGGGCCGCTCAGCCTTTTTGAGGGTTACGGTTAATGGCTTTCATTTTTCATTTCATGCATGCTCCATCTCTCTCTGGTCCCGACCCCTACGCACATCCTCTCTCTCTCTCTCTAAAATTATGCCTACCTACATATAAATATATATGTATATACCTTGATGGAATTCATTGATCTTAATTTGTAATATAATGTTTAAATAAGCTTAATTGTGATAATATTGTTTGGAGCAACCAAAAAATTAAGGAATTAAACAAGAAAACATGGTCTAGCTAGTAATTTTAGAGAGGGGCCTGAGAGCGTAAATTGTACCACATTCCAGTTTCACACGTAATATGTGGAATACTTATATATGTATATAAGAATTCAAGCAGTCATAATTTTTTGCATGATTCTGTGGTGGAATAAAATGATTTAAAAAGATAATATTGAACTATTTTTTTTTATTTCAGATAAAGATAAATGAAGATTTTATTATCCCGTTACATTATTTTTTTTTTTGTTGAACTTGGTACATAAATAGCTAAATCAAGATTTATGCGTACGGTAGAGACACAAATTTGACTAAGATGACAGTGCATGCCTAAAATCGGAGTGTGTTGATAACTTGATATTGTCTTGATCTATGGCCTCCACCAATGCAAACTACAGATTAGAAACGTATACAAGAGGGCAGTACCATTACCACAAGCACACCAAAGAGCCCTTGGGAATAAAGGTAGTCTTACCATGTTAGTGTATGGAGATTTGGGGAATACTTAATTCCACATGCTATCTCTTGTCCCTTTCTCTTGGACTTTTCAGTATACACACATTCATTAGTCAGTATACTACTCCACTATACACCAAGTTGATGGACTAATGCTCTCTGCAAACTATATATATCCATCCATCTTCCTCTCTTTTTTTGCATCAAATGGACCGTCCAAACATGGAATTAATAGCTATTCATACACTATAATGCTACAAGTTTGGTGGATTTCATTAAGTTTCACTAGCAGTTTGAACACCATTTTGATGTATAACTAACTTGTATAATGTATAATGTATTCAAACTCTCATTCTCTAACTCGTTAAGTTTCAGTCATTTACTTCAGTTTTAAACCCAAAAAAATCCGTTCTACTGAGAACAGATTCTGAATCCGTGGCTGATTATCATATACTTTTAATTCCATTAAATAAAAATTCCAGGTTCGGTATTGTAAATATTTGACTCAAAATCATGTCATAACATAGCACAAGTTATTATGTATGTTACTACAGTTGTCATTAGTCTAATGGAAAGCTAGTCGACCATGCAAATTTTTTTAGTTCAAATCTCATTTCATTTTACATAAAATTAAAAATGTGATGTAATCGGTTTAATATTTTAAAAAAACATAATCATGACATTGTGCCACTTGATGACAGCTAGTCCATTTTAGATAGATACGTGGGATCATGATCAGAGATAGGGATGTATTGCACCATGCAGTATAGGGTCGGTTTTATTTTAAATTAATGTGAATTTATTTAATTAATTTTAATTAATATAATTATTATAATTATAATAATTGATTTATATAAAGTAATATAAATATGTTATAATTATCTATCTAATAAAATACAACTGATTTTAAATTTTTCGATCACTCTAATAAATTATTTGAACCGTCTAAAATTTAAAATAAATTCAACCCTCTAGTGTCGGAGTCATATAACATACTCAACTACTATATATATATATATAATCTGAGTAGTACAGTATATACTCATAATTTTATTAATGTTAAATCATGAATTACTAATAGTGAGTGTGAGTGGGATTTGCTGTCAATATGAGTGAATACCTCGGGTAATGAGCTCTGGGGATTCCCTTTTATCTAAATTGATTTGTATCTGTCTAGGAGGTCTAACAAAGGAATGTATGTAAGTTAATAATAGTTGGATTACGTAGTGATCGAAGTCTTGTTTGTTGGGGTCTCTGCAATGTTCTCTTCCTTTTTTTCTTGAACCTCTCAAGATTCATCTTTAGCTGCTTTACCTCCCTCATGTCCTGTTCTTGGACCACTAGGTGGTGAAATGCCCTTCATTCTTTTTCAAAAAAAAATTCATTAAACAATTAATTTATCTTCATTTTACACAAGGCATGTCACGTTAACAACCGTTTATTAGGAGAACTATTTCAAGAACCATTATCTCTCTCGTTAATTAAGAATAAAGGAATTGTCGTTACAAGTTATAGTGTCAATAATATTTACTACTATCTTTGTTCCTAAAAGATTGTTGTTTAATTTTTTTGCACATGTAGTATCATTTAACAATTAAAATTTGTTTGAAATTCTATCACTATCCATTTATGGAAAATTGAAAATTATTAATACAAAAGAGAATTTTTTGGGACAATGAGAGAAAGTAGGGGTGATATAGCTACTAGGAAAGTAAATAATTTATTATCCTCGATAGTTATAGACGACAAATAAATTAAAATAAATTTTTTCTTTTAAAACAACAATCTTTTAGGAACGGATAGAGTAATTTTTTGTTCAACGGTCAAATAAAAAAATATGGTTGAACAATAAATTAGTAAATATTATTGCCGCTACCACACAATAAAATAAAATTCGTTGCTACGGAAATCAAGTGTCACTAAATGTAGTAGTAAAATATTGGTATCACTAAACGTGCAGATCGAGAGGATATTTATCCATCCATCTAAGAAATTAGTAATAAGATGGACTCAAGTAGGTATCTAGGCAGCCACCTGCTCTTTGTCCGTTTACTGTTTGTTTCTCTGGATTCCTTTTGAGAGCAAAAAGAAAGGAAAATGGTGGGTAATAACTTTGAGAAGATGGCACTCATCTCTTCAACTATAACTAACGAATGGCCACGCACAGTTTCTCAATTATTTTGACAACAAAACATAACGACCCCATTACTTCTTGTTTTTTAGCTCTTGGAAGCGAATATTAATTCATTCATTTTAGCCGAAAGACCACCTTCTTTCCCTCTTTTCATTCTTTTCCCCTTTCCGTGCAGAATAATCAGAATTTGATGGCATCAACAGCTAATATGGCTATGGAGAAACAACCACAACAACAGCAAGCGCTAAAGTGCCCTCGCTGTGATTCATCCAACACAAAGTTTTGTTATTACAACAACTACAGTTTGTCACAGCCAAGGCACTTTTGCAAAGCTTGTAAGAGGTACTGGACTCGCGGCGGAACCCTAAGAAATGTTCCGGTAGGCGGTGGTTGTAGGAAGAACAAGAGGGTTAAAAAGCCGCCGTCCTCGTCGGCAGCGACGGCCATTGATTCTTCTCCTTCATCATCATCTGCTCCATTGGTTACCGCAAACCACCCTAGTAGTCATTCCCAAATGGACCATATTAACCCTTTGTTTTATGGCTTACACTCGAGTCTTTCATTTCCTAGGTTTAGTAATAATTCTAGGGCTCATGATACTTCGGCTCCGGTGTATGAATATGATCTTGATCAGCCGCAAGTGAATGGTTTAGAGTTTTCATCATCTGGCCTAATGGCTAGCACTCATGATGTTACTTCAAAATCTGCACTTCTTTTAAATCATCCTCTTGCCCCTATTTTCGGATCTTTGAATTCGACTACTGTTTCAGCTTCTGATTCTTCAAATATGGCTTCGCTCATCGCGTCTAACCTTCAACAACATCAAAAGTTTATACCTGGTGGTGGTTCGAGAGGAGCCAACAATTTTCATGGATTTTCACACTATGGAATAGATCACATGCAAATGCAAGGGAATAATCAAATGGAACAGATCGGAGCAATATCACCGGACCCTAATTCTCTCTTTTGGAATGCAACCGGTGTTGGTGCTAATTGGCTTGATCCTCCAAATATTGGTTCTTCAGTCCCTTCTTTGATCTAGCTACAATATGCATGCACCATTTTATTTTTATTTGATCCATCTCATCTCCCTCTTTTTAGTTAATTAATTAACTTAATTGGTCATCTTTTTTATAAAAAAAAATTAAATAGCTGCTAGCTAGTTGGCTTTAATTTCTGTTGGTTCATGTTATGGCCACGGAGAGAAATAATTACGGGAAAAGAAGAAGAAGCTAAAATTGGAAGGGTGGGAGTTGGGATCCGAGTGATCATGTCAGGTGCAAAATTAATTCAACCTGCTAGTTTTTATGATCAAGGTTGAGAAAATTAATTCGTTTGCTCTGAGAGGAACCTCGGATCCTCTTCGTCTCATCATCATCAAGTACAAGATTTCGAAGAGCTGCTGCTTTTGGGCACACAAGATCTTAATTGGTCTAGTGAGTTTGTTTTTTTCATCTTTATTTGTATATATAATTAAATTAATGTGCATTGGCACTCATGTTCGATCTATGCATGTATTCGATCTAGTATATTTGTATTAGTTTGGGGGTGTGGTTTAAATTGAGAGAATACATGTTTATTAGGAGTACTTTTTAATTAATTAGTTCTCTATTTTTTTTCTTGTTTTGGTTTTTATTAAGAGGGGAAAGGGCTGGGTATAATGGTATAGAAGAGAGGGATCGATTTGCAATGAATGGTAACAAATTTATTTTGTTCTAAGAAATATATTATCATGGAATGCATTTGTTATGGTTGATTTAACATGTTTTCATGCTATATATATATATATATATATATATATATTAATTACCAAAGAGGATACATGTATAAACTGTTTAATTATATATATCTTAGCTCGGATATCATATGCATGCAATTTTGGATGTTCGAGCTGTCTCTCTCTTACACACGCAGAGAGAGATCAGAGTTGTGTTTAGTTAAATCACATGCATCCAGGCAAGAATAGACATTAAAATGGTCCTGAAGTTAAGGCTTGGATTTTAGTGTTCTGGCTGCATTACATGTAGTTCATTCTCTAGCTAGTAGTACATCCATGCGTAGTCTGACTGACATTTGATCCAAACAAAAACAATGACTAGCACTATGTATGAAATATATCTAAACTTGGAGTTTAGTATAATGATGGTTGCCTATTGTTTTTTTGTGCATATTAGAGAGGGAGAGAGATAGGAGGAATAGTACCGGCTGCAAATCTAATTCTCATCCCAGCAAAGGAGATATTAGGGCGTATATATATATGTATATATATATACATATTTGTATATATGTTCATTACGAAGTTTTGGCTTTGGATATATCTTTGTACATGTTTTGGCTGTAATTCAACACTGCATTATGGACTATATTTCCAGATCATATACAAACATCATTTTATATATATATATATATATATATATATATATATATATAATTTAGATTGCTTGGAATAAGGATCGAGTATATATCTTCATGCATCCATGAGTTTATGGAACTCTCTCTCTCTCTCTATCTATCTATCTATATATATATATATATATATATATATATATATATATATTAATACCAAGCCGTGAGAAGCTCTGCCGGTTTCTATTTAAATAAGAGGGGCCCACATTTTAACATATTGTCACTTGTCAGTATAGTTAAACAAAATAAATATTTAATATTAAAATATTTCGGCCGGTACAAGTTGTACCGGCCTATTCTTTTTTTTTTACACATTGATATTTTATCAGTTTTTAATCAAATATAAAAAGATTGCACATAATATTAAAATATTAAAATATTTAAAAATATTCCGGCCGGTACAAGTTGTACCGGCCTACTCTTTTTTTTTTTACCACATTCATGTTTTCATAATTTATAAAACATTACCAAATACATTATAATTATAATACAAACATTACCAAATACAAATAAATATAACTTGTTTTAAAAATAAATATAATAAATATATAATTATGCAAGATATATAATTATATTATTAATAATTATGCAAGATGTAATAAAAATGTAAATATTATTAATATAAACATAAATATAATTATATTACATCTTTATATAATTATATTTATTTATATAAAGATGTAATATAATTATATTTATTTATATAAAGATGTAATATAATTATATTTATTTTTAATATATTTATTTAAAGATGTAATATAATTATATTTATTTATATAAAGACGTAATATAATTATATTTATTTTTAATATATTTATATAAAGATGTAATATAATTATATTTATTTATATAAAGATGTAATATAAATATATTTATTTATATAAAGATGTAATATAATTATATTTATTTATATAAAGATGTAATATAATTATATTTATTTTTAATATATTTATATAAAGATGTAATATAATTATTTTATTTATATAAAGATGTAATATAATTATATTTATTTATATAAAGATGTAATATAATTATATTTATTTTTAATATATTTATATAAAGATGTAATATAATTATTTTATTTATATAAAGATGTAATATAATTATATTTATTTATATATATATTTATATAAAGATGTAATATAATTATATTTATTTATATAAAGATGTAATATAATTATATTTATTTTTAATATATTTATATAAAGATGTAATATAATTATTTTATTTATATAAAGATGTAATATAATTATATTTATTTTTAATATATTTATATAAAGATGTAATATAATTATATTTATTTTTAATATATTTATATAAAGATGTAATATAATTATTTTATTTATATAAAGATGTAATATAATTATATTTATTTTTATATTAATAATATTTACATCTTTATTACATCTTGCATAATTATTAATAATATAATTATATATCTTGCATAATTATATATTTATTATATTTATTTTTAAAACAAGTTATATTTATTTGTATTTGGTAATGTTTGTATTATAATTATAATGTATTTGGTAATGTTTTATAAATTATGAAAACATGAATGTGGTAAAAAAAAAGAGTAGGCCGGTACAACTTGTACCGGCCGGAATATTTTTAAATATTTTAATATTTTAATATTATGTGCAATCTTTTTATATTTGATTAAAAACTGATAAAACATCAATGTGTAAAAAAAAAGAATAGGCCGGTACAACTTGTACCGGCCGAAATATTTTAATATTAAATATTCATTTTGTTTAACTATACTGACAATATGTTAAAATGTGGGCCCCTCTTATTTAAATAGAAACCGGCAGAGCTTCTCACGGCTTGGTATTAATATATCCCAATCTCAGCCTTCCAATAAGTTGATCAACGATCCAAAAAGGGGGTGTTGCACAGTTCTTATAGCAACCGGCTGCCATGAAAGGGATCCCATATATATATATATATATATATATATATATATATATATATATATAGAGGCCGGATCCTGTCCGGACTCCCGGACAGGTTTAAAATCCGGACCTTTTTTTTTTTTTTTTTTTTTTGCTTTTTTTTTTGAAACAACTAAAAAAAAAAAAAAAAAATTTATGGAATTGGAATTTTTACATTATACAGTGTTTTGGGTGTGATTTGGATGCCTATAACGAAACATGTCTGTACAGTCTGGGCAGACTGTACATACATTGGTTGGTGTAGGTATTAAAAACACACCCAAAACACTGTTTTTTTGAAAAATTTCAGTTCCATAAATTTTTTTTTTTTTTTTAGTTGTTCTACAAAAAAAAAAAAAAAAAAAAAAAAAATTTTCAGGTCCGGATTTTCTCCCGTCCGGGAGTCCGGACCTGATCCATCTTGTATATATATATATATATATATATATATATATATATATATATATTATAGTTGTATTTTGATTGATTTGTGTTTTACAAGTAATATGATTCTAATTAATTTTTGGGGTAAATATATATGTATTAATACTCTTGAAATTTTAATTTTTTTGATCAATTTGGAGATTGTCTTTTCAAAATTTTCAATTTGGGGATTAAACTTTTAATTTTTTTCATTTTGGGGATTGTTTTCTCAATTTTTTCAATTAAGGGATTAAACTTTTAATTTTTTCTACTCTCGGATTGTCTTTCCAATTTTTTTCATTAGGAAATTAAAATTTTATTTTTTTATAATTACGTTTAATTGATACTATAACGTCAAAAAATTGAGAACATAAGAACGAAATGTGATTAAAAAATATTTATGTGTAATATTAAGTCTCATTTGAACATTTATTCAATTAATTTTTTGAACTAAAAAGGGTAAATATATGAATATTATTAATTTTAAAGTAAATTATTATTATTATTATTTTGATATAAAACTATTATTAATTTTTTAAAGTAAATTTAATGATAATTTTACCCTTTTGGTAAATTTAATTTTTTTAAAGTATAAATTTAATGACAATTTTTTAAAGTAAAATTAATAATTGTATTATATTTATCCTTTTTGGTACAAAAAATTAATTGAATAAATGTTAAAATGAGACTCAAGTATTTTTTAGTCACGTGTCGCGTCATGTCATCAATTTTCTGATATGACACTATCAATTTAGACATAATCAAATAAATTTAAAAGTTTAATCCTCTACCGGAAAAATTGAGAAGACAATTTTCAAAGTGAAAAAAAATTAAAATTTTAATCCTCTAATTGAAAAAATTAAGAAGACAATCCCCAAAGTAAAAATTAACTTATTCTAGTTAATATTACTCCCTCTTTTATTTTTCTTGAAATATATATATATGGAGTATTGATGTATTATTAGGTCAATTAATAAGCTAGCAACAAAAAATGATAATAAGAATATAGACAGATGTATTAATAAGTGATTAATTTCACCGTGTAACTTTTGGTATTTTAAATGATTAAGTGTATGTGTGTATACATGATATATTTTACTTAATTGAATTAATTATAATTTGAATTTGCATTTGCATTTGCATTTTAATTTGGATGGAAATCAAAATATATATTGTCATAGTATTTTTATTTTATTTTTTATACTTGCGTTTGACTAATTCCCCCTCCTCAAAATGATTATAAATATTCATTTTTTTTACTTGGCGATTTGAAAAGTAGTGTTTTATTTTTTATTTTTTCTAGTCTTAATTAGTTTTAATGAAATTATTTAATATAATTTATTTTTTGGGCCCCGCAGTTTTGATTCCTGATTTCACCCCTTATTCAAAATGAAATTGATGATTATGCGGGAGTCTGGAGCTATTCCCTTCCCATGCAGGCTACTATATATATATATATACTATTTCATGTGATTCTCAAAATCTTTGATGAGGTTGATAGCTAACATAATTTATTTATTTATTTATGAAACTTCATAGTTCATAGTATAAATTAAATTAGAAAAACGCAGCTATCATATATATTATTTATGTTGTACATACGTTTGGTTGGTAACTACTAACTAATCTAGGAGTAGGACAAGTAATACTAATAGTAATACAAAGTTAGAAAGGGAAACATGCTTGTAGATACTAACACAAAATTAGAAAAGGAAACATGTAGTTTTCTTTCTTTTCATTAATATTTGGTGCTGGAACTCATAGTAATGCATTCCAAATCCCTTTACTTGGGCTGCAATTAAATCAAAAGATAGAAATATATATATACTTGAATATTTATGTAAAATCGTTAAGTTTGACTAACGGACATGATCGGAAAGTTGTATAGTAGGCTAACAGATCCTACGTGGATAATGACATTTGTATTTGGGACCCAACAGAGGTCGAAAGTGGAGAGAAATCTCCCTCCTAGTTATTGCACATGACTCACTTGAGGATGACAACTGAACCCTAATTCCCCTTATTTTGCCTCCTTCATCCTTATTTTTGACTTTTGATGGGTCCCAAATACAAATGTCATTATCCACGTAGGATCTGTTAGTCTACTAAGACTTTTCCGTCATATCCGTTAGTTAAATTTAATGATTTTACATAAATATTCAAGTGCAATCACTAATTTTTAAATTTTTTTCTAGTTCAAACATCAATTTGTTATTTTTTTTTCAATTGAGATACCTACTTAAAAGTCGAATCCGATATAAACATCAAAAATTGATTTATCCCATCAATAAATACATCAGACACATAACTAATCACAGTTTAATTAACCTGTCTATATATTTATCGTGTGTTGTTTTCTTTTTATTCTTTCCTAATTTTTGTGTGATTGTGTTCGATCTTGGATCCTAAATCTAACACATGCATGGTTTATTAATTTAGTTATTTAGAAATTCAATCATGAGCCTTGGATCCCTTTTCACATTATCCCAAACTTAATTATCATATGATCAAGAGTCAAAGCAACTGCTAAAAGTTTTAACATTTTCAATTCTACAAAGGCCATTGATATTATTGGAGCGCAAATGATATGGAAAGAGTAAATATGCATGTAACCATATATACTTTTATAATTATTTTAACAATACATAATATTTTAAACAATAATTATTTTTACAATAATATTTTTGCTCTATCAATAATGTAATATCAATCACCTTCTACAAAATTAGTATATAAAGTAAACTATGTACTCCCTCCATACTCAAAATTTCATCATATTAAGTAAGTAAAGTAGAGGAATAAAAGTAAATAAAATTTTACAAGAAAATTTCTTCTTATAGTAAAAAAGTTATTAATTTCATCAGTACTTTTATTTTTTTATACTAATAAACTCCACTAAATGACATAATTACCTTTCATTTTATGTATTTTATTTCATTTTTCAAGGACAAAAAGGTGGAAGTATATACATATGTTCAATATCATGGCTCCAAAAAATAATAAATGTTTTTGAATCCATAACTTGAATAAGTAGGAGCACTAACTTGTAGTTTGGGTTAGGAATAATTCTTTTCAGATGGTATAAAGTAACAGTTGGATAGCAGAAATGGAGGTAGCATGCCAAGTGCTAACAAGTAAGAAGAAGATCTAATTAATGGCCTTAAAAGCCTCAAAAAAAGAATAACATAAAGCTGAAAAGGGTTCGATCGGTGTAGCCATTCAAAGGCTAATATGGTCAAGAATTCAAACGTATCTTTAATTTCTGAAACATAGTAAATATTAAAGAAAAAATATTTATGAGTCAAAAGAATGTATAACTTTTGTCTTCTAAATTATGAACAAGTAATGTTTAAATTTTGTCATTTATTTTTTATAATTTCTTTTAGACAAAAGAGAGAATTCTCATTCCCTCAAAAGTGTTGTTAATATTGTAGCCATCATAATAGAATACAGGCTGCTGTTATAATCATGGCTCTCTGTGTGTGTGTGTGTTTGTTCATATAATATTTGAATTGATAGACTTAAATAACAAAACACGTGTATTAAAGAATCTAAACATCATTGGTTTGCTAGGTGAAAAGTATTCTCCAAGTTAATTTCAATAACTAAGAATCGCATTAGTGCGATTTGACTAGCTGAATCGTCCCTCTTTTTTCTGTTCCCGATCTTTTCGTTTCGTTTCCTTCTTTTTTTATACCGTCGCGCGTGAAAGTACTGTATTAATTAATTAATCAATTTATTATAAAATTAATTTTATGATAACGGGATGCTCCAAATAGTTAGCCAACCCCCCCATGCCCTTCGGAGGCTTTCAAAATCTAAAATGCTCCGAGCCAATTGAGATACATATATTGTGTATTCATTCATAATAATCATGCAAATAAAAGCAACTGTGACTAGTCAAAATTGACTCATAATTATGACCGACCATATGATGTTTTGGTTGGGGGTCCACAAGTCCATGTCAATTGTCAAATATTGGAATGTCTGGTGGAGATGGGACCCTAAAATTGATCATCATGTCGTGGTGCATAGAGTTGTGGTGTAAAAGCGGGACACTGGATTCTTCCTCCAAGCGTTTGTCATAAAAGGGCAATAAAAGATTAAAATAGTGATATTTAAAAAAAAATTAAATTAAATTTGCAAAGTAGGAAAATTACAAAAACTTATTAGGGTATGAAGGTTTGCCCACCCACAATTCCCACTCATAATTATACTATTAATTAATTAATTAATTAATTTGTCCTTGGTGCTAGCTAGTCATTGTAAAGTTTCAATCTCACCTCGGCACCTCCCCGCCAAAGATATATTCCATCTATTTCTCTAAAATAGAAAGAGGATTGTACTCTATTTATTGTATTTTAATTTTTTAAATTAAATGCATTTATGTTTATTAAAATAGATAATTAGCGATCCAAATGCATGCTCCATGCACGTTACTAAATACTCCCTCCGTCCCAAATTAACTGCTCAGTTTTGACTTTTTTAAGTCAAATTGACTATTTTTAGAATTAATAATTAAGCATATATAAATATATTTCTAAAATTATAAAAATTAGGATTAGTAATAAATTGTATATACTTTCTTTTGGTTATAATCTCTTCACCTATATTTTAGCAAAAATAGTAAAAAGATTAGTTTTAAAAATGGTCAATTTGACTTTAAAAAGTCAAAACTGAGCAATTAATTTGGGACGGAGGGAGTATATAATTTTTCTTTCGAACAAAATCTTTTAGAATTGCAAGATACCTCGATCTAAATTAATGCTCTCCATGATTTGGACTAAAAAAAATGCAATTTGGTGTTTATCAATTGATCATCCCATGCATCATTGAAAAGAATATCTATAAAATTGAATCAAATCGACCTTTTTAAAGTTTTTGTGACACAAATATGATTATGACCGAGGGCGGATATATTCATAGCTAGGGTAACTGTCTATGCTCGATTTTTTTATAGGTATAGGAACAATGGTAAAAATAAAATTTAATAAATTTAAGGGGACAGATTTATGAAAAAATTAAACTTAGAGGGGTAAAAAGAACTTAAACTATTATAAAAAGAACTAAACACACTGTGTATAATACTCCCTCCTGTTCAGATTAAATGACATTTTAGGGAGTTTAATTTTATTCTATATAAGTGTCGTTTTGGAATCTCTATGCAATATTGCACTATTTTTTTCTAATTTACCCCTCTATTTAATATGCTTAGTAAATGCAATTGTGGAGAGAGAAATAATTAATTAGGGACAATTGTGGAGAATGAGAAGAGACAATTATGGAGAGAGAAATAATTAATTAGGGACACAAAAGATATTTTATGTTATTTTTTAATAAGTGTGCTTAACTCTAAAATGACATTTAATTTGAATAGGAGGGAGTATATTCAAACACTCGCTCTTTAATTATTTAAATTTCAACCTTTCACTTTAGTTTTCATCCCAAAAAAATGTACGTCCCTGCTGGGAGCAGATCTTGAATTCGTCTGTCCGTTATGACTATTCTAAGTTCACTACTAGAAAAATAAGAATACGTGACGGAACTTTGTGACAGTTTTTAAAAACAATCACAAAAGATAGTAATTTGTGATGAACTTTTTAAGCAATCACAAAATAATAGTATGTATGATCATGGCTCTTTGTGATGACTAATTTTGCTATCAATGCATTATAATTGTGATGGTCGTGTCAATCACCAAACTTTTTTTTTGTGACGGACTAAGTCATCACTTATAGATTTATCATTTTCGTGATTGCATTTTAACTATCACTAATATTTTAATGTAAGAAATAATTAAAACAATATTGTATGACGGTCATGACAATCATTTAAAAAGATAGATTTTTGTGACTACTTTTATTTGCAATTACAAAAAAAAATATTTTGTGATGGAATTTTCAAGTCATCACAAAATAATAAAATATATGATGTCTCTCAGTGATGGTTAATTTTACCATCATTATAGAATATGTGTGACTGTCATTGCAATCACAAAATCTTATGTGGAAGTAATTTTGTTTAGTAAATCAACTCACATATATTTCCTTTTATATTTTATTTTAAAATTATAGTCTAGGCTTTGGTGTAGTGGTAATACTACACCAAATTATATTTTGTTTAGTATGTCTGAGTATTTTGTTTTGCTTACCTTTGATCTCTAAAGTCTTATTTTTTTGTGATGATTTTAACAATTACAATAACTTACGTGTTAATGTGTTGTATTAATCATCACAAAAACACTAAGTGTTTGCGTGATTGTCAAAATCATCACGTAAAACTTTTCATGATGTGCGTATACAAGATGACCATTGTGATGCTTAAAGTCATCCTGTAAACTTTTCGTGATAGTTTTTCTTATTTTTATGATGAATTTTGGCCATCACAAATGACCATTTTTTTAGTAATTGCTTCAATTTAATTTAAAAGAAGATAAAGCAAAGCCGAAGTAATCTGAAAACCGAACCATTCATGCATTCATGCATGCCTGCCTTAAAAATAGCAAGTAGGCACATGTATTATAGTGTAATTACTTTAGAAAGAAAAGTTTCCAAGTATAATGAGTTGACTCGCACATATAATGATCAACATTCGAGTTGACTCATAATTCAAATTGAGTTAATTTGGATGATTCATTATATTTGACTAGCTTGCAAAGTAAATACTAATCTATAATATCTTTTTACTTTCTGTTAATTAATAATAAATGTCTGCATGCATGATTTTTACTAATTCAAGAAGCAAGACATTTGCAAGCATGTATGTAATGATACTGTTAGTGACGAGTCCCAGATGATAAAAGGTAAATTATTAAGTTGAGTTTTATTATATATTTATTAATTTACGTACATTTTTAAATTTATTTGATGTAAAATTTATGTGAAATATTCTAACTGTTATAGGTACTCATTTTAATATTTTAGAATTAATTTAATCTCTATTATGAGTTTAAAAGTAACATTATTTTAATCAAAATTTGTTGTACTTTATGTCATAGACCGTACATATTACGGATTAAATTATATCATTTTTAGAACTAGTCTGTGTCTTGCACAAATTATTAATCTAATATATATAAATTTATCTCTCATTATATTAAAAAAATACTTTAAATTTGCTCCTAAATTAGTGTAATTAATAAATATTATGATAAATATATAAAATCACGATGATGAGTTCGAGTTATCCCGAGTACTTAAGACCTCTTCTTATAAATATTAATATTAAATAATATAATCAAATATATATATATATATATATATATATATATATGGGAAATGGTCTGTGAAAAACGTTAGCTATTAACACTGTTTCAACTAACATTAATCTAGCCGTCCAATATTAGAGTTAATGTTCAGTCGCTAGAGGGAGTAGCGGCCAGCAATAAATATTAAAATCCTCTCTGTTGGCCGCTAGAGGGAGTAGCGGCCAGTCAAAACGACGACGTTTTGACTGGCCGCTATTCCCTCTGGCGGCCAGCAGAGATGATTTTAATATTTGGCCCAGAGTCCAGCCGCTAGAGGGAGTAGCGGCCAACAATTTATTTTGGCTTAATTATATTATCATGATTATCCTCCCACAAACTAGTTATTAATCAGTAAATAAAATAATAAAAAATTATAAGTATAATCAGTAATTATTCTTATATTTATTAATAAAATAAATAATATATATATATATATATATATGTGTGTGTAAGTTCTTTAGTGGCACCATGGTCAACTCACCAGATGACCCTCGAGCAATATATGCATGGTTTTAAAATTTGGATAGGATTGTTGGTTTTAACCGGTCGGTACTCCAGTTCGATTTGAATTAATAAATTATTTTTGATCAAAATCGATTGACTCGAACCGGTGATTCAATTGATAAAATCGGTTAATTGACCTAGTAAATTGATTTTAATTTTTGTATAAAAATTTTTTAATATTAAAATTAATCACTTTTAGTAATATTGTAACTCAATTTTATTATATTTTAGTTCATAAAAAATGATATTTTTTAAGAATTTTATTAATTAATAATAATATATATTTTTATATATTAATAACGCTATTGAATCAATAATGATCCGACCACTTGTTATACTAATCAACCATTCATCCAGTACCTACAATTCCGATACGAAACCTTGGATCCGGTTAACATGAAGTTTATTTGTTGGTAAGTTGATCAATTTGCTAATAAAATACTGACACACATAGAACCTCGCTTTCTGATATATTTTCTCACTGGTCCAATAGGAATCTGATGCTGGAATATTAATTAATTAATTATTTATATATTCTTCTGTAGAGGAAAATCTAACTATGGCAGACCAAAGATTTTACTACTTTAATTGCTCGATAACAGAAGCCTCCACTTCCACGCTCTCCCCACTTCATTCCGGCCCCTTCACCAAATCAAATTCCTTACATACACAAATAATACTTAATTCAAAATTTCATTAATCTCTCTAACTTTATGGTTTTAAATTGTATTCGGTAACTAACTTTATGTTGTTTATAATATTATATATTATGTGAACGGGTCACATTTGCATTAAGACGTGTTCAACTTCAATTTTGGTTCAGTTGTGCCCACTATATATCTCATCAAATATCAACCTAAACCGTAGATCATATATATATATATATATATATATAGTCCGGATCCAGTCCGGACTCCCGGATTTTGTTAAAATCCGGATTTTTTTTTTTTTTTTTTTTTTGCTTTTTTTTTTTTTTGAAACAACTAAAAAAAAAAAAAATTTATGGAATTGGAATTTTTACATTATACAGTGTTTTGGGTGTGATTTGGATGCCTATAACGAAACATGTCTGTATAGTCTGGGCAGACTGTACATACATTGGTTGGGGTAGGTATTAAAAACACACCCAAAACACTGTATTATTGAAAAATTTCAGTTCCATAAATTTTTTTTTTTTTTTTTTAGTTGTTCTACCAAAAAAAAAAAAAAAGAAAAAAAATCAGGTCCGAATTTTCTCCCGTCCGGGAGTCCGGACCTGATCCTCTTTCTATATATATATATATATATATATATATATTAAAGCTGACTCTCTCTGGGGAATTATATGAAGTGAACTAAAAACGAACTAGTTATAACGACAATTTTATCCGTCGCTATAACATAGAAAATCGACCTTTTATATTATAACGACGGATAAAATTATCACTATAGTCGTTCGTTTATAGTTTATTCCTTATAATTCGTTAGAAAAAAAAACTTATATATATATATATATATATATATATTTATATATATATATATATGAGTCTCCATCCACATCAACCGGTTGTTGGGGAGCAACCCCTTTTTGGCCAACCGGTACAGCTTGTACCGGCCTTAGAATTTTTTTTTTAATAAGCCGTAACAGCTTGTACCGGCTGGCAAAAAAGGGGTACAGTGAGCGAGCGACTAAAAAAAATTTCAATTCCATAATTATGGAATTGAATTATTGAGTGAGCGAGAAATTCAAAATTATTTGTATTTTATTAAATAGATGGATGGTGAGATTTATTCCAAATTTTGGACGTCCTAGATGATTTATTGAGTGAGCGGGAAATTCAAAATTATTTGTATTTTATTAGATATAATTAGATATATAGAATATAGATATAGATATATAGAATTAGATAGATTGTATTTTATTAGATAAATGGATGGTGAGATTTATCCCAAATTTTGGACGGCCCAGATGATTTATTGAATGAGCGGGAAATTCAAAATCATTTGTGTTTTATTAGACAGATATATATAGGTGTGGAAGTGATGAACATACAAAAACCATGCAAGTCATCATGCATTAAACAGTTCAGATTTGTACGTCAACAATGGATACATTTCAAGTGACGGGAAAAAATGTACTTGTTTAGCATATTAGGATTTTGATATTTTATGCACACTTATTTATTTTTCAACGCAAATGTTGCAATACAGAATTGCTTTATGTGTTCTAAAAACGATACAGTTATGGTATAAATGAAAAACGTGGTTAGAATATCAAAATCCTGGATTTTAAATACAACCATAAAATATCTAACTATTTTGTCATATATATATATATATATATATATATATATATATATATATATATAGAATAAGGATCAGGTCCGGACTCCCGGACGGGAGAAAATCCAGACCTGATTTTTTTTTTTTTTTTTTTTTTTTGGTAGAACAACTAAAAAAAAAAAAAAAATTTATGGAACTGAAAATTTTCAATAATACAGTGTTTTGGGTGTGTTTTTAATACCTACACCAACCAATGTATGTACAGTCTGCCCAGACTGTACAGACATGTTTTGTTATAGGCATCCAAATCACACCCAAAACACTGTATAATGTAAAAATTCCAATTTCATAATTATTTTTTTTTTTAGTTGTTTCAAAAAAAAAAGCAAAAAAAAAAAGTCCGAATTTTAACAAAATCCGGGAGTCCGAACCTGATCCGGACTCTCTCTCTATATATATATATATATTAATTAATTATAAATCTAAAGACATTTAATTAACGTATCTATTGACGCGTATTTATTGACATATAATATGTCTACTACAAGAGTATTTGTCTTTGTAGTTGATATGTTGTGAAAATATTAATTATTTTTAATATATATATAGGTAAAAATAGAGGCACACAGTCATGTAATTTTTAAAGTTACACGGTCTACTGATCGTAGTAGAATAGTCACTCTACGATTTGTGAATTCACTCTACGATCGTAGAGTGAATTCACTCTACTATATGGGGAATACTCTACGATCGTAGACCGTATAACTTTAAAAGTTACACGGCTGTGTACCTCCATATTTTCCATATATATATATATATATATATATATATATATAGACAATGGATCCAGTCTGGGATCCCGTACTGGACCAAAATCCGGACCCCAAATTTTTTTTATTTTTTTTGTAGAACAACTAAAATATATATATATATATATATATTATGGAACTGAAAATTTTTCATAATACAGTATTTTGGGTGTGTTTTTAATACCTACACCAACCAATGTATGTACAGTCTGCCCAGACTGTACAGAAATATTTTGGTATAGGCATCCAAATCACGCCCAAAACACTGTATTATGTAAAAATTCTAATTCCATAATTTTTTTTAGTTGTTTCAAAAAAAAGCAAAAAAAAAAGGTCCGAATTTTAATAGTGTCCGGGATCCCGGACTAGATCCGAACTATATATATATATATATATATATATATATATATATATATATATATATATATATATATATATATATATATATAATTCGACTCTCTCCAATAAATTGAACGAAAAGAATTAAAAACGAACCGACTATTACGACGATTTTTTCTGTTATTATAGCATAGAAAACTGTGTAATTAATTTCATTGAAGGGAGAATGAAAAGTGAGGATGAGGATTAAATCACTAAAATCGTGTAAGAACCATCCATGCACATAACATGTTTTCTTTTAGACTCTTTCAGTCACTTCAAGGCCCTATTTCAAAGTAACAAAGCAATATTGATAATAACAAATAAATAAATAAATAACGCAACAAAATTAAAGGAAATGCTAAATTTTCATTTATCTGTAATTAAAAATATAAGACACAACCTAACTAAACTCCCAAAACCCAGAAATTTTTATATAAAGAAGCTGGCTCTACAACATATTTCAGGCCACCATGAATTAAGCTCAATATATAGACCATGTACCCCAAACCCAAATCAAAAAAGTACATAATGAAAATACTAAAACTAGAAAGAAAGAAAAAAAATCAATGTAATCTTCTATATACCAATTAATTTCCAAATGAACTCAAGCCGGAGGACCATAACCAGGAAGCTGGCCAGGCCATTCGGCAGAGGAAGAGCCCGCAGCGCCGCTAGCGCCATTGATGGAGTTGTTGCTGTCCCAAAAAACGGTGGTGTTGGCATCAGAAAAAGGGCTGCTGTTGGTGGTGTGGTTAAGGAAGGCTCGCGTCCATGAGCCTAAAGGCCTGTTTGGCTGCTGATGAGCCAACATGCCTTGGTCAGAATTAGCTATTTGATAAAACTGACCATTCGGCTGTGTAGCCGGATGACTTTGATTCTGAGATTCCATGAAAGGGTTCATGACATTGTTGAACCCTTGTAAAATAGCCAAGTTACTCGAACCACCACCGCCGAAATTTAGTGGCGGTTGATTATAAGTAGCTTGTTGCGGGCGGTTGAAAGACTGCATAGCAGCCATGAAGCCACCCCCGCCAGAAAAGTATGACCTTGCCTGTGGCATATTCACTACAGGCAAGCCACTAAAATTACCACCAGAATGAGACTGCGGTAGTTGTGGGGATGATAGAAGAGTTCTGAAATTCTCCCCACTGGAAGAGGAGGAAGCCCTGGCGCGCTTCCCCTTCCGGCAACCACCGCCGAAAGGGACGTTCCTCAACGTCCCACCCTGAGTCCAGTACCTTCTACAGTTCTTGCAGAAGTATCGCGGCTGAGCAGTATTGTAGTTATTGAAGTAGCAAAATTTAGTCTCCACTGAATCACACCGCGGACACTTCTGATTCGGCAGTGGCCTATTCTCTGCTACCGCCTGCTTCATAGGGCGTGTCTGCTGATCTTGCTGGCGTTGCTGCCTGTTTTCTCCCTCCATTTTTTTTCTCTCTCTTTGGTTTTTTTTCCTTTCAATTTTCTTTTCCTTTATTTCTCTTTAAATGATTTCTACCAACTTTCCTCTATATATAATGGGCCGGATATGTTGATCAGATGTAATGCATTTAGTTTAGGGATAAATATGAAATCTGATTAGATTAGGAGGGAATTATAATCTAGCATGCAGATAACAAGATTTTAATTCACCTACCCACAGGAAGAAAATCCGCTGTTTTCAATTAATAAAAAGCCAAGATTATTCAATCTGTAAATCTATCTCTAAGGGATTTTTATATTTGTATGAGATTTCACTAGTAAATGAGGAGAGAGAAATTAGTAGATTACAAAACCTCGTATAAAACCCCACTTTTTTCCCGTAAGAGAGAGAGAGATTGTGTGTGTTTGCACATATAGATAGACTACTACAAAGTGTTGAACAGGGGACAAAAGAGTAAGCATGGAGAAATGGGTTTGTTTAGGCTCAATATATAAAACGTATCAAAAAAATTCAGTTCAACTGCTTTTGATCAGAGGGCCCTAAAAGCCTAAAACTAGTTAACATGAAAATGGGTAAACAATGAACTGCTAATTAAATTAATTACTGTAAAAACCCCACTTCGGATCCATTTTTCCAAGAATCAAAGGAAAACATATGCAAATAAGACGATGAAATAGGTAGGTAGGAGGAGAGAGATCAGGTAATGGTAATGGTAATGGGGTGGTGAATGAGTGGTGGTGTAGACCACAAGGAATGAAGGGGTCTTGGTGTTTGCAGAGGCGGCGGCAGCGTGGCCCGCCATGGTGGCGTGGCGGTCGTTAATGGGTTGGTGGCTGTGTCAGACTGACCTCTCTCTCTAAGATATATAATTCTCTAAGATATCTACTTTGCGAATAAATTAAGATTATTGAACTTAATAGGAAGAGGTTAGTTGATCAATTGGCTAATAGAGTACTGATACGCAGGCGAAGCTTTATGTGTGTCAGTATTTTATTGGCCAATTGACCAATTTACCAAAAAAACAAATTTCATACTAATCGGATTCAACATAATATATGGTCTGATGAGACAACATAAAATAATAAATTTAAGATAATTAGCTAATGTCTCTTTGAATGTGTTTGAGATATATAATACATGTCTGGAAAGAAAAATTGTATACGAGTCGACTCACCTTTTACTTGTCCAGTTTCAGTTTGAATTCGATTAATTATTCAATTAATTCAATGTGTTCTTTAAATTCGACCAACCTAACGAGTTCGAGTCAAGTTAACTCAAATTTGAATAATTATTAAAAAAATATGTATTCTTATATTTTATGTATAATATGTAATATTGATTATGTTATCTTAATTAAACACTAAATGAGCCCATTTCGAGTCGGATAATATTCAACTTAAAAACTCATTTTGCATTATGGAGGTGATACACGTGAAAGAGCCACGTATTGGAGAGGCACGTGACATATGGGTTGTGCTGTTGGGTGACATATTTACATTTGCGTCGTAAGTGGTTAGCATAAAGTTCATTTTTGAATAAGTTGATCAATTGATCAATAAAATATTATCTATATTTTATTGGCTCATTAACCCACTTACCAAAAAATAAACTTTATGCTAACCGGATCCGTTTGCGTCTCTTGGGTGGTGCATGACAAAGGGTTATATAAAAATGCTACTATCACATAAAATAATCACATACCGCTCATATACTGCTGACGTGACACCCATGAATTTGTTTGTAAGTTAAGTGAGTCATGTCAACAACAAATTCATAGGTGTCACGTAAACGGTATGTGACGTTTTTATGTGATAGTAGCATTATTGAAGGGATATAACCTCCAATCTCGCTACCCAAAGTAACAATACCCTCCCAATATGATAGGGTTGTAAACGAATATTTTTGAATGTAAATACATGTATATTCGTTAATCTGTATCCAAAAATAAATTTTAGTATCCATATTTATATTCATATCTAGCGAATATACAAATAAATATTTGCATTCGACCGATATTATTCGTATTCGTTTTGTACAATATAATATGAATAAATATATCAAATATCTTCATATCCGCATATCCGTATAAATTATAATCTGTATCCGCATCCATTTCCAAACGATTACTTATGCAAACTAATTTATAACAATTGACTTATAAATTAGTTTGACCAATTTATAATTCATTTCCAAACGAAGTATAAAAAAAATGTATATTTCGGAGTGACTTATGCAGTTAACCCCATGACAAATTACAACTGCTCCACGGGCTCCACCTTGTGGACAAATTGACGTTCTTTGCATATGAAAATTGGACTAGATTGGGTCCATCATCATCATATAATGAATCCTCGAGTGGCGTGTCATTGTCTACTGATTATATTTCTTTTTTCTTGGTCATGATTTTGACGGAAGTGGTTAGCATGAAGTTTATTTTTGAGTAAGTTGGTCAATTAACTAATAGAGTGCTGACACGCAGACGATGTTTTATCCGTGTCATTATTCTATTGGCCAATTGACCAACTTACTAACAAATAAACTTCATACTAACCGTATACGTTTTTGACCCTCATCGAATATCACAGATTTTTGACCCTAAGAATCAAATGTTTCATTTTTACGTAGACATTGCTTGATTTAAAAAAGTAAAAAGTGTTTCTCATTTTAAATGATAAAAAATATGGAAAGTGTGTATTTTCACATACATATATTTTTAATTTTTTTATATGATTCTTTCTCACGTGAATATAGAACCGACTGTATTTTTAGGTAAAAAAAATATATATAAAAATATCAAAAATACATGTACAAATATAAATTTCCTACTTTTAGAGAGATGTTAAGGGTATCAAATTTTGTATATCAAATAATGTGTCACTATAACATTATTTGAGTAAATTTTATGTGATTATTTATGTCAGAAATTATCATTATGTGTCACTTTAACATTATTTGAGAAAATCTTATGTGTCACTCTAACATTTTTTGAGTAAATCTTATGTAATATATATCATTTCATAACATTACTCGTACTTTTATATAGACTTTCCTTACTAAAGTTGAGAATACTATAAGTACGTTAGTCTCGTCGTTTCTCATTCGAGAAATATAAAAACATAATTTAGTAAATGGTTGGGTGACTATTAGATGCACTTAAATTATTCGTTCGTTCCTTCCAGTTCGCTAAACAGAGTCGGACAATATATATATATATATATATATATATATATATATATATATAGAGAGAGAGAGAGAGAATTTTTTTACTGGTCGTGTCCCCTATCTTTATTTATAGTTATGGATCGATGTGACGTCCCCAAAATTAGGTATACATCACCCATTTTAAATCGTCAGATACATAGTACAAAATTCAAATACAACTTCATTTATACAACTGTTGAGCTGTCGTATAGAATACGACCACAGTTAACTATGAGTTTTAATACAAATGTATGTAACTCTCATGTTACCTCGACCACAACCTTACAATGATACTTTACATAAAAGTATAGTCAAAGACTGTTTTAGAAACTAAAATCTTTGGGAAGTGCTCAAGGAAACATTCGTACATGGAAGGTCATGCGTTTAGGTTATAATAGATATCATATGGCCACAGAATTTTCTTTGGTTGACCCAATAGACCCCAAAGAAATACGAGAAGATTAATATCATCTTCTTTCTAATGGTGAGTCTTCTCTTGACATATAATTATCTCCACTGTCTCCAAGTGAATATTATATTTTAAATCAACTCTAAGGTCATTGATGAGTGCATATTATTCATTTATTTTGATTTGATTATATTTAGTTTTATTGCATGTTTCATATGTATATGAGCTTATTAAGGTGTTTAATGATTTCAGGAAGAATTGTAGCTGAAATTAGGAAAAAGATAAAATTGCAGAATTTTTAGCATTAAGTTGGATGCATGTTCTTAGCTTGGGACTTGAATTTTATTGTAAAGCTCTTCTTTAACTTTCCGGAACATCTTGAATCGTCCCAATCGGAGTTCATATGAAAAAGTTTATGATATTTTTACTAAACAGACGTTGAAACTCAAAGTTTGGAAATTGTAATTTACACAGCAGTCACTTGGAGCCAGATTTCGACCTTGATGCTGAAAGATTCTGTCGATAAGCATGAAAGTTGTAGATCTCGTCAATATCTTCGTTTTGATAGGTAGCAGGCCTCGTAATTCATCCTGGATCAAAAGTTATGCTCGTTTTACCAAAGGACATCGCAGCAAAAAATGAAAATTCGCTCCAGCGAATTTGAGCGGTAAAATTGGAAAATCTTGGATTTTTGAAAAGTTTCTAAATGCAAATTTTGGCATATTTCTACATGAAATTGGATTGATATTTCTATTAGCTTTAGGATTTACTTTATACTAAGATTTATTTCCAAATTAGATTCTATTTCTTTATGCAAACTAGTTATGATTTGTAATTCCTCTTTGGATTTGAATTTCTACTTCCAATAGGAGTTAGGACTTTGTCTAGAACTATAAATAGATGATGATAGTCAGGGTTTTATTGATTCAATCATCTACTACATTCTCTCATCTACAACATTGGAGGATTGAAGATATGAGCTAAGTTCTTTTTATTCAGTTCTAAGGGATGTTGAACCTTATTTATAATTAATGATTAATTGAGTATTCATTATTTATTCCTTCTCACATGAAATTCATTCTTGATAATCTGATTTAATTTCTGAATGCTATTTGGCTTAACTGATTTGATTTCTGCAGGATTGAGTTGGTTAACGAGTATCATATACTAGATCAAGTAATAATATTACGTGTAATTGATATTATTTTTAATCACAAATAGTAATTAGTAATACCTGATTGTGGAGAAGCTTTTGAGTATTGCTATGATTATCATAAGACAAGTTAAACAATCCGAACTTATGTGTTTGTTGTTTGGAATAGTCTAATTCCCTAGTTCTTAATGATGCTATTATATTAAATCTAGAGAGCTTATTCTAGGTTATATAATTGTTAAAATTTTGTGAAGAGCTTGTTTCATTGAGTGACAATCTAAGGGGAGTTTCGGGTAGCAGAACTTGTTGTTACCTAGGGCTATTAGTTTCATTTAAGGGTAAATAATGTTACACTTGATTAATCTATTATTGTAAAAAGGTGATACTAAACTGAAGAACTGAAGCTTTTTATTCATTGTTTATTCTTATTAGTTTATTCTTGTTAATTTAGTTAATTAATTCACAATCCCCTTTTTATTAGAAATCATAGGATAAATATAAAACAAATCACTCTCTGTGGGATCGATCCTTGCTTACTACTGTGCTAATTGTTTAGATTTATAAAGTGAAAGTGAGGTTAATTTAGGAGTGTAAACGATATCTCCCAGTCATATAGGTAGTGCCCGTAGATATACTCAGCAAGTGGATGCGCACAACCCTGTCTTATGATAACACGAGGTTATAAGTCATTAGACATTTTGTATGATAGTGGCAAAACACACTTCCAAAGTTGGGTTCACCTCACCCTATTTGATTCACCAAATATAACTACTAAATATTGTATAGAATACAACACACTTTTTTATACTGTTTAAGGAGAACCTCCACAGTTAGAGACAACTGTTCTATTCCACTGTTATCCCCGCTCGACCCAGCAACACTCTTACGACAACACTCTTATTACCTGAAAGGAATTGTAAAGCAGAAAGGGTGAGCACAATTAGCCCAGTAAGGAATATCATGACTAAAGATAATTAAATTATCAATAGCTTTCATCAATAATACATCAGAGATTTAGAACATATGGTAGATGATAAAACTTTTCAACCATATTTGCAGCGGAACGAGCAATCCAATAGAAGAGTCAAATATACCATAAGGCCTATTATCTTCTCTATGTTAAAAGTCCACCAATAATATTTTATCCATGTAAAATAAATCAACAGTTCTTGTCCACAATCATATGAATAACTCATAATCATAATTGTGGTTCTAAATTCCTCTTCGCAACTAGGACGAAGATAATTCTCATCACCTATCTTCACCTGAAATATCAAAAATCATGATTATACCAAATCAGAATTCCTGTTCGTAATCATATATTCATTAATAATTCATCTTTACACTACATGCCAAAGACATACAACTGTATTTTAGAAGAGTCAAGTAGAACATGATATCTACTATCTTCTATGCATTTAAAAGTGTATAATAAATATTTTATCGTTGAGACTCAGCTTAATAAATAATTAACATCATCGAATCACCCCTGCACTACGGCCAAGAATATTCGTTAATATCACATCCATGAATTTATATTTCATCGCTGAGACTTAGCTTGATAATCAATCCATATCACTGAATTATCTATGCACTACGGCCAAAGATATTCATTATTATCACATCCATGAATTAATATTTCATCGCTGAGACTCAGCTCAACAATTAATCCACATCATCGAATCATCCCTGCACTACAGGCCAATGATATTCATTAGTATTACGACCACAAATTATCCATGCACTACGGGCCAAAGATAATCATGTTTTCATCAACGGTCCTGATCATGCCATAAAATAATTCATCTTTGTACCCTTGGCCGAATAGAATCCATAGCCATAATCATACCAAAAATTGTCCATCAACGCACTACGGGCCAATGAGGACTTTTTCCACATCATTTGTAACATTACGGTCATGATTATACCGAATAATTCCAGGTCATAATCATACCAAGTCCATCTATGCCCTACAGGCCACAGATGACTTTCAACACAATATAAGCATGAAGATGATGACAATGATATAAGAATCAATCAAATGAGATAAAAGATAAATATTAAACATTTATAATACAATTTATCCATCGTTCAATAATAACCAAATATTATCAATCACTTAATAATCTCATAATCTAATATCATTAATATTATAACAATATTTTAATCATTTCTTAAACTTATAAATAATTTATTTCAATTATTTACACTTTATCAAATAATGCATTTAATCATTCAAAAATATCATACTCATAAGATTTCATAATCAATGATCAAATCCCTCATCAAAATCTGCATATACCCTATATAGGATTCTCAAGCCATAAAATCATATTTTCCAATTTTATTACTTCACATAACATATTTAATTCATTTACTCATAACTAGTTCATTTTTATGAAAAATACCAAATCAGTCCCAAAAATATTTTTTTCTGGGATTTACCATAATATAGTCCCATCTTGAACATATATTTTTCTCAGAATTTTTAAAATTCATTTACTATTTTTCATATGGATAAAACTACCGAATATTTAGATATTTATCATAAATTGTACTTTTGTCCACAAATTCCGAATTTACAGGGTATACTCATGTTATATACATGTACTCCCAATAAATAATTCACCAATTTTGGAGTTAATCACAAGGAGTTATAAGAGTTTACTTTTAAAATAGTATTTTCCCATAAATTCCATAAATCCTAATCTATACATCCAAAAATCGCCATTTTTGGACACAATTTAGAAAACTCATTAAATTATAATTTCAAATTTTTCTAGAATTTTTTAGGGTCAGAAAAATTACGAATCTGCCCCTGGCAGAAACACCTTTTTAATGAAAATACTATTCGTATGAATACGAAGGATCATTCACCATGCATGTGGTAATCCACATAGACAGGTTATTCCAACAAAATAATAAAGAATGAAATAACAGAAGGATTCACCATGCGTGCGATAGACTGCACCGACAGGTTATTCCCAACAGAATAATAAATAATATAACTAGGTCCGACGTAAACTCACAGACAGGATATTCCGACAGAATAATAAATAATGGAACCAGGTCCGGCGTAAACGCACAGACATGATATTCTGACAGAATAATAAATAATGGAACCAGGTCCGGCATAAACGCACAGACAGGATATTCCGACAAAATAATAAAGAACGGAATATTAGATGAATTTCACCATGTATGTGGTACTTTGCATAAACAGGTTATTCCAACATAATAATAAAGAATAGAATAACAGAAGAATTTCACCAAGTATAGGGTAGTCCGCGTATACAGGTTATTCCAACAGAATAATAAATAATAATAATATCATTTACGAGTACAACAATTATATCCCCTACCTTAAAAAGAAAAGTATTCCGACTGGTAGGGCGGTAATATACTTGAAGAAAACTTGCACTACGTTCAAAGTTTTCTTAAACTCTAAAGAAATACGCTCAAGATTATAGAAGAAGAACTCTCTCTATAGTTTCTCTCTCTAGAGTTTTAGTGAATTCGTAAGAAATAATAAATGAATGGGCTTCTATTTATAAAAAAAATGGATTGCATAGTAACTAACTCATGAACGGTCCATATTGATTTACTTTAATCTGACGGTCCGTATTTAAATCAAAATCTTTTAAATAAAATATAGTATATTCTATTTATAATCTAATAAAACGAATAACTTTATAAAAGATTTTACTATGCAAATACTATGCAGGCACTATGCAAATACTATGCATAATAAAATATAATATATTCTAATTATTGTCTAATAAAATAGATAACTTTATAAAAGTATTATGTTTTATATAAAAAGATTTTACTATGCAAAATACTATGCACAATAGAATATAATATATTCTATTTATAGAATAACTTTATAAAAGTATTCTGTTTTATATAAAAAGTTTTTCTATTTTATTACATTAATAATACCAATAAAACAAAACTGAACGACTTATCACATAACCATCAATAATCAATACCGTGCTATTTACCAAAATAGAAAAAAAGATTTAAATACTTTTATTTCATAAAATTCGAGGTCTCACAATCGAATTATAATTGTAGTTCTATAACTAATTGTAAAATAGAGAAGAAGCTAAACGTACGTATTTGGATGCGGAAGTGGAGCGAACTCTAGAAATTTTTGGAGGGATATAAGAAGAATTAGAGGATTAAGGGGATTTTGTCAACTTTACCGTTGTTTCTACTTAGCTAGAGCTATTCGTATCCAAAATTTTAACACATTTTTTTGTAATCATTTTTTTATAATCATGTTTAGTTCAATCTCAATTTTATCCACCAAAATTATTTAATTAATTAATTTTATATTATTGAGAACTCATTCACAATTCGATTTTAAAAATATATTTCATTGTCAGAGAGAACTCAGCGTTAGAGAAAAATAGCAGACCTAGACAAAATTTAACTTTTTCGTGTAACAGTTAATCTTTGGAGTGTTAAAATTCAAATATTGTATGATATTGTGTTAGACCCTTATTGGCTTGACACGGGACTTGCATACTGAATGATGGACAGTGTGTCAATACTTGGTTTTGGCATTCAAATTTGGGTGGGCAAAACATCTTTTGGCAAGGCAGCTTGGCAATCATCTTGGGCGACAATGCCCAACATCGTACGGAAGCAAGCGGCAACATAGAACGATGGGCGTACTTAGCAGGTAGATTGGGCACTTGTCAAAAAAATGTAAGATCCAAGGGGTCTACATTATGAATCCTCAAACACACATATATCTATTGGTGTCACGTTGGGAATTTTCATAAATGCTGTTATTGGGGAAGGGTGGTTAGTGAAGTTCACCCGGGTCATGAACAGGATGTCATATTCAATGCGTGAGGCATGTTTGGGCATTGTTGGGCTTCCCTAACAACAATGCTAACATCGGGTTGGTGGCTTAGATTGGATCAAGACACATTAATGAGTTGGACATGGATTGAGTAAGAACATTGAATGTGGGCAACATGTGGGCTGCGTGTGCGAATGACACGCATGCCTTGCACTTTTAGAAGGCAATGATTGTAAGACCTCAACTTTTATAAATAAAGATGAATTTTTTATAAATATTATTTTTGAATATTATGGAATAAATTTGATATAATGTTATAGTTGTGGGTAATATTTATAAATTTTGCAAAGTAAGCAAGTTGTTATAAAATATTCGTTTGGTCGGAGAATATTCTTTTTGTCGGGGAATATTCGTACGACGGCTCAATCATTGGTGGACCCCACAACGGAAGTATTGTCGTAGTTAGAAAACGACAAAATTATCTTTCTATAAAAATAACGGCGGAGGTGTTACCGTTAAAACTGTTGAACTACCCGGTAGTAAAAGTACAGTAATACGCGTGGTTGCATAGTAGCACACGGTATTGATTATTGATGCTTACGTGAGAAGTCACTCAGCTATACTCAATTATTGCTACAGTAATTGCTGCATCATATCTCTTATATTATTGATCCAATTATTATCACAGTATCATCTGTATAATATGTTATATTATTAAATCAATAATTGAGACGACAAGTTATAAATGATTAATAATTGTTGAAAGATTAAATATGTGTTGATTAAAAATAAAATGATTTGTGGTAATATTTATTCAATCCTTGATGTATATAAAGAGTCTGTTATGAGACGTTTGTGGTAAGTTTGGTTATTTTTTTGGGGGGGGGGCATATGTCATCATCTAAGAGTTTCTTCGTCAATAGTAATTACCTTCGTCAATAGTAATTACCTTTACTAGTCGTCAAACCACTTGTCGTTTTATATTACAGGCGTCGAACCACTTGTCGTTTCACATTACAGGCGTCGAACCAATTGTCGTTTCACATTACAGGTGTCAAAGCACTTTTCTTTTCACATCACCAGTCGGCAAGCCACTTGCCTTTTCACATAGCAAGTGTTAAACTAGAAATCTTCTATAAATAAAGGCCTAGTGCTTCATTATTTTTCACGAATTCATTCAAGCTATAGAGAGAGAAAGTATAGAGAGAATAAGAGAGAAAGAAGAAGAGTATTCTGTTACTACACTACTGCGGTATTTAATCTCCTACTAATGTAAAGGGTGTTATTCTTACTTATTCATGAAGAGAACTGTTGTTATTCCATTGCTTATTATTCTGTTGGAATAACCTGTATACGCGGTTTACCCTATACTTGGTGACATTCTTCTATTATTCTGTTGGAACATCCTATCTGTGTGTTTTACACCGGACCTGGTTCCGTCTTTATTATTATTCTGTTGGAACATCCTGTCTGTGTGTTTTACACCGGACCTGGTTCCGTCTTTATTATTATTCTGTTGGAACATCCTGTCTGTGTGTTTTACGCCGGACCTGGTTCCATCCTTTATTATTCTGTTGGAATATCATGTCTGTGCGTTTTACGCCGGACCTGGTTCCGTTATTTATTATTCTGTTGGAATAACCTGCCTGTGCGGTCTATCACATGCATTGTGATTTTTTTTATTATTTCATTCTTTATTATACTCAGTTGGTTAAAACTTTGACTTCTATAGTCCATAAAATTAGTGAAATATCCTTGATATTTGCGCTTCATCCAGTATTCTTTCATGGAAATATTCTTCTAAGTATTCTTGAATTTTACTCTACAAAGCAGTATCATGTTGACAATTTGGATGTTAATAATTCTTGGATAAAATAATTCTTGAATTTGTTTTATTGAATTATTATATCATTGTCATCATCCTCATGTTTATATTTTGTTGAAAGTAATATGTGGCCTATAGTGTATAGATGGACTTGGTATGATTATGACCAGGGATTATTCGGTGTAATCATGACCGTAATATTATAAATGATGTGGTAAAAGTTCTCATTGGCCCGTAGTGCATTGATGGACAGTTGTTGGCATGATCATGGCCATTAATGAATACACAAATATTCTTGACCCGTAGTGCATGGATAATTGTGGTCGTGATACTAAAGAATATCATTGGTCGTAGTGCAGGGGTGATTCGATGATGTGGATTATTTATTAAGCTGAGTTCCAGTGATAAAAGTCATGAAAAACCTTTTAAATCATAAAAGATAGTAGATTTTGTTCTCTACTTAACTCTTTTAATGGATTGCTTGTTCCGCTGCAGTTAAACTTGATGTTGTTATATTTTATCAGTTTAACACTGTTGAAGACTAACGATAATTTATTCTGCATTATCTTAGTCATAATATTTCTTACTGGGCTAGTTGAGCTCACCCTTTCTTTCACTGTTCTCTTCAGGAAATGAGAATATAACTGGGATGAGTCGGGGAACGGAATAATGGTCCAGAGGATAGCATTAGTAGTCCTCACTATTCTGTAAAATAGTATGATAATAATTGTAATGAGGACTCCTTTTGAGTTTGTATAATCTCTAGTAGACAATAATTATATTCAAACTCACAGTTTATGTTTTGTCGTATTGTACACGGCAGTTGTATTAGTAAGTTGTATTTGAATTCTGTACCATGTATCTGGCGACCCAAGATGGGTGATGTATACCTAATTTTGGAGGCGTCACATTGATGGCAATGTTGGGAAATTAGTGTGTGAGATGGTGCAACATTCAGTAACAACAATGAAGACCAAGGCTTGTGGGACAAAGGCTTGGCATCGTGGAATGGCATAGACAGGCCCTAGCGTTCCAAAATGTTGCATGTATTCAGGCTAGTCGGTGTTGGGAGCAAGACAACACCATGTGTTGGGCTATGTTAGGTGCCAAACAATGTTGGGCGTTGGGCTACATGACAACATTGTTTGTTGGGATGTGCGCAAGATAGTACTTGACTTGCTGGGCTGGGCAGCATGCAAGACTGATGCATATGGAGGCAATCAAAGTGGGCTGACATGAACAATTGGTTTGGGCTGGGTCAAAGAACAATTGAGGTGCAATTTGGTATGCCATATTGTACAAGACAAAGGGGCAGTGTTAGGAAACGCGACAACAAGTGGGCACAACAAACAAAGTAGTTAAAGACAGTTAACAAGAGTGAGAAATGTGGTTAGATATGAGAATTTTAGCTGGGACCCATATGTGAGAGTGACTTGCTGGCTTGGAGTCATCTGCTGACAGTTACATAGTCCTGAACAGTTTTGGGGAACTGCTACCTCTTTGTTGGCAACATCTTATTAGTACAAAACTCATTACAGTTGAGGGTGTCAACTGTCAGATAGGCTATAAATAGCTAGTGCATGGTGCGCGAAATTAGATGTGTGTGTAGACATCAAAGTGTGGCTAAAGAGCTGAAAGAGTGAATTTTGGGTGCATCATGTGTGTATTGTAAGTCTTTAGGCAAATTCTTAATTTATTGAGAGTAATAAAAAGTTGGGCATTTTAACTTTTAATTTCGTGTCTTGTCCATTGCTTGCTTACATACAACTTGTTTCAAATCAGTATACATGTAATTGTGAGTGTGTGTGTGTGTGTGTGCGTTGTTGGTCTAAACAGTGCGTCAAAATGCTATATGGGTTGGTTAACTGACTATGAGAGGCAAATCAAATCATCTTAGAGCGAAATTTTAAAGAAAATTTAGGAGCATCTATATTAATAAGATAGAACCCATTTTGAATTTGAGCGGAAAAACACAAAGACGGTTCAGATTCATTCTAATCGATTTGGGCAGAAAAATATAAAAATGGTTCAAATTCATTATAATTGATTTAGATAAAAAAAATAAGAAATAAAAGTGAGATTGTTAAAACAATAAAAGAAAGAGAATTTCGTTGTGTTTAAGCACGAACAATTACTGACACTCTATGCGGTTAAAAAAAAATTCGTGGCCTTGCACATAAAGAAAAGACCAAAAATAAACCTTTATGACTTTAGTTAAAGAAAAAGAAAAGGAGAATAAAGTTTAAATAAAAGCTTATATAGGGTACATTATCATCATCCATATTATAACACCATCAGACTCATTCGGGATAAGACTATGAAATTCCTATCTTCCCAATTTTATTGATCTTCCTCTTCATTTTCTTCCTCACCGGTCACCACCATGGCTGTCTCTGCAACTGCGCTCTCTAAATTCTTTTCCCTCTCTCTCCACACCCCTCCACCTCGTTTCTCTCTCCTCAACCCCAACCAATTGCCTTCTTTCTCCTCCTCTAACCTTTCTTATTCACCCCTTTTCCTCTCCACAAAACTCAAACCCCTCCGAGTTCAAGAGCAAGAGCTAGAACCCACCGCCTCCGACTCCGATACCATCTTCTTCGACAACTTTGACCCAGATGCAATCATTACTTTCGACCCACCGGAAACCCCAGAAGACTTCGTCCCGCCGCCCTCTTTCGACGACGGCCCGCCTGAATCTGAAGACGAAATCGCCGCCGCCTATGAAGAACTCTACGGCCCGGCCTACAGTGGAGTCTCAGTATTGGGGAATGACATTTATGTAATGGATTCGAAGGTGAAGAAGACGGGTGCATTGGGGAAGGTGAAGAAAGAAAAGGTAAGGGATGGGTTTGACGAAAGAGTGATTCAGGTGAGAAGGGTAACGAAAGTGGTCAAAGGAGGGAAGCAATTGCATTTTAGGGCAATTGTGGTTGTAGGGGATAAAAAGGGACAAGTGGGTGTTGGAGTTGGAAAGGCCAAGGAGGTTATTGCTGCCGTTCAGAAGTCGGCGACCAATGCTCGCCGGAATATTATTACTGTGCCCATGACTAAGTACCTCACATTTCCTCACAGGTAATTTTTTATTTTTTTGGATTTTTGTTGTTGAATCTTGCTTTTGATTTTTGTTCTGTTATTTTGTTGGTACATTAATAGTTAAATTGTTAGTTTTTTTAATTGGCATACTAATCATTAGGTAAAGTGTGGATCTTTATTGCTGAATGCTGGTTTAAGTATTGATGAGAGTGTGGGTATACTGTGTGAGAGACGAATAGTGAAAAATTATACTGTTTTGAGTTTGATATGCATATTAGAACTTTGTCTATGAGTGTACATTTTCCAGTCATCTATACACAAATGGTATGTCAGCTAGCTATTTTCTCGTAGGTTATAGTTGTTTTATGTTTGGCGGTGGTTGAGCTTTATCAACATTCTGGTAAAGCTAAAATGAAGCAAAATAGTTATAAGTTTCAGATGTGATGTGTGTATTTTTTCCAAGGAGTAAACAGGTATGATGACTAGCCTTTTGCCAGCGACTGTCATTGGAATTCCGCAGTACAGTAAGCTGAGGTTTGGACCTGGAAGAGGGCTTGAACTACAATATGTTGAAAATTGTTGTCAATGTTCAAAGCCTCTTTGAAGGAGGGAGTAGGTCCTTAAAAAAAATTCATGATGAGCATAATAGTGGAAATTGCTGATTCTTTCTCATTGTTATAGGATAAAATGTTAGATTACTAGGTTGCATAGTTGTCACGGCGCTACGGCGAGACGCGGCGGTAGTTGACTGCCAGGACGCCTAGGCGATAAGGCGCCTATCATGACGTCCATATGGCGACAAGTCGTTAACAATATATAATTTATATATTATTTGTTTTACTTCAAAAGCATATTCGAAAAAAAAATTATATACGTTAAAACTTATAACATAATAATTAACACTATGTAATTCAATTAAAAACACAATTTTATGAATACTTCACAATTAAAATTCAATAATAAAGGATCAACCAAGTTAACAATCATCACATATTATAAGTTTAATAAATAAAAAAAATTACACGATATAGCTAATCCATGATTTATGATGAGTCATGGTTACATTATGACTTCATCACTTAACTTGGGCCAGCTACCAAGTTGCAAGTCTTGGCGGTTCGGCGTCCAAGGCGTTGCTTTGTTCGGACGCCTAGTCGTCGCCTAGACGACGCCATGGCGACTCCATGACATCTATGCTAGGTTGGAGATAAATTACTGTCGGTTTCAGATTACTAGGCTAGGAAGGGGAAGAAGGGAGGGTTAGGTTTCAGATTACTAGGCTGGGAAGGGGAAGAAGGGAGGGTTAGAAGGAAAGGGAACTCCTATGCTTTCTTCATGTTGTTTACTACAATTAGAAGGAATGGAAGGTAAAAGAAAGGGTGATCTAGGCATTAACCTCTAATTTTTTAGGAGTGGAAGGTAAAAGAAAGGGGGATCTAGGGATGAACCCAATTTTTTTGGAATTCTATTAATATATCCTTACTCATTTCTTCTTCATAAGATGTATTAAAAAAAATATGACAAAGAGGTTACTTTGTCTATTGCCATGCTTGCACTTTCCTTTTTTTCTCCCATTATTGAGACTGAAGAGTTTTGTTGGACTATCCTTTCACTTATACTTATCCTCTTTTCCCCTCTACCAACCTTTTACTTCACCCTACTCCAACCCCTATGCTTTACATTTTTACAAAAGCAATGTAAATTTCATTTGTAATGCTTGCTGTCAAAAATATATAAGCAAACTTTATCACCGGTATAAAGATATTTGTATTTATGGATAGACACATGGTCACTGGCTATGCCATAATTGCAATTTCTGTGCAGAATGATCACAAAGAACTCCAGACTCTTTGACTTCCTGGTAGGAATGATCTCATGGGTCATGGGTAACTTCTTTTCTAGGCTTGTTTGTTGTTTGGACCAATAAAACGTTTAATTTTTTGTTAAAATAAATTAATCTAAAGCTTTTAATCAGTATTCAAAACACACTATGCATTTGGTTGATGCAAAAGTCTTAATACCGTCTTATACAGGGAAGTAAAATACATACAAGTCCTTCGTGAGCTAGAAACCCTACCTAACTGACACATGATTATAAAGGCATTAAACAATGTAGTTCTCAATCAGTTTTACTTTATATACTGCATTAGATTCATGCAAAATGGCCCTTATTTATTTATTCTGCTAAACACACAAATCGCAGAGCTGATGGGGATTATGGGGCAGCCAAGGTGATGCTTAGACCTGCTTCCCCTGGTACTGGGGTGATTGCTGGAGGTGCTGTAAGGATTGTTCTGGAAATGGCAGGTGTTGAGAATGCTCTGGGCAAACAGCTTGGCAGTAACAATGCACTCAACAATGCAAGAGCCACAGTTGTTGCCGTGCTGCAAATGAGGCAGTTCAGTGAAGTTGCTCGTGAGCGTGGGATCCCAATGGAAGAACTATGGAAGTGATTCCATATGTAAATTCCAGTTTTATCGCCCAATTTTTGTAGAAAATTATTCTTCAGAAGGAAATTGTGAATTCATTTTATTGTTAAAACTATTACTTCAAGAAAAGATAATGACATCTTCATACATGACTCAAATCTCAACATGATGAAAATTTGCCACTGTTTGATGATTGTATATACTGATTGGCAAGTTTCTTACTTCACAAAACTAGATATGTTTTAGCACAGCTGAATGTTGAACCAATGTTATTGGGATTTGGATTTCAGGTGGTTAAAATTGGGCAGTCCATTTGGACAGTCCTATTATAGAACAAGTTGCATTGTATAGTTTTGAGTTGCAAAATTTATCTTTTATATAATAAAAGTCATCTGAAATGCAATTCTATGCTATATCAGTGCAACAGTTTCTACAGTCCAAATGAACTGTCCTTTTCAAACTGCCTGGAATCAGGTAACCATATTATTGGCTTAGATCACTAATTCAAAATTCTCAGCTGTAAATTCTTCAGCCCAATCCACAATTGAAGAGAGCCTTGACAAGTTTATAAAGAAGTATTCTGGTGCTAAGGAGGGATTATACAGCATGAACTACATATTACAAAACATGTCAACAAAACAATGGAGTAATGTTAGGGTGCCAGAGAAAGCCCTAGGGTGACTGAATGATTGTCTGGACATGCATCCTCCCGGCACAATAGCTTAGCCCAACTGCAACCATTTCCACCAATCAAAGATCTTTGATTTCTTAAGGTAAATAAAAAAGGAAAAGTCCCCTCAAAACTTCATACACATCTTTAGGTATAAAATCCCTTTGTATTGATATAGTAGATCTCTGTCGCATGGAATAAGAATAATAATTTCAATTTTTTTAAAAATAAAATAACAGGCTAAATAAAACTGAATGTGTGGTGATTGTGTAAGAAGCAAACTGAATAATTACAATAATTCATTTCTCTGAAGATCATTAAGAAGTCTTTACTGTAATGCTAATTGATACAATATCTAAATCCAAATATACACACAACAAAAGCCCAGAAAAAAGACATCTTTGACATTGCATATGAATGCTGAGGCCTTTTCATCTAGTTATAATTTGTAGGCGTAGCTACGTATTCAATAGTCCATGTATCTATCTATATACCTGTACCCTGTATTCTTGTAAAAAAGTGTCTTCTATTCAGAAATGGCAGAATATACAAATCCATCACCGGAGGCTCCTCAAATGTAAGATCATCCTTATACACCAAAAGAATGTGAGAAGAGACAGAAATGTCTCATCTCCATAACTTCATCCGCTGGTCATGAATCACAGAGGCGAACAAGTTTCTCTGAGGAGAAGTTGCCAGTCTAGAGATCACAGCATCGTGGGCATTAATGTTCAAAGTTTCATTGCTATCGGTTGGATTCCATATCTTGAGAAACTGTAGTAAAACTCAAACAATAAGATCCTACAACAGAGCTTAAGATATTATACTACTCCCTCCATTCTTCGACAAGAGTCTCATTTACCAAATTTCTTGTTATACAAAAAGAGTCCCATTTTTTTTATTGATAGTATAAAGTGACACAGTTTGCTAAAGTTTAACATCACAATTTCATTATCATGCCAGCACTACTAAACTACACAATCATTATAACCTTTAAATTTTCAATTTTGCAAATGAGACTTTTTTTTGTGGAACGAAGATATAGCGTAACGAATTAGAACTAGAAAGCTATTGCATTATTAGATTTCAAAAGTACCTATTCCTATTAGAAAATTCGGGTATGTGTAGGCTTCCTTACCACCGCATCAGAATAGGAGTTTGTGCATAGCCAAAAGTAGCAGCAAACATATTCTTCATGATGACTGATGACAAAGTATAAAACACAAAAATTCATACCTGCTCTATCTAGTTTCCATTTGTTTTAATGGAATATAATTCATATAAGAAACAAAATTGCACCTGGATTTAGTTAAACACAATTTGCTTCAGTGAACTAGAAACCCAGAGAATAAATTTGTAAAATTTTCTTTTTAAGCTTGGGACAATTAAATTAAAATAAAGGCATGCTAGATTGCTGAACAGCCCCAGAAAATTAGATGGACAGAGAGGAATGATCTAGTAAACAGGAGTTACAAGACCCCCCACATGAAGAGTGATGAAGATATAGATTGAAGACTAAATACCATCTGAGAACCACTAACCAAGAGTTGTGAATTGCTGGGATGGAATATGCATGATTCAAACTTGTTGCCACTGGAAGGCAATTCAGAATTGCATTTTCCACCTGACACTATTGACCACACTCTCGCACTGATTGAACTGACAGACAATATTTGACAGTAGTATCCCAGCAAATTGAGTGGATGTCTTTGACATGCCCCTAGAAAATAAAGAGAACATAAAAAACAATTCACTCTGCTAATAGCTCTAGCAGGCTTGAACAAACTGGTTATATCATCAGGCATACCTCCAAGTGATAGCAAACGATATTAGTCTCGAAATCTATAAGATTGAGAGTATTTCCTGCAACAGCAGCCAAAAGCTTCCCAACTTAGCTCCCTGCAGTTATTTTACAGATTTTTCAGTATATTTCTTTCTTCAGGAAGTTAAAAATTCAAGTATTATCTTCAATGAAACAGTATATAAAGCACATTGACAGCACAAAAACTGAATTTAGGAGGAAAGTGACTTGATAATATAAATGGATAGTAGGACGATATCAAGATAACATAAGATTATGTGAACACAAGTCACTACTGCGATCTGAAATTATCAAGTCATTTATATTAAAAGTTACTAGTTAAAAAAGCAATTAAGAGTTTCCTCTGTGAACACAGCCTGGCCTTAGATATGCGTTTGCAAGCAACTTCGTTGACATTCCACAGTCGGATCTCACCAGTACTAACGGAAGAGCATAGGAGATCCGCCTCTCTTGGGTGGAAATCCAGTGTGAGAGCTTCATCAGAGATTTATATGGCTAAATAACATGTACAACAAATATGTAAGCACTACATCTTCAACTAATATAAGTAAAGAGAGGAACTAAACGAGGGGAGAGGGAGAGGGAGAGAGAGTCACACTCAAACAGAAAGAAAGGAGGACATTGAAATAATAGCGAATCAAATTTATTTATCAAAAGCATATAAATAAATGCAATCAAGGGAAGTACAGAAAGGATCACAAGTCACTAGACTGCGATCTCATCTGCTAATCAAGTTATTAAGCACGAGAGTTCTTCTGAAAGATGTTACCTTGTGAAAAGATAAGCAAATATTATTAATGAAGAAGCCAAGAAAGAGATTAGTTCTAAAAACTTATTGAGATGTATAAAAATCATATATATGTATTTGAGTACAGTTAAACGTGCATGTTTACCTACACGAGGCCACAGTGAAATAATTTCAATAGCTTGCCTGATTTGCTAAGTTTACTAGTTTTTTATGTTTAGGCCATGACAACACCATGTCCCTGTTTTCACTTAGTTGTTAAGCCGTAAGCTTATGATTATTTTCCATGTGTTAGGTTTCGAGAGGATAAATCATGAGAAGTAGTGCAATTGAAAAATTACAGTCCTATGATAATACTGCAACAAAATGGTTAAGAGCTGTATACTTGGACATACCGGAGGAATGCAAAAATTTATACATATGTCATCCATGCCATCATGTGCTCCATGCAAGTGTCAGCATATTATAAATTTATACATAGGTCATCCATGCCAACATGTGCTCCATGCAAGTGTCAGCATATTATGGGCATAAACTGTAAGCTATGAGGAGGACAAATGTCAAGTGTAACATCAGCTAAATAATTTGACGTCAGTGACGCAAGTTCTTGCTCACATTGGGAAAATGAAGTCTTCTCTAAACTAAAAAAATATAATTTTAAAGATATTTCTAAAGCAAAGGTAATAAAGGGCTATATACAAGTTGGACAAAGGGATATCACGTCAAGCTTTGGGTGTTGACTTGTTGAACTGTGCAGGATCAGAACGTCTTACGTGATTGGGACGTGGTAGAAGATCTTGGCGTTAACATTGGGTAAGAAAGAGTGAACTCACACCGAGGGAGTACATAAAACTGTGCAGAACACTCCAAATTGAGAGCTTTCTGAACCCTAGTCCCTAGATTACACTCGATATCTTTCATGATAAATTGTTACTCTAATCTAAAGTAATACATCAGTATATAGGTCCTAATCCATCACAGACTTCAAGTATCTTTTCCTTCGGGTCATCATAGATGTTACTTTGGGTTGGGTCTTGGATTGAGCCGGATATGAGCTCAGGGAATACAGAACAAAAACTATACATGTGAGATGAAAAACCATTTTACCCCAGTATTTCATCCTCATTGCCTGGAAGTGTACAGAAAATATTGTTTTCTAAAGCATGTGATTAAAAAATTAACTAAAAGAATGGTAGAAATGGAAATACTTCGGGAATCACCTGGAATTTCTTTCAAGTAAACAGATTCAAAAACAATGAAATCAATAAATTGATAACAGGGGCTAAGAATTTTGTTGCTTGATACAAATGATCAAGATATAAACAATCTGTGAGTGCACTTCGTTAAAAAATAATTTCTAGATAGATTGTTATCCATTTAAGTTTAAATTATTCATGATGCATAAAGTGAATTAAATAGTATGATGAGATATATACTATTGTTAGAATCTTCCTCAATTTAATATAAACTTTACCTAAAAAAAATACCTTCAGGCTTCAGCTTGACAAAAAAGAAATTTATTCAGGTGTTAAGGAGAGAATTACCCTAGACATGACAAGTTATCTAGCACCTTCAAAGAAACATAGGTGAACAACCTGTTATTGATCTAATCTTTTTCTTTCCTGTTTTATTTTGGGATAAAAAGAAGAAATTCTATTAAATGGAAAAGAGAGTACAGGAAGGGAGTAAGAGTCCTCCAAATAAATCAAGAGTGAAACTAAGGAATAAATGATAAACTGTTGCCGCCAATCTATGAACATCTGAAATAACACCACCTCTAAAAGCTCCTATAGCATAAGCCTATAGCGATGCTAGAAAACCATGCTTAAAGAAGAGAAGAGAGATTGGTTTCATTGGAAATTCTAACATTAATTTTCGTCCATATACCTTTGAAATAGCAAAACAAACATACCTTCCAAATAATCTTAGCATCCTTGTATCTTCAAAAATCTCAAAACCTTGCACAAAAAGCAAACTGTCCAAAGAATAAAGGGATACCAAATCTTAATCTAATCTTGATTCAAGGTTTATTAATAATATTTAAATATAGTTATTTTAATACCCCTTTCCAAAACCGTATGATATCATTTTGCTACTCACCATAGTTGTTACCTCACCTTGGCAGTTCTTGGTGCACTTTGCAATTGGGAGGCCACCTGATCACCGAAATTTTGCGGCACAAAAAAGAAGATATTTTTATTAAGGAAGTCGACCATCAAAAGAAAAAATGGAATTTGATGAAAAATGAGAAGAACGTAGAAGAAAACGATTAAAGAGTAGGAGTAGTATACTGATATAGCAAAGGTAAATGATCACTTTGAATAGATTTTCTCTCTACAATCACTTCCCTCTACAATTGCCTCCTATCTCTAAATCGGGGTCCTAAAAGGTAATAAATCGTTAATTTAATTCCAAAACAACTTAAGTGTGTGAGCACTAATCCCCGCTCTTTCTTTTTCAGTGTCCTAAAGAGCATTAGGTGAACCTAGGCAACGGAGATACCTTCAAGTACCTGGGCCTTGTAGGCAACAACCTTGATACTAAACCATATCAAACCTGGAATCTTCTTGGAAATGGGAAGATTTACGAAAGGCAGCCAACCTCATGGAAATATCAATGTGCATAGAGCAGGTGAGTTGAGATGCAACTTCGTGAACCGCTCATCAAACTGATAGGTGGTGGTGTCTCAAAGGAACCGTCACGCGCACCATACGTGTAACACCACAGTTCCACATTTATCATAACATGTGTGGGATACTTGGATGTGTATACTGCATATAAGGACTTGAGTTGTTATCGTTAATACCTTTTTGGGTGAGCTTGTGGTAGACTACACAAAGATCTGAGCGGGACATCGGGTATTTAAGTGGGATACTTAGATACTTAGATTTGTATATAAGGACTTAATCTGCAATCAATAATACCTTCGTCATGACCTTGTTAAGATGATCCAAGAAGATCTATTGAGAAAGCGCATTGGGCCTTATTATGCTATGATTTGATTCGAACTTGGAATTTGACCTAGGTTGCGGTAAAAGCAAGTCGTCAAAAGTGAACTTCCGGGCTGGGAAGGAGCCTAGGATGTTTTTCAGGTGGCCCTAGACAATATAAGTTTTATATTTTTAATTAAACTAAGTATATTCTTTTGTATTTACTATTTTAAAAATAATTAACCACAATAATGAGGTGCATTTCAACTACATCATTAAATGAGTATCATGACTAAGGGCGAGAAACATTATGAAATTAATAGTAAACAACAGGAATAAATAGAGGCGGAGAAATAGAGAAGAGAGAAGTAGAGATGTTGAGAAAAAAGAGATGAGAGATATACTTTGTTTGGTAACTAAAAGAGGGTAAAAATGTAAATTTGCATTGCAAAAGAAAAAAAAATAAAGAGTTGGACGGCCTAGCCTGCCAAAGTCCTCCCCGCCCCGAATATTTGCTGTCTTATTAGCGCCTAGCCATTATTTCCAATATTGGGGTGGCGCCTGACCCAATTTTCAGAACACTACTCTTTTATATTGAATTCATATTTACAAAATATGCAACTGCCTAGGTGCACCACCAAAATAAAATTCATGGATAAGGCTATTCGTTTTCACCCGCGCCCCATGCACAATTTGTTATCAATCTGGCATACCCAAGCTTCCTACCTTAGAACTTTCATTGTTTTTAGAAATTTAAATAATCCAAAGCAAACAAACTTAATTGTTATTTTGGATCTTCTCAACCAGGTTTCTCTTTCTTCTAATAATTCGGATAAAATATTATGGTCTTTGGATTTTTAGGCAATTATTTTTGCAATTTTTTATTTATTCATTTTATTCATATTCGATCGCCATATGATTTTCCCTAACTTCTTATATTTGGAAAGCCAGGGTAATCTCAAAACTAAGGTTTTTATTTGATCGGTAATTTACAATCGTCTCAATACTAATGTGTTGTTGCAAAAGACAAGGGCCACACAAATGCTTGTGCCCAGATATGTGTCACATGTAAACAAGTTAAGAGTGTCCTTCGTTTTTTTGTTTTACTTTTATTTCTATTCATTGGGTTATAGCATGTGTTACTCGGACTCGTCATTTTTGGTGGAGTACCCGTGTCGACAAGACACGACACGGGTACGGGTGCGGGATTCGTACGGGATTCAGCTACACAAATCCGGATACGGCTGTTTGGGAAGAAGAAGAAGAAACGCGAGTCGACTGTCGAGGAGGAGGAGGAAGAAGAAGAAGAAGAAGAAGAAGAAGAAGAAGAAGAAGAAGAAGAGCAATTTGTCGCGTCGAGGGGAAGAAGAAGAACGGCTGTTTGGGAAGAGAAGAAGAGACGCGAGAGGAGGAGGAAGAAGAGACGTTCAACTGTCGAGTAGGATTCTATCTATCGAGGGGAAGAAGAAAAGAGGCGTGAGATATCTAAAGAAGAGTCGCGTGAGATCTGATATTCTATGAAAAATTACAATTAGGTATCCCATAGTTTTTAAAGTTTTTTAATTTAGTCCACCAAGTTTTATGAAAGTTCAAAATAGCCCTTGGAAAATTACATATCAGTCCCTATAGTTTTGTTTTTTTTCATTTCTGCCCTTGTTTCTTTATACTTTTTGCACTTCAGTCCCTAGAGCAAAAAAAATTGTGATATAATTAAAAACATTATTGTTAAAAAATCATAAGATTTCGTATCCCCGCACCCGAGTCCAAATTCAGATCCATATCCACGTATCCTCTATTTTTTGACTTCACGTATCCGACACCTAGATTCGTACCCGCACCCGACACCCGCACACGAGTCCGAGTAACACAGGTTATAGCATGAAGGTTATGACATTTTTTTTCCAGAGTTTTGAGGAGGCTTAGGTGACCTATACTCCTTGGAGAGAGTCCTCGTAAGGTTTGGGATTTTGGGAGGCACATAAATTCCACGATTCTTTAAAGGAGGTTCTTGTTTTGCTATTTTATTAGGTATATGACTTGAAAAGAATGCTAGACTAAGTTATATGGACTGGATGGAGTGTCAGTCGAAAATGTGTACTTTGAAGAGTGTGACGTGGATACTCCACAATTTTGCCAATTTTTACACTAAACTAAAGTGTCTCGCACCCATACCTTTGTTCGAGTGTTGATTGTCGGACACAAGCACCCATACCCTTGTTCAAGGGGTTGTGCTTAATTAGTTTTTGTGTATTTCTATACTTAGTTTAATTGAAGGTTTCTTTGTCATCCCTTTCTATACTCTATTCTATCAATAAAACTTCTTCATTTATCCAAATAAAAGATTCTCTTTCCACATGATAGTTAATCCTGCACTATACCAAACTCCCCTAACATAGAATCTAGGGCTTCTATAGGTAACTTATATTTTTATACATAAAAGCATTAATTTGTTCCATGATTTTTATATCTACGACTAAGGACTTTAAACTTTTCCATTTATTGAGCTTTCACTCATACTCATTGAATAATTTATTGAGCTTTTTAAGAGTATATAAAGGATCTAACAAATCATACTTTATAATCTTTCTTTCCATTTTGCCCACGCTTATTCTATAGGTGAATTGTTCAACTTGTTTAAGATGAGATAGCACGAGCATGTGAAATACAACTTTCTAAAACTATGCCAAGAAATAGATAATAAGCAATAATTAGCTCGTTTACATCTCTATAAAAATTTCTATGGTTCATAGTAAAGAACCAAACATAATAAAAACAAAGTTCGTTACTTACACCATTTGTAAGGTCCTTTTTTTTAAATGTCAAAAACAGCAATTATTTAGTTTGAAGGCAAAGTGCTCACAAGTGTGAGAATGTTGTTTTAAGTTTGTGAGTAACCATTTACAAAATTGCGCCAAATTAAGATGAGGATCATATCCAACTTATCCCTCCTACCACTCCATGTAAATGAAATTTCTCTAGATATTGACCTTTTAATCTTTCTTTACATAGTATAGTCAAGCATATATCCTTTTTGGAGGCAAGGATTGTTTAATTTTTCAAAAACTATTTTAGTATTGCTTTTCCAATATAATAGAAACATTTGCGTTATTTCTATATAGTAGTTTTATACAAGTCATTGAGTTATGATTTATTGTTCTAATTTCTAAAAAGAAACAAAACAATCAATGGTTGTAGTGTATGACACCATAACAATGTAGGCGAAATTATCAGCAAAGTCATGAGATTGCAAAGATGTTGAATATGAACCCGTAATTATATGTCTTATGTTGAGTGGAATTCTTTTCGCCAAATTGACCTATCCCCAAAAAAGTTGCATAACTCTATCTCGATATAACACTCTTGTTTACAAAAACGCATTGCTCAAAACAGTAACATTGTGCATCTCCCTTTCCTACAAAATGGTGGATTGATAACTTATAAAGGTTATGACAAGTATCACTACAAAACTTAATCGATATGATGTTTACAAGTGTTCTCATAGAAATAAAGGCATGTTTCGCATGACATGAGCATGTAGCGTCTAAAATTTTGCTATAATTTTTTGATTCATAATTTATATTCCTAAAACATTCATTCGATTTGTTAGAATTTGCACATATCTCGAGACCTACGAAAAGGAAATCAAAATATTGAAATTTTTTTATTGCTTTTGCTGTCAAATCGTCAATGATACCATTATATACATGGTTACCAGATACCCACCTTTTCCCATTTTGATGCTCTAATACTCCCTCCGTCCCAGGATAAAAGTCTTTATTACTATTTTAGGTAGTCCCAAGGTAAATGTCTACTTACATTAAATGATTTATTTTTTACAATAATTTGCCTATAATACCCTTATTATTATTTGTTATATTTCTATTCTCTATGCATATTTATGGAGCATCACTAGTAATGTTTAAAAAACTATGCAATTAAATGAGAATTTAAATATGGACAATTTTGTCATTTTATCCTCTTTCTTAATATGCGCAAAAAGTCAACCTGGACTTTTATCCTAGGACGAAGAAAGTAATAAATATTTATAGTACCCACTTTTGAAAATCCCCTCCCCTTTTCCACTCCGTCACAACGACCGAATTAATTATCTTCATGCACAAGGATACTAGATTATTTAGTAGAAAAGATTTCAAAATCATAACAAACCTCCTTTATTTTCTTTTTTTTTTGCAATTTCTGGATTATTATATGATGATTTTTGAACTTTTCCCAGATGTGTTGATATTATTGGAGACTTATTATTTCGATGAATCATTTCTTCGGACAAAATAAGATTATGTAAACACTTGCTTAAAATCTCACTTATCAGATTCGTTTCATTTTCCATTATGGAAGACACAAATTTTTCCTGATTTTGTTAATCAAACTACCCCCGACATGTGTGCAGCCTCCGAAAATAAATCTACAATCCCATTTTAGCAATTGAACAGTGGATGGAGAATGGGAAGTCATCCCCATTTTTAACTTTTACTCTAGCTTTTTGACCTGGAGGAGAAAGCGACACATACATGGGTAGACCTATCTTGCGCACATATTAGTGTAGAATTGAACATACAGGAGGCTCCTAATCGATTTGACAACTCCTAGTTGGAGAAAAGAGTTGCCCCTCTAAGGCAAAACGCTCCCTTACCGATTATATTTTTACATCTCACAACTTCGACATATCGCTTAACCTCGTTCATATACAACGTTATGATATAAATATGTCACACCAATTTGTTATGTATGGATGATGAGATTCCAAATGAAATTGAAAAAGATAGGAATTAAATGTTAATTACTAACATTTAAGCTAAAGAGTTGGTAATTCTATCTACAGAAACATAAATAGGTAAGTTCTTCTTGGCTTATTTATTAACAAAATAACTCCAAATTAAAATTGAGATTAATCTCAAGAGAAAAGTATTTATTATCATGCCTTTTAGAGGAATTTGTTACTATGTAGCAAATATTTGAAAATTTTAGGAGCGTAATCGGAACTATGAAGTGACTTTGAAGAGTAGAGTGGACTAAGGATCATGATTAAGTTTGAAATATGTAAGTTACCGAATAAGCTCATAAAGAGGCCCAAAATATTTTAAGTTAATTAAAGATTGGATTATGGTAACTCAATATTAGGGTAGAAGGCAAAGACTCAGAGGATGACACCACACACAACATCTCCTGCCTTATGACAAGCCCCTTGCATATTTTGAAGTCAATAAGCATATTAAGAGCCTCTGAGTTCAGAGTTCGAATTTGAGCGCCCCGACACCCGAAGGCGAAGGTCTGACACCTAGGCCTATTCGCGCTCCCACCAACCGGCTGATGGAAATGGACTTACTACCGGAGATATTCGTATTACTATGTCTGTACTAGTTAGAGATAAATAAATTGAAATCTTTCATAACTTCATTGGTGTTCTTTTATGCAATCCGACGGCGTATGTGCGACCTGCCTTTAAGTTTTTTAAGTTTTTGAGCTGTTGGTAATGACTATGTCACTAGTGATGGTACGTTCTTCATAGCAAGAACTATTGCAGTAGGATAATGCTTATTGATTTCATCGAAAATCGATTTTGCACAGATCTAGGCTTTATTGATTGATTATTTTAAAACTAGCTCCTAACCTTGGGGGCTCCCACAAGGTAACGCTTTCAAACTTGAACAAAGAATAATCTTCTCCAAGGCACGGGTCAAAGAAAATGCTTTATGTAGACAATGAGTGGAGGACATAAACCCTTCTAGAAATAGGGGCGAGTACTACCAAGAGACCCTCAACCCTTTCCTTTTAAAGGAGTTGAATCTAGGAAAGCAAACTTTTCCAACCAATTCAATGTGTTGTAGGACTAAGTATTATATTAGCCATGAGGGTTCGTAGGCCTTAATATTGGCCTAGGTAGTAAGGAAGGGAACACTTTATATACTTCATGGGCATAACAATTTTCATTAATTGTTTGGCATCCACATGTCAACATATTTTTTAACTTTACAGCATTCTAATTTGGCATTTTTGAATTCTTCTTCTTTTAAGGAAAGATTTATAGACAGTTATTAGAAGAAAAGGAAGTACAAGGAAATAGGACAAGCCATCCTTCAGTAATAGCTCGATTTGCCAATCAAGAGATTCAGCACTGGAATGCAGAAAGCAAACAAAAGTGGAACAATATACAAAGTCCTTAAAGGACTGCCCTCCAGTCCCTCTGTAAATATGAAATATCAAACACCTTTAATGCACCACAGTAAATGTCCCGATGGACATGAGAAAGGAAACTCACTCCAATAAAGATATTTAGGCATGAAGAAATTGTTGAATTCTTCTCCTAAAACCCCAAAAGAAACATCAAAGTTGCCGAATCATTGAACAATGAAGAAAAAGGGTAAGAGTGAGTCTCGTCAGCCAGTGTACATAGTGCACAAAAATTTGGAGACGAGGCTTTGTAAGATCTACCCTCTAAAGCACATTATTATTACCAATGACCAATAAAAGGCCTAATACAATAAGGAGTATCTGTCTTCTGAACGTACAAACCTAATGGAAGCAAGATCAGGGAACAAATACCAAGGAGGAACAAAAAAGAAAAAGAACCGGAAGAGAAGGTGATTGATAAATCTGAATCCAAGAGCACCAATTAAGGGAAGAGGACAAAGTGAAATAGCCAAGAATAAGAAGACGTGAACACAATTCCCGGCCTCCCTATATGTGAAATTACAAAAATTAATGCACAAGTCAAAAAGCTGGTATCCATATATAATGCACAACATACATGGAAAATTAGTAGCTTCGCACTACCATACACGATAATCCAATCAGTTGTGCATCAAGGGGGAAACTTATAATATAATGAGTGAACAGAAACTAACAGTACTAGCAAGATCAGACACCATACTTATAAAAAGCTAAAAGGAACCACAATATTTTACGCGCAATAAACATAATGAGGATATCAGCTAACTTATTGAAATTCATAATACTGATTAATTATTAAGAGGCAAACAGATAAGATGAAGCCCCAAATTTCTCTACAGACCAAATCCATTATCAAAAAAATATATTCCAAAAAGCAAACAAACCAGCATCACAAAGTTCTGTTGTTGGATTTATGGAATTCAGTCCTGCAGGAAGAGTAGGCTCCATTTGGGCAGATCTTCCCAGAGAAATGCCATGCCTATTATCCTGGAACAAAAGAAAAACCTTTTAATCTCCATTCACTATTAAAACCTATGACGCTCAATAGAATTGTCTGCATAGTTGTCACCATACCCTCACAACCCGCAATGGTGGAGACTGTGTAAAAGCTTGCCGCTGTATTTGGCTGTGACACGTGAATGCACATCAGAAAGATCAGAAACCTCTATCCATATGTATCAAGGATAAAAATTGTTAATAGCCTCATCCAACTACCTTAAAATAAACACAATGATCATTCCAGATTCTCTAATTGAGCAAACTCCTAATGCTATATCATGATATCACAGCGAAATTAATGGCTACAAATGCAATTTCCTAACTACTAATAAAACGGTACTTCCAGATTCTTTGAACGAGTACTTTTTTGAAGCAATGATATCATTGTGAAAAACAGGTGTATGAAAACTGTTCTTTCACTTGTTACCTAATTTTACAGCTCACTCGCTTCACTTGATTGTGCATTTGAAGTGGGTTCAGCTTCTGCTGTGCTTGTGACTGGATTCTGTTCTTTTTGATTATTGAGAAATCATTCAAAAATATGGGGTATATAATTATTATTCTGATTCACCTTTTAAAGGTAATTATGGCATTCAAAGTTTATGATTCTTACTTGCAATCAATCTGTAGTAGTGAGAGGAAAGATAAGTTCATCCATTTAGTGTCATACTCGAATTATTGCAAGTAAGCATCATAAGAAGAAAACATAAAGTTAAAATGTCTTAACTACTTTTATAATCTCAATCAGAATAATAATCATAGATCACTCTAACTCTTTTTTAATGTTTTCTCAAAAATCACAAAGAGAATTGATCCAATCACAAGCACAACAGACCCCAAAAACCAACTCCGAATGCAATTCAGTATGATGGATAGATAGTTTATTTGATGTAAATTACCCGGCACTGCTTGAAGATGGCATTAAGTGAGCCCTATTATCAGCATCAAGAAGCCTTCCACTGGAATTCCTTTCCACATATGGAATCCTAGGATGCTCTCCAATCAACAAACTTGCAGCTGTTGGTCGAGCCAGCGTATTATCAAAGTCAGGATTGATACGACATTTACCAGCCCTGCGCTGGTTTATTCCAGGAGTTGGCAACAAACTTGCCGATGGTTGCCCCAGAATAGTACCAAAGTCGGTATTAACAGCAAAATTATCAGCCCCCTGCTGGTTCATTTCAAGAGCTGGCACTTAAGCCCACAGTTGGTTCATTCCAGGACTTGGGAATGAACTAGTTGATGGTTGCCCCACCACATTACCAAAGTCGGTATGGATAGGATAATTGCCAGGCATTTGCTGGCTTGGACCAGGAATTGCCACTAGGGGGAATACGTTTTGTGGCGTGTCCCCCATCATTATTTCTTGAGAATTTCCAGCACCCTGCTGGTTCATTTCGGGAGTTGGCTCCACAGGGCTTTTGTTCTGTAGCAAGCTCCCCATCAATGAATCCTGAGAATCAATTGAAACATTTCTCAGATACATTATTACGAACAGGGACATATACAAAAGATAAGAAATTCAAGTTCATCAACCAAGACCTTTCCGGTGGATTCTACCTTGTTCTCAAGATCGGCCGGATTCGTCAAGAAGTATGCGGCCCAGAATACTGCCCACCATTCAGCCAAAATCCTTTCAGGAGACATAGACACTACAGCAAAAAATACAACATCTAAATCAATATAAAAACATTACTATAAAATTCAACATGCATGAGAGACTTAAAGCAGCATTCTTCAATTAATTAAATGACAAGAATATAATTTTGTGAACATGTTGACTGCATTCCAGTATTCTTTCTTTTTGGTAGCTATTTTAGGGATTTATTTGTCATCAACATCAGACATTTAATTAGACATCTGAAAATTACAATTAATTAATTATATAACAAAAAAAGGTAAAATTCCAGTAATTAATTAACCGAATTATTTTCACAAGAAAAATTTAATATGCCTTACTCACATAAATTTGGGTCTCATTTACTATTCATGTGAGAACAGCCTTGTGAAACTATCAAATTCCCTTGTAAAAAATTAAGAGCAAACCAGAAAAATAGAACTAATAACTCAAATTAAAGTGAGGAACTTTATGAATAAAACACAAATAATTGAAATTGATATTTTTAGAAGAGAAACTGATATTTTGCAAGACTACTCTCATATTAATAGCAAATAGGACCTACATTCCTTTGAGTAAGGAAATATCAATTTTATCAAGTGGAAATAACAAAACACAAAAATAAACATGAACATTACACAAGTTTCTTCTTTCATTGAAAGAAAACTATCCAAAAATAATGTGGAGAAAAAATACCAACCTCCTTCGAGGTCAAGATTTGCCTCTCTGGTAAATAACTCAGCAAGTTCATTCATGTTCTTTTTCTTCATATGATCATAAATGTACAGCGACAGCCTAAAAATCCCAAATCAAATAAGCTCAAAAAAGCAAGTAGAAATAAAGAAAACTAAAATCAAATGGATTTAACACGTAGTACAACTATAGTTCACATCTTATCAGAGTCCCAGTAGTTCCCAAACGCCATTTTCTTCAAAAACAAACTTAAATCCACCAAAAATGAAAGAAATAGATTTAAAAGTAAGGAAATAATGAAAGAAGCAAACCCCAGATGAAGATTAACAATAAAAAGCAAAGCCCTTTTGGGATTCCTCAAGAAATACAGAGAGAGATAGAAACAGAAAATAAGAGCAAATGAAGATAGAAAAAACAGAGGAATAACGTAATGTATATAGAGAAGAAGGAAAATTGAAGGTGCTAGCTCAGTTTGTTGAGAAGGAAACACCTTGCAGTGCCATGCAAAAGAAGACGAAGAATAGGGGAAAAAAACCAAAGATTGTTTAATTGCGGTGCGGTGGACTAAAGTAGAGAGAGGGTTTATCTATCTTTTATTACCAGCGGTGTGAAAACAGTGGAACGGCTTTATGGAGCTATGAAGGGTAATTTTGAAAGAAAATTAAAACTCGGGGGCTGAAAACGAGAACTTTGAAAGTTTTCTCGTAATTTAATTGGTGAAATTGAAAAATTAAAAAAATAAAAACATGTTTTTTTAATTTAAAAAAAAATTATATTTTTTTAAATAAAATTTGATATTTTCACAAAATCTTTCTATTATAAATGTAGGGTCCCATTCATTAATTATTTTGTGTGAAAAATCTTGTGATATTATTAATTTTTTTAGATATATCAATTCTTTTTTTATTTTTTTGATAAAGTAAGAAATTTATTAAATAAATAAATAAAAACTGAATTTATTTATTTATATCCAAAAAGACAAATAGCAGATAGACTTTGACTCTAATACTAAAAAAAAGTGACATTATAAAGAAAAATTGTTCGTTTTGTAAAGAAAACTAATAAATAAATTACTGAATGTGATTTAATGTAATTTTTAAAAATCATATTGCGCATTTAATGTGCATAAAAAATTAAAAAATATTATTTTTACAAAAAACAAAATAAGGAGAAGTCATACCAAAATATCAATTTCCAAACATTTTACTTAGTGTTAGAATGGTTTTAGTGTAGAACATAACATTTTCCTATATCTATGAATATGGAGTGTATCAAATACAAATTTTTCTTAATTTTCTTCTTTTTCTTACAACAACAACAATAAAATATTCTTATTTTTACTTCTTAAAATCAAACCTATTATATATATATATATATATATGGGTTATACGTATATACACAGCTGTGTATTATACAGTCTGTAAGACCCCGAATTTTGTGAAATAAAAGTATTCAATTTTTCTTATATTTACAATTCAGTAAATGATTAAATTGATAAAAGGTTAAAGTTAAGGGTGATATATGAATTTTTTTCAAAAATAAGCAAGTGGTTATAAAATACTCATTGTTGTAGGGAAATATTCGTTTGGTCGTGGAATATTCTTTCTGTCGAGGAATATTCGTACGACGCCGCAGCCTTTTATGGGCCCCGTAACAAAATAACTGTCGGATGAAGAAAACGACAAATTAAAGTTTTTTAAAAATAACGGCGTAATCGTTACTGTTAACACTATTGGAATACCCGGTGGGTAAAGTAAAGTAATACGCGTTGTTGCACAGTAGCACACGGTATTGCACCAATTATTGACTCTTACGTAAGAAGGCACTACTCAATAATGGTTACAGTAATTATTGTTCAGTATTTTATTTTATTGGTTCAATAATTGTTGCGTTGATATTTTATATTGATTTTGTTTCAATAATTGTCATTACATAGTATTTTTCATTATCGAAGCAATAATTCATATTATCTGAATAATATTATTAGATAACATTATTGGCAATGTCTAGAAAGTTCTGTCTAAGGAGAGGTTTGGTCATCTAATTGCGCTCCTGTAAGGAGAAATTCTTATTGGAAAGCCCCCTCTTTCCTGGGAACTGCCTGGTTGTCAATATTGTGATTCTGTAATATTATTTGTGAATAATTAATTATTGATTTATATGATGAGAAAAATATTGATTTTATGTGAATATAGATGGAGAAAATTTTTAATGTGACAATTGTTGAAAATTAATATTTTATCTTTTTCTGATAAAATAATTCATTTAAATATATTATTTTAATAATATATTAACGGTGATATTTTTATAATAAATGTGGGATATATGAGTATATGAGGAGGAAGAATATTTTTGTGGCATTAAATGTTTAACACATATTTTGTGTGTCGGTAGACCTATTTCTTGACTGAAAATGTGATTATAGCCTGTAAAATCGCCCGTTTATGGATTTCGGTCAATTTCTGTTTGAAATTTGGAAAAACTTTCTTCTGTAAAGTTGTAGAGAATTGAATTTCCTATAAAAACTCGCGAGATTTGAATTTTCTGACAAAAAGGGCTATTTATTATGAATTATTGAAGTTCCGAAGCTCCGAAATAATTGATTTTTGGAAGTTTTAATTGTTTTTTATAACAAAAATGTTTTTTACATTTTTTTGGCACAATTTGCACATGTTATTGAGCTGAATCAGATCTGAAAAGTGGGCGTAAGAATTTTTAATATATATATTATTATTATATTAAATTTTCTGCTTTGGTGTTCTAAGCAATTTCCTATAAATAGGTGCTTAGGTTAGAATTGAAAATTACACCAGAAACTGAAGTTTTCTCTCTCTATATTATCGAACGTATTCTTGTGAGTATTTTGAGTATACTTTGAGTATTGCTATACGGTGCAAGTTCGTTCAGCATTATTCCAGTCAGAGGTACTGCTCTTTTGAGGTAAGGGATAATAAGGGATTTTAAGGGTTATTATTTCGAAATTCTTCTGAACCTTCAAAAATTCTGAAAAAAATTGAAATGATATTTTGATGAGTTTTGTAGATTGTGTCCAAAAATGGTGATTTTTGGATATATAGATTAATAGTTATGGATTTTATGAGAAAAGACTATTTTAAAAGTAATCGCTTATAACTCCTTGTGGTTAACTCCAAAATTGATGAAATTTTTATTAGGAGTACATCTATATGATATCAGTATACCCTGTGAATTTCGGAATTTTTGGATAAAAGTACAATTTATGATAAATGTTTAAATATTCGGTGGTTTTGGCCATGTGAAAAATAGTAAATAACTTTTAAAAATTCTGAGAAAAATATATGTTTAATATAGGACTATATTTTGCTAAATCCCAGAAAAGAAATATTTTTGGAACTGATTTACTATTTTCATGAAAATATTCTAGTTATGAGTAAATGAATTAAATATGTTATGTGAAGTAAGAAAATTGGAAAATATAATTTTATGGCTTGAGAATCATATATGAGGTATATGCAGATTTTTGATGAGGGTTTTGATTATTGGTGATGAAATCTTATGAGTTTGGCATTTTAGAATGATTAAATGCATTATTTAGTAAAGTGTAAACAATTAAAATAAATTGTTTATAAGCTTAAATAAATATTATTCTTTCAATATCATTATACCGAAATATTGGTATGAATTTTATTGTGGGATTTTTACCTTTTTGTGTCGGGGTTACTATTCATGAGTTACTATTCACGAGTTACTATTCATGAGTTACTATTCACGAGTTACTATTCATGAGTTACTATTCACTAGTTACTATTCACGAATACTATTCACGAAGTATGAAAATCTTTTTTTTGTGAAATTACTATCTTTTGGAGTCAGAGTTATTATTCACGTATACAGCACTATTCATCGAAAAATGAAAATTTTCCTTTTTCGTCTAAAATATCTATTGTGGATACTAGCTTTGATTGTATCCATGTTTTGATCATTCTTGAATTTTACACCACTATGATTATTTTTGAGGTATTTTTGGACATGGATAAAATAAAGTACGAATCCTTAATCCTTGTCATTTTGTTTCATTGGATTCATTTCTTTAAAAATATTTTTTCATCATCCTCAGTCCTAAATGATGATATAATTGAATATCTTTGGCCTGTAGTGCAAAGATGAATGATTTCTGATGAATATCTTTGGCCCGTAGTGCAAAGATAACTTGTTGATGAATATCTTTGGCCTGTAGTGCAAAGATGACTTGTTGATGAATATCTTTGGCCTGTAGTGCAAAGATGACTTATTGATATATATCTTTGGCCGTAGCGCAAAGATGAATTTATTAGTAGGATTATGAACATGAACTGTGATTTAGTATAACCATGATCTTTGATGTTTAAGGTGATAAAAAAAAAATTATCTTTGTCCTGGATGAGAAAAGGAATTTAGAACAACAATTACGATTATGAGTTATACATGTGATTGTGGACAGGAATTGTTGATTGATGTTATAGGGATAAAACATTGTTGATGGACTTTTAACATGGAGAAGATAATAGACTTTATAGTCTATTTGACTCTTCTAATGGATTGTTCGTTCCGCTGCAACTATGGTTGAAATTTTTTATCATATACCATATGTTTAAATCTCTGATTTATTACTGTTGAAGGCTATTGATAATTTATTTATCTTTAGTTATGACATTCTTTACTGAGCTAGTTGTGCTCACCCTTTTGCTTCACAATTCCTTTCAGGTAATACGAGTGTAGCTGGGTCGAGCGGGGGATAACAGGGGAATAGAACGGTGGTCATCATTTAGTAGTTATATTTGGCGAATCAACTAGGGTGAAGCGAACCCAACGTTGGAAGGGTGTTTTGCCACTGTCATACAAGATGTCTAATGACATACTACCTCGTGTCATCATAAGACATGGATGTGCTCATCCACTTGCTGAGTATATCTACCAGCACTATCTATATGATCTTGGAGTCTATTTGAAATATAACTCTCAATTAGAGACAGTGGAGATAATGATATGTCATGAGAAGACTTGCCATTGGGAAGAATATGATAGTAATCTTCTTGTTTTTCTTTGGGGTCTATTGGGTCAACCAAGGATAATTCTGTGGCCATATGATATCTATAATAACCTAGAAGCATGGCCTCCTATGTATGAAGGTTTCCTTGAGCACTTCCCAAAGATTCTAATTTCTAAAACAGTTTTCGACTATACATTTATGTAAGGTGTCAGTATGAGGTGCTGTCCACGGTTGGGACATGAGTCACAGTTGATATATATTTGTATACAAACTCACAGCATATGTGTTGTTATATTTTGCACGACAATTGTTGTAATAAAGTTGTAGTTGTTTTCTGTACCATGTATTTGGCAACTCAGAATGGATTGGATGGAATGGACCTATTTTGGGGACGTTACATTTGGTATCAAAGCTTAGGGATATGATCTCTGGCGGAGATCGGGAATAGAACTAGGAGGGGAGAGATGAGTAAATCCTTCGCTAGTATGTCCTACCTAAGCTTAAATTGTTGATTGGTCATAATATATGGATATTATGTGATATGTTAATTTGCATAATTAACCCTTGTTTATGGCAGTATTTGAGAATGGCAGCTGAGAATGCTAACAATGGAGTGAATGAGACTGTTGGGATACCTCTAATCACTAATGTGATGACAGACGAAGAAGGAATTAGAGATATCCATGTGGTGAGTGAAGAATTGATAGTTGCACCCGAGATAGTCGCAGAGGTAACAGCTGAGAGTGAGGATGAAGAGGAAGAAGAGGTACCTGAGGAAAGTTTATTAGAGGTATTTTATGATCGAAATGTAGAATTGCAAAATCGTATTCATGAGTTAGAAGAGCAGGCTGAAGAATTGCAGGCAGTTGTGGAGCAAAAGGATGCAACAATTCAAGATTGTGTTACCCGATATGTGATGCTTGAACAGAAGTATTCTTTGGCAGAGTGTAAGATGATAAAGATGGAATCTGAGCTGAAAAAAGGAAAAACTGAACGAGTAAGAATGAGTGATGCATGGGTAAAAGCCACACGACACGTGGATATTGTGGAAAGAGATGTCCGATCTAAGAAGGCTAAAATAGATGATATGAATTTCTCTTTTTGGAAAGCAATTGGGAGAACTCAACATCGAGTTTTGAATTATCCTGTACAGAACGGTCAACCTGAATTTGATATGGATCGAAGATTGATGATTCAGATCATGAATCAAGAGTACGAAGAGGCAGTTGAAGGAGGAATATGCCCTATAGAAAAGTATGTTCCAACGGTAGTGATGACGCCAAATGCTGCCCCAGACAAGTCAAAACCGGGTAGTTCGAGGGATAGCGGTTGTCATGACTTCCCAACAAATGAGGAATGCAAATGAAGTTATCACGGGAGATGAGTAATGGAGAAATCATAATGACTCGGGAGATAGAATCTGAAGTGAAAGCAAGGTATTCTCAATTTTTCGAAATACCAGGTACGTAAATTTCGGGGACGAAATTTCATAAGGAGGGGAGATTGTAAGACCCCGAATTTTATGAAATAAAAGTATTCAATTTTTCTTATATTTATAATTCAGTAAATGATTAAATTGATAAAAGGTTAAAGTTAAGGGTGATATATGATTTTTTTTCAAAAATAAGCAAGTGGTTATAAAATACTCATTGTTGTCGGGAAATATTCGTTTGGTCGTGGAATATTCTTTCTGTCGGGGAATATTCGTACGACGGCGCAGCCTTTTATGGGCCCCGTAACAAAATAACTGTCGGATGAAGAAAACGATAAATTAAAGTTTTTTAAAAATAACGGCGTAATCGTTACTGTTAACACTATTGGAATACCCGGTGGGTAAAGTAAAGTAATACGCGTTGTTGCACAGTAGCACACGGTATTGCACCAATTATTGACTCTTACGTAAGAAGGCACTACTCAATAATGGTTACAGTAATTATTGTTCAGTATTTTATTTTATTGGTTCAATAATTGTTGCGTTGATATTTTATATTGCTTTTGTTTCAATAATTGTCATTACATAGTATTTTTCATTATCGAAGCAATAATTCATATTATCTGAATAATATTATTAGATAACATTATTGGCAATGTCTAGAAAGTTCTGTCTAAGGAGAGGTTTGGTCATCTAATTGCGCGCCTGTAAGGAGAAATTCTTATTGGAAAGCCCCCTCTTTCCTGGGAACTGCCTGGTTGTCAATATTGTGATTCTGTAATATTATTTGTGAATAATTAATTATTGATTTATATGATGAGGAAAATATTGATTTTATGTGAATATAGATGAAGAAAATTTTTAATGTGACAATTGTTGAAAATTAATATTTTATCTTTTTCTGATAAAATAATTCATTTAAATATATTATTTTAATAATATATTAACGGTGATATTTCTATAATGAATGTGGGATATATGAGTATATGAGGAGGAAGAGTATTTTTGTGGCATTAAATGTTTAACACATATTTTGTGTGTCGGTAGACCTATTTCTTGACTGAAAATGTGATTATAGCCTGTAAAATCGCCCGTTTGTGGATTTCGGTCAATTTCTGTTTGAAATTTGGAAAAACTTTCTTCTGCAAAGTTGTAGAGAATTGAATTTCCTATAAAAACTCGCGAGATTTGAATTTTCTGGCAAAAAGGGCTATTTATTATGAATTATTGAAGTTCCGAAGCTCCGAAATAATTGATTTTTGGAAGTTTTAATTATTTTTTATAACAAAAACGTTTTTTACATTTTTTTGGCACAATTTGCACATGTTATTGAGCTGAATCAGATCTGAAAAGTGGGCGTAAGAATTTTTAATATATATATTATTATTATATTAAATTTTCTGCTTTGGTGTTCTAAGAAATTTCCTATAAATAGGTGCTTAGGTTAGAATTGAAAATCACACCAGAAACTGAAGTTTTCTCTCTCTATATTATCGAACGTATTCTTGTGAGTATTTTGAGTATACTTTGAGTATTGCTATACGGTGCAAGTTCGTTCAGCATTATTCCAGTCAGAGGTACTGCTCTTTTGAGGTAAGGGATAATAAGGGATTTTAAGGGTTATTATTTCGAAATTCTTCTGAACCTTCAAAAATTCTGAAAAAAATTGAAATGATATTTTGATGAGTTTTGTAGATTGTGTCCAAAAATGGTGATTTTTGGATATATAGATTAATCGTTATGGATTTTATGAGAAAAGACTATTTTAAAAGTAATCGCTTATAACTCCTTGTGGTTAACTCCAAAATTGATGAAATTTTTATTGGGAGTACATCTATATGATATCAGTATACCCTGTGAATTTCGGAATTTTTGGATAAAAGTACAATTTATGATAAATGTTTAAATATTCGGTGGTTTTGGCCATGTGAAAAATAGTAAATGACTTTTAAAAATTCTGAGAAAAATATATGTTTAATATAGGACTATATTCTGCTAAATCCCAGAAAAGAAATATTTTTGGAACTGATTTACTATTTTTCATGAAAATATTCTAGTTATGAGTAAATGAATTAAATATGTTATGTGAAGTAAGAAAATTGGAAAATATAATTTTATGGCTTGAGAATCATATATGAGGTATATGCAGATTTTTGATGAGGGTTTTGATTATTGGTGATGAAATCTTATGAGTTTGGCATTTTAGAATGATTAAATGCATTATTTAGTAAAGTGTAAACAATTAAAATAAATTGTTTATAAGATTAAATAAATATTATTCTTTCAATATCATTATACCGAAATATTTGTATAAATTTTATTGTGGAATTTCTACCTTTACTATTCATGAGTTACTATTCACGAGTTACTATTCATGAGTTACTATTCACGAGTTACTATTCATGAGTTACTATTCACGAGTTACTATTCACGAATACTATTCACGAAGTATGAAAATGTTTTTTTTGTGAAATTACTATCTTTTGGAGTCAGAGTTATTATTCACGTATACAGCACTATTCATCGAAAAATGAAAATTTTCCTTTTTCGTCTAAAATATCTATTGTGGATACTAGCTTTGATTGTATCCATGTTTTGATCATTCTTGAATTTTACACCACTATGATTATTTTTGAGGTATTTTTGGACATGGATAAAATAAAGTACGAATCCTTAATCCTTGTCATTTTGTTTCACTGGATTCATTTCTTTAAAAATATTTTTTCATCATCCTCATCCTAAATGATGATATAATTGAATATCTTTGGCCTGTAGTGCAAAGATGAATGATTTCTGATGAATATCTTTGGCCCGTAGTGCAAAGATGACTTGTTGATGAATATCTTTGGCCGTAGTGCAAAGATGACTTATTGATGAATATCTTTGGCCTGTAGTGCAAAGATGACTTGTTGATGAATATCTTTGGCCTGTAGTGCAAAGATGACTTAGTGATGTATATCTTTGGCCGTAGTGCAAAGATGAATTTATTAGTAGGATTATGAACATGAACTGTGATTTAGTATAACCATGATCTTTGATGTTTCAGGTGATAAAAAAAATTATCTTTGTCCTGGATGAGAAAAGGAATTTAGAACAACAATTACGATTATGAGTTATACATGTGATTGTGGACAGGAATTGTTGATTGATGTTATAGGGATAAAACATTGTTGATGGACTTTTAACATGGAGAAGATAATAGACTTTATAGTCTATTTGACTCTTCTAATGGATTGCTCGTTCCGCTGCAACTATGGTTGAAATTTTTTATCATATACCATATGTTCTAAATCTCTGATTTATTACTGTTGAAGGCTATTGATAATTTATTTATCTTTAGTTATGACATTCTTTACTGAGCTAGTTGTGCTCACCCTTTTGCTTCACAATTCCTTTCAGGTAATACGAGTGTAGCTGGGTCGAGCGGGGGATAACAGGGGAATAGAACGGTGGTCATCATTTAGTAGTTATATTTGGCGAATCAACTAGGGTGAAGCGAACCCAACGTTGGAAGGGTGTTTTGCCACTGTCATACAAGATGTCTAATGACATACTACCTCGTGTCATCATAAGACATGGATGTGCTCATCCACTTGCTGAGTATATCTACCAGCACTATCTATATGATCTTGGAGTCTATTTAAAATATAACTCTCAATTAGAGACAGTGGAGATAATGATATGTCAGGAGAAGACTTGCCATTGGGAAGAATATGATAGTAATCTTCTTGTTTTTCTTTGGGGTCTATTGGGTCAACCAAGGATAATTCTGTGGCCATATGATATCTATAATAACCTAGAAGCATGGCCTCCTATGTATGAAGGTTTCCTTGAGCACTTCCCAAAGATTCTAATTTCTAAAACAGTTTTCGACTATACCTTTATGTAAGGTGTCAGTATGAGGTGCTGTCCACGGTTGGGACATGAGTCACAGTTGATATATATTTGTATACAAACTCACAGCATATGTGTTGTTATATTTTGCACGACAATTGTTGTAATAAAGTTGTAGTTGTTTTCTGTACCATGTATTTGGCGACTCAGAATGGGTTGGATGGAATGGACCTATTTTGGGGACGTTACACAGTCGGACTATGATGACGATTTTTTTGGACTATGGCATTGGCGACGGTTCACCTGTCGTCGTAGTCCAGAATAGCTATGGCGACGACACATATGTAATGTATTTTGGAGTTGAAAAATGAGTTGTTTTTATTTAGAAAATTAATATTTTTACATGACTTTGATATTTTCATATGAAAAGTGTCATTATAGGATTTATAGTGACGATTTTCATATGAAAATATCAAAAAGACATGTGAAAATATCAGTTTTCTTTATTTAATTAGTTAAAAGATACTTCAAACAAATACTCCCTCCGTCCCAGAATAAAAGTCCTGGTGGACTTTTCACGCATATTAAGAAGATGAATAAAATGACAAAATTATCCATAATAATGGCATTAAATATGGAGAGAGAATTAGAATAAGAAAAATATAAGATATTTAATGCTACGAGAATAATAGGAAAAATTGTGTAAAAGTTTGGTTATTAAAAGAAAGTGGACATTTAACATGGGACAACCCAAAATAGTAATAAGGACTTTTATCCTGGGACTTTTAAAATTAGTTTATTCAACAACATTTTCTTTCCATCCGTTTTCGGTTTTATTCTTCAAACAAACAGTAGTTAATACATATATTGTATTTTTAAAAAAAATTAATTTTAAAATTGTTTCTATAATTTAATAAATTGTATGTATAAATTTTACAACTTAAATCTTGCAAATTATAAATTATATCATAAATTATAGATTTTACGTCTTAAGTTTTACAAATTATATCACAACTTAAATTTTACAAAATGTATTTATAATTTGATTTATAAATATTTATAATTTTAAATTATATTTATAATTTTATACCGTATTTCTATGGTTTTAATTACTTTTTTTAAAGGGCTAAAAATTATTATATTTATAATTTTAATTTTTTTTCTTTGGGTGGCGAATCATGGTACTTAATGTAACGTAACTGTAAATAGCCCTTTTTTAAATTAAGTCAAACCGTATATTTATAAGGTCAACTGGTATTAAATACATAAAACCCGATCGAATTCTAGTGCGGGTCGAGTATTCCGACCAATTTTAGCCGGATTCTTGGGGGCTAAATTGTATCAAATTAGGCACTTGATGTAGTAAATTGTAAAACTAAATTCTTTGGGTTCCGAATTCTAAATGATGGTAATTCATGTAACAGAAATATAATTAGCTCTATAAAATATAACAATGTGTAGAACAATATCAGAATTAATAACAGTTGAGAGAGATAAATGTTATATAAATTCAAGAAATTATCTCAAAATAATTGTAAACCATTTTTTCTTTTCAAAAGATGAAATTCGAAATTGAGAATAGAAGAGAATTTCGAAGCCTTCTAAATTGTAGGTAAGGAGAGATTTAACTTTGTAAGTTTGTGATTTTGTAAAATGGTGAACTGCTATGAATGAAGGCTGATTTATAGGAAAAACTAATTTTTTTGGGGTAGTTTGGTCCAATGAAAAATAAAGAGATGAAGTCAATTGAATTTGAATTCAATGGACATGATTAAACCAAATTTTTGCTACAAAAATAATAGAAATTGTTTTATGCACCATAAAAGAGAAGTTGGTTTTTTATGTTGGTAAAAAGAGAAATTTCTTTTGAGCTTGTCTAAAAGAGAAATTGCCTTTAAGCTTGCTTAAAAGAGAAATTGGCATAAAGTAAAATTTGCAATTTGGTGCCAATTTTATGCATTAAATTTAAAAAAACTTATTTTTAAATTTTTGGAAAAATTTCAATTTGTGAGCTGTATAACCTACCCACAATCCCATAGCAGTTTATATGGCAGTTATAACAGTTTATGTAGTCCAACTGCATGACATTTATAGAGAAACTGCTTTTAGCTATAATATAAGCTAAACTGCTTATATTTTACTATTCTCCCTTTTGGCATCAATCAAATTTATGGACAGGGGTACCTGTAAAACAACTGTTAGTACCAATAGTATTAACCTATCAATTACAGTCATCCAAAAATATTATATCACTTGAACAAATAGTTAGTAGTTAGATGAGTTAAGAGGAGAGAATGAGGATCCAATAGTTGCAGAGGGTCTAATGCAGAATCATGACCTATTGGCTATTGGATCAACATTTGTCCTTGCTGATCTACAATTGGTGTCAAAATAAAATGGTTGAATCTGCAGGAAACTAGACAGAGTAGTACTGGACTGTAAAGTTTGGTTCCTCTATTTTCCTCAAAATGTCTTCAATGGCCAAGTCATTGTCTTCTAACTCTTTGTACTTTGAAGGGGGTTGAGAATTGAGATTCATAAAATGTTACATTAGACTGTCCATTTCAAACCACCTGATTATTGCAATTCCAATACTTAAGACCTCTAGTCAAAATCATCTATTTTCATTTCTCTGAAGTTCACTAACAAGTATTTACTACTACAGTAATTAAATCATCTCAGTTAATTGATACATTATCTAAGTCCAAATATACACACAACAACAGCCCAGAAGAACAACTCTTTGACATTGCAAATGAATGCTGAAGCCTGCTCATCTAGTTATAATTTGTAACTACCTATTCAGTGTAGCCCATGTATCTATATATATACCTACTACCCTGTATTCTTTGAAAAAAGGTGGATCTTCTATATATAAATCCAACCGTAGCGGCTCCTCAAATGTCAGATCATCTTAATACACCAAAACAGCGAGAGTAAGAGAGAAAAAGTTTCATATCCATAACTTCATCCTCTGGTCATGACTTACAGAGGCCATCAATTTACTCTGAGGAGAAGCTGCCAGTCCAGAGATCACAGCATCATGGGCATTAATGTTCAGAGTTTCATTGCTCTCGGTTGGATTCCATATCTTGAGCAACTGCAATAAAACTCGAACAATAAGATTCCACAACAGAGCTTAAGATATTATACTACTCCCTCCATTCCACGACAAGTCTCATTTTCCAAAAAAAAAATTCCCACAAAAAGTGTCCCATTTTTATTCTTTATATTATAAAATGACACAATGTGCTTAAGTTTAACATCACAATTTCACTATCATGCCACCACTACTAAACTACACAATCACTATATTCAGGGCAAATATGCAGCAAAAATATAACCTTAAAGTTTGCAATTTTGCAAATGAGACTTTTTTTTTGTGTAACGAAGACAGTGTAATGAATTAGAACTAGAAAGATATTGCAGTATTAGGTTTCAAAACTCCCTATTCCTATTAGAAAATTGGGTGTGTGTGTAGGCTTCCATACCACCTCATCAAAATAAGAGATTATGCATAGGCAAAAGTAGTGGCAACTATTCTCTTCATGAGGACAAAATATAGGAAACAAAATTCATTCCGGCTCTATCTAGGTTCCATTTGTTTTAGTGGAATATAATTCATATAAGAAAGAAATTGCACCATGATTTAGTTAAACACAGTTTGCTTCAGTGAACTAGAGTCCTAGAGAGAATGAATTCATAAATTTTCCTTTTAAATTTGTAATGATTAAATTTAATAAAACGAATGCTAAATTACTGAACAACAAAAGCCCCAGTAAATTAAATGGACAGAGTGGATTGATCTAGTAAACAGGAGTTACAGGACCCCACATGAAGAGTGATGAACATATAGATTGAAGACTAAATACCTTCTGAGAACCAATAACCAAGAGTTGTGAATTACTGGGATGGAATACACATGATTCAAACTTGTTGCCACTGGAAGGCAGTTCAGAAATGCATTTTCCACCTGACACTATTGACCACACTCTCGCACCGTCTGAACTGACGGAGGCAATATAATTGCCAGTAGTATCCCAACAAATTGAGCGGATGTCTTTGACATGCCCCTAGAAAATAAAGAGACCATGAAAAACAGTTCACTCTGCTAATAGTTCTAGCAGGCTTGAACATACATGTTATATCATCAGGCATACCTCCAACCGATAACAAACAATATTAGTCTTGAAATCTATAAGATTGAGAGTATTTCCTGCAGCAGCAGCCAAAAGCTTCCCAACTTCAGGTTGGAACCTAACTTGCCTGCTAGCTCCCTGCAGTTATTTTATAGAATTGTCAATACATTTCTTTCTTCAGGAAGTTAAAAATTCAAGTATTATCTTCAAAGAAACAGTACATAAAGCACATTGACAACACAAAAACTGAACTTTGAACGAAAGTGACTTGATAATATAAATGGATAGATGGGCTATTTCTGACACTTCAATCGCAATTTCTACACCATTTGAAGAGAGCTTCCTTATAGGAAGAGGACGATATCTGTAACACCCCAGTCTCACATAGAAAGATAGGGGGAAAATTTGTCTTCATATAAGGAAATAAGTTACTACCAATAGTACATTCAAGTCATGACCTTTTAGGAGCCTGTGGTGGGCTAAGATGACCCAAGAAGATACTATTGGGCCAGTAGTTTGAAGCCTTATTTTGATGGATTTGATTCGATTCGGACTCGGGATTTGACCCGGGTTGTTTCATATGGTATCAAAGCCAGGTTCTCGAAAACTCGGGTCGGGTCATCCGGTCGGGTTGCCGGAGGTGGGGACACAAAGGCTGGTGGTATTATCCCACAATGGAGAGATGGAGGTCTGGAGGTGGGGACACAAAGTCAGCCGGTATTATCCCACAATGGCTAGAGAGGCAAAGATCTTTGGGCCGTGTGTGTGATCGGTTCTGACGGGGACGTCAGAAATTTAAGTGGGTGAGTTTGTCACACCCCAGTCACACATAGAAAGATAGGGGAAAAATTTGTCTTCATATAAGGAAATAAGTTACTACCAATAGTACATTCAAGTCATGACCTTTTGGGAGCCTGTGGTGGGCTAAGATGACCCAAGAAGATACTATTGGGTCAGTAGTTTGAAGCCTTATTTTGATGGATTTGATTCGATTCGATTCGGACTTGGGATTTGACCCGAGATTTGTTCCGGACTCGGGATTTGACCCGGGTTGTTTCAATATCAAGATAACATAAGATTAAAAACACAATCAGGAAAGAAAGGTTTGTATCAAGTTGAAAGGTAATTATTTTCAGTTGCGAAGTTGGACAGTCATTTGCATATTCCAACTTTGACCGAGCAAAGAGAGAAATATGTGGTTTGTTGACTGGATATATCCCCCAAGGGTATGTGCCATTCATATTATGATTTTATGGTATCCCCTGAAGCGTGCCTGCATGCCTTTCATATTATGATTTTACGATATTCCAAGCATATATTTTAAATTCACAAGAGTCAAACTGAAAGGGATCAATAAAGACTACCATATGTTAAGCTAAAACCTGCACTTCTCACCAAAAAAATGTGCTACTGGTAAATCAGAGTTTTGAAGGATGGTCCAAATTTACTAGTTAAAAAAGCAATTAAGAGTTTCCTCTGTGAACACAGCCTGACCTTAGATACGCGTATGCAAGCAACTTCGTTGATATTCCACAGTCGGATCTCACCAGTACTATCGGAAGAGCATAGGAGATCCGCCTCTCTTGGGTGGAAATCAAGCGACAACACTGGCTCAGTATGCCCTGAGAGCTTCATCAGAGATTTATATGGCTACAGTAACATGTCAGCAAACATGTAAGCACTATATCTTCAACTAATATAAGTAAAGAGAGGAGAACTAAACACGAGAGAGAGAGAGAGAGAGAGAGAGCCAAACTCAAACAGAAAGAAAGGAGGACATTGAAATAATAGCGAATCATATGTAGTTATCAAAAGCATATAAATAAATGTAATCAAATAAAGTATAGAAAGGATAACAAGTCACTAGACTGCAATCTCATCTGCTAATTAAGTTATAACTGAGAGATGTACGAGAGCTCTTCCGAAAGATGTTACCTTGTGAAAAGATAATCAGATATTATTAATGTAAGAAGCCAAGAAAGAGATATTAGTTCTAAAAACTTATTGAGATGTATAAAAATCATATACATGTATTCAAATACAGTTAAATGTGTATGTTTACCTCCACAAAGCCATAGTGAAATAATTTCAATAGCTTGCCTGATTTGTTTACTAGTTTTTTATGTTTAGACCGTGACAACACAATTTCCCTGTTTTCACTAAGTTGTTACGACGTAAGCTTATACTTATTTTCCATGTGTCAGGTTTCGAGTGGATAAATCATGAGAAGTAGTGCAATTGAAAAATTACAATCCTATGATAATACTGCAACAAAATGGTCAACAGCTGTATACTTGGACATACTGGTGGAATGCAAAATTTTATACATAGGTCTTCCGTGCCAACATGTGCTCCATGCAAGTGTCAGCATATTATGGGCATAAACTGTAAGCTACGAGGAGGAACAATGTCAAGTGTAACATCAGCTAAATAATTTGATGTCAGTGACACAAGTTCTTGCTCACATTGGGAAAATGAAGTCTTCTATAAACTAAAAAATAGAATTTTAAAGATATTTCTAAAGCAAAGGTAACAAAGGGCTATATAGAAGTGGGACAAAGGAAATACTTACTCTTTTTTCATCCCATACTCTATTTCCATCCCATATTTGAACAGTTCTATCAAAAGAAGATGTTGCGAAGAGAGCTGAACTTGGTCTGAATCGAACATCCTTAATGATATGAAAATGCCCTTCCCAGTCATTAACAAAATCATAACTATCCATATTCCAAACCGTGATCTGGTACAGGAAAATTACTATCAGTTCTTGGCTCATGAGAAAAGCTCAATTGACCTTAACCAAGCATTGAGCTTAAGATTGAAGATTAATATTTAATAGGATCAAACCTTACTCTCACTTCCAACACAAGCTAAGAGGCTTCCCTCAGATGAAAAATGGCACCGCAGAATATCTGTTTTACTTGCCTGGAAGCTGCCAACCTCTTCAAAACAGAAGTTTGTTTTAAATATTTAGTTGCACAATTTATAGGCCAACTCCAAAGGTCACACTTCTTACTAGCATTATACCATCGAAAAAGATTATATATACTCCCTTCGTCCTAGCATAAAAGTCTTTATTACTATTTTAGGTAGTCCCAAGTTAAATGTCTACTTACCTCAAATGATCTATTTTTTACAATAATTTGCCTATAATACCCTTATTATTAATTTTTATTATTAATTGTTATATTTCTATTCTCCATGCATATTTATGGAGCATCACTAGTAATGTGCAAAAAACTATGCAATTAAATGAGAATTTAAATATGGACAATTTTGTCATTTTATCCTCTTTCTTAATATGCGCAAAAAGTCAACCATGACTTTTATCCTGGGACGGAGGGAGTATAATATTTCCAAGGGAACAATGAAGATGACAGTCTTCTATTTCGAAAATTCAGACCATGAATTGATATGAATCATCCATTATATGAACCATGGAAGTTAAGAACTAATAATATACCTTTAAGTTCAATACTGTTGCTAGCAGAAGAAGTTTGTCTCAACGCGTTGAAAGAATTGCTCATATCATCATCGCCTAATAAAAAAGATTTCAGATCCTCAATGGATATAAAACCATCAGTATTGGTCCCACCCTGAAATTCAATTAAAAAATGAATAACATTAGGAGGGGAACAAGATCAAGGTACAAAGCATATCAACAGAACTTGTATTTTTTACATTGAAAGAGAATGGCATGAGAGAAACGAGCAACAAAATGGCAACAAAACTTTTGGAAACTGCACAAATATGATATGCGCAGAATAATTCAATACACTTATAATTTCAACATAAAGAGAAGCTGAGTTCATTTTCCCGCGAGTTATATAGTATAGCCTACCCAAGCAGTCTCACCAGCAAGCAAATTGGATGGAGTCTTCCCCTTTCCACAATTTTGATTCAAACATTAGTGTATCAGAAAATTATGTGGAATGGTTGTATACAAATTACACTCCAGATTCTAAATCATCTCAACTAACCCCAGGTAAAATATTGATACAAATATGTTGTTCTTTCAGCAAAATTGATAGTCTAAATCATCTCAACTAACCTCAGGTAACTGATGCTGCAACAGATCCTCCAGTTGCTTTTCTACAGTTTGTGTCATAGGAGTCATACTTTGATTCTCAGATGTTCCTCTTGTAGGGGTACTGATCTGATAATCAATTTTGATTTAAAAAATAGTTATTATAAGGACGAGAATTATATATATATATATATATATATGTGTGTGTGTGTGTGTGTGTGTGTAACAAAGCTAAAACAAAGCTTTATGTTGCTACACATCATATACAAACAAATAGCCCAATAAATCATTAATACTTAAAAGGTTAATTTTTACTGCAACTGCTTTTATTGCACTTCCATCGGTCATTGTAGATTTATCACTCAGGACGGCAAATAATATCTAATGATATGGGTAAAAAATATCCACCTATCACATAGGGAATTGTGTAGAAGCATAAATGGCCCAAAGGTCTAATTCTGAAAAGGGGAAATTAAGTCATGGATTCTGTTGAGCCCTACAATTATTCTTCAGGGACTCTCCAATATTGAACTTCTTATTGGTATCAACCCATCAACAAACAATCCTACTCAGCCAAAGTTGTAAACTTCGATTAAACTGCAAGTATATTCTTTATTGGATTCTACCATAGCCCTCCATAAATTCCTTGCTCAAACGTACCCTTAATATTTGCTAAGAATTTTTTAGTGGTGGTGTGATGATAGATATGATATCAAAAAATAATGTCAAATTAGGAACATTATACCATTTTAAATTGTCCTAAAATAGAAAAGTATCTAATTTTGGGACAGACTAAAAAGGAAAATGTCTTTAAGTTGAGGACGAAGGGATTAATTTCTGTAACCAAAAACAAAAGTAATTATAACTGTAACATAACATTAAACCGTCAATACTTTTCTTCTCCCTTTTTTTCTATAATTAAACTTTCAACAACTACTATGATATATTATTAATAGATTACCCCAATAAGTATTTCCTTTACACGCAAATATTGCACCACATAGTAATCTAGAGCCAGATGTATAAGAATGCATATGGAATCAAATCCTGCAATCACTACGCTATCATGCCTGTGAACTCATGAAAGAATATGCAACAGAAGCTGAAAATGAAACTAGTAGCAGATGCGATGTCACTTACATTGAACGCCTCCCCTGGCAATGGCATTTGGCTGATCCCTTTATCCTTCTCTATAAAGTGCAAAATTACAACCATTAACACTCATAATTGTGAATATATATATATATATATATATATATATATATATATATATATATATATATATATATATATATATATCAGCGTAGGGATAAAAGGAAAAAAAAAGAAGCACAATAGTAATCATTATGATTTATGACCAAAGAACTGAAACCACATGGAATACATAAATCTTCCTGGAAATTCACAATTACAATAATTAGTCTACTAACAAATAAAGACAAACACAAGATTACACCGTTCGGCTTTCGGAATACCACCATGGGCAAAGTGAACTCAAACTGAGGGAGTACATAAAACTGTGCAGAAAAAAATGAACTAGAAGATGAAAGAAATGGAAACAACTTTGGCATTCACCTGGAATTTCTTCCAAGTAAACATATTAAAAACATGTAATTAATAAATTATTAACAGGGGCTAAGAAATTTGTTGCTTGATACAAATTATCAAGATATAAACAATCTGTGAGTGCACTTTGTTAAAAAACAATTTCTAGATAGATTCTTATTCTTTTAAGTTTAAATTATTAATGACTGCATAAAGTGATTAAAATAGTATGACGAAATATATACTATTGTTAGAATCTTCCTCAATTTAATATAAACATTTTTCTTAAAAAAAATACCTCCAGGCTTCAGCTTGACAAAGAGAAATTTATTCAAGGGTTTAGGAGAGAACTACCCTAGACATGACAAGTTATCTAGCACCTTCAAAGCAACATAGGTGAACAACCTGTTATTGATGTAATCTTTTTCTTTCCTTTTTTGGATAAAAAGAAGAAATTCTATTAAATGGAAAAGAGAGTACGGGAAGGGAGTAGGAGTCCTCCAAATTAATAAATCAAGTGTGAAAATAAGGAATAAATGATAAAGTGATGCCGCCAATCTGTATGAACATCTGAAATAACACCACCTCTAAAAGCTCCTATAGTATAAGCCTAGAGCGATACTAGAAATTAAACCATGTCTGAAAAAAGAGAAGAGAGATGGGTATCATTGGAAATTCTAACAGTACTTTTCGTCCATATGCCTTATAAATAGCAAAACAAACACATCTTCCAAATTATCTTAGCATCCTTATATCTTCCAAAGTCTCAACACCTTACACAAAAAGTAAACTGTCCAAAGAATAAAGGTACACCAAATCTTAATCTAATCTTGATTCAAGATTCAATATTAATTTAAAGATAACAAGTATTACCTCACCTAACCGTATGATATCTTTTTGCTACTCACCATAGTTGTTACCTCACCTAGGCAGTTCTCGGCGCACTTTGCAATAGGGAGGCACCCGATCACCGAAATTTTGTGACACATAAAAGAAGATTTTTATTAAAGAAGTAGACCAGAAAAAGAAAAAATGGAAGTTGATGAAAAAAGAGAAGAACATAGAAGAAAAAGAAGAAAGAGAAGTAAGTATATTGATATAGCAAAGGTAAACGATCTACAATCACTTCCATCTACAATTGCCTTCTCTCTCTAAATCAGGGTCATAAAAGGTGTAATCAATAGTTAATTTAATTCCAAAACAACCGAGTGTGTGAGTACTAATCCCCTTTCATTCTTTTTCAGTGTTCTAAAGAGCATTAGGCGAACCTAGGCAGCGGAGGTACCTTCGAGTGCCTAGTAGGCAACAACCTTGATACTAAACCAGATCGAGCCATGAATCTTCTTGGAAATGGGAAGATCTAGGAAAGGCGGCCAACCTCTTGGAGAGAGCAATGTGCATGGAGCATGTGAGTAGGGATGCAACTTTGTGGACCCCTCGTCTGTCTGACCTGATAGGTGGTGGTCTTACACACTTCTCAAAGGAGAGGCTCACCATACGGCTCCGTCCAGGAATCAGGAGCTCCCCTTTCCATTAACCAACGGGTCCTCAAACCAACCTATCCTCCCTTTTTATTCCTCAGTGAGCGGGATTTTTTCAAGGAAGTTTTAACTTTCTTCCGAGTCAAGAGCTAGCGGTAAAAGCTAGTCATCAAAATCATACTTTTGGTCGGGAAGGATCCTGGAGGTTTCCTAGGTGGCCCTAAGCAATATAATTTTCATATTTTTAATTAAACTAAGGCTATTCTTTTGTATTTATTATTTTAAAAATAATTAACCACAATAATGAGATGCATTTCAACTACATCACTAAATGAGTATCATTGTCTAAGAAGGAAGAGAAAAATTATGAAACTAATAATATAGAACCGGAATAAATAAAGGCAGAGAAACTGATAAGACTGAAGTAGAGATACCGATAATAAATAAATGAGAGATATACTTTGTTTGGTAACTAAAAGAGAGTAAAAATGTAAATTTGCATTGCAAAAAAAATGAAATAAGGAGTTGGACCGCCCAGCCTAGCTTGCCAAAGTCCTCCCCACCCTGAATACTTGGGCGCCTAACCATTATTTCCAAGAGTGGGGTGGCATCCAACCTAATTTTCAGAACACTGCTCTTTTATATTGAATCCATATTTACAAAATAGAATAAAATTCAAGGATAAGCCAATTGCAGCAACTCGTTTTCATCCGCACCCCATGCAAAATTCGTTATCAATCTGGCAAACCCAAGCTTCCTACCAAACAAACTTAATTGTTATTTTGGATCTTCTCAAACAGGTTTCTCTTTGTTCTAATAATTCAGATAAAATATTATGGTCTTTGAATTTTTTAGGCAATTTTTTTACAATTCTTTTTTATTTATTTATTTTATTCATATTCGATCTCCCAGTGATTTTCCTTAGCTTCTTGTATTTGGAAAGCCAGGGTAATCTCAAAACTAAGGATTTTATTTGATTGGTAATTTACAATTGTCTCAATACTAATGTGTTGTTGCAAAAGGAAAGGGCCACACAAATACTTGTGCCTAGATATGTATGTCACGTGTAAGAAAGTTAAGAGTGTCATGCGTTTTTTTGTTATACTTTTATTTTTATTCATTGGGTTATAGCATAAAGGTTATGGTATTTTCTTTTTAGAGTTTTGAGGAGGCTTGGGTTACCTTTACTCCTTGGAGAGTTTCCTTCCGGTAAGGTTTGGGATTTTGGGAGGTACATTAATTCCACGATTCTTTAAAGGTGGTTCTTGTTTTGCTATTTTATTAGGTATATGACTTGAAAAGAATACTAGACTAAGTTATATTGACTGGATGGAGTGTCAGACGAATATGGGTACTTTGAAGAGTGTGACGAGAATACTCCACAATTTCGCCAAATTTTTCACTAAACTAAAGTGTCTCGCACCCATACTTTTGTCCGAGTGTCGATTGTCGGACACGGGTACCCATACCCTTGTTCAAGGGGCAGTGCTTCATTAGTTTTTGTGTATTTATATACTTAGTTTAATTTAAGGTTTCTTTGTCATCCCTTTCTATACTCTATTCTATCAATAAAACTTCTTTATTTATCCAAATAAAAGATTCTCTTTCCACATCATAGTTAATCCTGCACTACCAAACTCCCCTAACATAGAATCTATTGCTTCTATAGGTAACTTATATTTTCATACATAAAAGCATTAAATTGCTTCCATATTTTTATATCTACAGCTAAGGGCTTTAAAATTTTCCATTTATTGAGCTTTCACTCAAACTCATTGAATAACTTATTGAGCTTTTTTAAGAGTATATAAAGGATCTAACAAATCATGTTTTATGATCTTTCTTTCCATTTTGCCCACGCTTATTCTATAGGTGAATTATTCAACTTGTTTAAGATGAGAGAGCACGAGTATGTGAATAACAAATTTCTAAAACTATGACAAGAAATAGATAATAAACAATAATTAGCTCGTTTACACCTCTATAGAAATTTCTATGGTTCATAGTAAAGAACCCAACGTAATAAAAACAAAGTCGTTACTTATACCATTTGTAAGGTCCTTTTTTTTTAAATGTCAAAAACAGCCATCATTTAGTTTGAAGGCAAAGTACTCTAGTTGACAAGTGTGAGAATGCTGCTTTGAGTTTGTGAGTAACCATTTACAAAAATACGTCAAAGATGATGATCATATCCAATTTATCCCTCCTACCACTCCAGGTAAATGAAATTTCTCTAGATATTGACCTTTTAATCTTTCTTTACATAGTATAGTCAAGCATATACCTTATTTTTCTACTATTAAGTTTCATGTTAATCCCTTTTTGGAGGCAAAGATTGTTTAATTTTTCAAAAACTATTTTAGTATAGCTTTTCCAATATAATAGAAACATTTGCGTTATTTCTATATAGTAGTTTTATATAAGGCATTGAGTTATGATTTATTGTTCTAATTTTCTAAAATGAAACAAAACAATCAATGGTTGTAGTATATGGCACCATAACAATGTAGGCGAAATTATCATCAAAGTCATGAGAGTGCAAAGATGTTGAATATGAATCCTTAATTATACATCTTATGTTGAGTGGAATTCTTTTCGCCAAATTGACCTATCCCAAAAAAGTTGTGGAACTGTATCTTGATACAACACTCTTGTTTACAAAAACACATTGCTCAAAACAGTAACATTGTCCATCTCTTTTTCCTACAAAATGGTGGATTGGTAACTTTTAAAGGTTATGACAAGTATCACTACAAAATTTAATCGATATGATGTTTACAAGTGTTCTCGTAGAAATAAAGGCATGTTTCGCATTACCTGAGCATGTAGCGTCTAAATTTTTGATATAATTTTTTGATTCATGATTCATATTCCTAAAACATTCATTCGATATGCTAGAATTTGCACATATCTCGAGACTTACGAAAAGGAAATCAAAGTATTGGATTTTTTATTACTTTTGTTGTCAAATCGTCGATGATACTCCGACATACATGGTTACCAGATACCCACCTTTTCCCTATTTTAATGCTCTAATAATAAATATTTATAGTACCCTCTTTTAAGAATCCCCTCCCCTTTTCCACTCTATCACAACGACTGAATTGATTATCTTCATGCATAAAGATACTAGATTACTTGGTAGAAAAGATTTCAAAATCATTACAAACCTCCTTTTTTTCTTTTCTATTGCAATTTCTGGATTATTATATGATGATTTTTGAACTTTCCCTAAATGTGTTGATATTATTGGCGACTTATTATTTCGATGAATCATTTCGTCGGACAAAAGAAGATTATTATGTAAAAACTTAATTGAAATCTCACTTATCAGATTCGTTTCATTTCCATTGTGGAAGACACAATTTTTTCTGATTTTGTTAAACAACCTACCCCCGACATGTGTGCAAGCTCCGAAAATAAATTTACTGTCCCATTTTAGCAATTAAACAGGGGAGGACAAATGAGAAGTCACCCCCATTTTTTACTTTTACTCTTGCTTTTTGACATGGAGGAGAAAGCGATACATATCAGTGTAGAAATGAACATACATGAATCTCCAATTCGATTTGACAACTCCTAGTTTGAGAAAAGAGTTTCCCTTCTAAGGCAAAATACTCCCCTACCGATTGTATTTTTACATCTCACAATTTTGACAGATCGCTTAACCCCGTTCATATACAACGTTATGATATAAATATGCCACACCAATTTGTTATATATGGATGATGAGATTCCATATGAAATTGAAAAAGATAGAAATTAAATGTTACTTATTAACATTTAAGCTTAGGAGTTGGTAATTCTATCTAAAGAGACATAAATGGGTAAGTTCTTCTTGGCTTATTTATTAACAAAATAACTCCAAATTAAAATTGAGATTAATCTCAAGTGAAAAGTATTTATTATCATGCTTTTTAGAGGAATTTGTTATTAAGTAACAAATATTTGAAAATTGTAAGAGCGTAATCGGAGCTATGAAGTGACTCTGAAGAGTAGAATGGACTAATGATCAGGATTAAGTTGGAAATATGTAAGTTACCGAATAAGCTCATCAAGAGACCCAAAAAATTTTAAGTTAATTAAAGATTGGATTATGGTAAATCAATATCAGGGTAGAAGGCAATGACTCAGAAGATGACACCACATCTCCTGCCTTATGCCAAACCCCTTGCATATTTTGAAGTCAATAAGCAGATTATGAGCTCAGAGTTAGAATTTGAGCGAGGGAAAGATAAAGGGCCCACCCCGACCCCGAAGGCGTAGGGCTGACACCTAGGTCTACTCGTGCTCCAACTAGTTAACTGAAGGGAAAGATAAAGGGCCCACCCCAACCCCGAAGGCGTAGGGCTGACACCTAGGTCTACTCGTGCTCCAACTAGTTGACTGATGAAAATGGACTTACTACCGGAGATATTCGTATTACTTCGTCTACACTAGTTAGAGATAAATAAATTGAAATCTTTCATAACTTTATTGGTGTTCTTCTATTGTGTGATCCGGCGACGTATGTGCGACCTGTCTATAAGATTTTGAGTTGATGGTTCGTTCTTCATAGCAAGAACTATTGAAGTAGGATAATGCTTATTGATTTCGTCAAAAATAAATTTTTCATGGGTCTAGGCTTGATTGATTAATTATTTTAAAACTAGTTCCTTGCCTTGGTGGCTCCCACAAGGTAACGACTTCAAGCTCGAACAAAGAATGCTCTTCTCCAAGGCATAGGTCAAAGAAAATACTTTATGTAGACAACGAGTGGAGGGCATAAACCCTTCTAGAAATAGAGGTAAGTACTACCAAGAGACCCCAACCCTTTCCTTTTAAAGGAGTTGAATCTAGCAAAGCAAACTTTTCCAACCAATTCAATGTGTTGTAGGACTAAGTATTAGCCATGAGGGTTCGTACGCCTTAATATTGGCCTAGGTAGTAAGGAAGGGCACACTTTATATACTTCATGGGCATAACAATTTTCATTAATTGTTTGGCATCCACATGTCAACATATTTTTTAACTTTACAGTATTCTAATTTGGCATTTTTGAATTCTTCTTCTTTTAAGGAAAGATTTATAGACAGTTATTAGAAGAAAAAGGAAGTACAAGCCATCCTTCAGTAAAAGCTCGTTTTGCCAATCAGGAGATTCAGCACTGGAATGCAGAAAGCAAACAAAAGTTGAACAATATACAAAGTCCTTAAAGGGCTGCCCTCCAGTCCTTCTGTAAATGTGAAATATCAAACACCTTTAATGCACCCACAGTAAATGTCCGGATCAATCCAATAAAGATATTTAGGCATGAAAAATTGTTGAATTCTTCTCCTAAAACCCCAAAAGAAATATCAAAGTTGCCAATCATTGAACAATGAAGAAAAAGGGTAAAAGTGAGTCTCGTTAGCCAGTGTACATAGTGCACAAACATTTGTAGACGAGGCTTTGTAAGATCTACCCTCTAAAGCACGTTATTATTACCAATCACCAATAAAAGGCCTAATACTATAAGGAGTCTCTGTCTTCTGAACGTACGAACCTAATGGAAGTGTGATCAGGGAACAAATACTAAGGAGGAACGAAAAAAAAGAACTGGAAGAGAAGGTGATTGATAAATCTGAATCCAAGAGCACAAATTAAGGGAAGAGGACAAAGTGAAATAGCCAAGAATAAGAAGATGTGAGCACAATTCCCGGCCTCCCTATATGCGAGATTACAAAAAATAATGCACGAGTCAAAAAGCTGGTATCCATATATAATGCACAACATACTTGGAAAATTAGTAGCTTCGCACAACCATACACAATAATCCAATCAGGTGTGAATCAAGGGGGAAACTTATAATATAATGAGTGAACAGCAACTAACAGTACTAGGAAGATCAGACACCATACTTATAAAAAGCTAAAAGGCGAAAGGGCTACTTGAATTTGCCCTACCAGATAAAAGAACCAAAATATTTTACGCTTTAACAAAGCGCAATAAACATAATGTGGATATCAGCTAACTTATTGAAATTCATAATACTGATTAATTATTAAGAGGCGAACAGATAAGATGAAGCCCCAAATTTCTCTACAGACCAAATCCATTATCAAAAAAATATATTCCAAAAAGCAAACAAACCAGCGTCACGAAGTTCTGTTGTTGGATTTATGGAATTCAGTCCTGCAGGAAGAGTTGGCTCCATATGGGTAGATCTTCCAAGAGAAATGCCATGCCCATTATCCTGGAACAAAAGAAAAACCTTTTAATCTCCATTCACCAATAAAACCTATGACGCTCAATAGAATTGTCTGCATAGTTGTCACCATACCCTCGCAACCCGCAATGGTGGAGACTGTGTAAAAGCTTGCCGCTGTAGTTGGCTGTGACAAATGAATGCACATCAGAAAGATCAGAAACCTCAATCCATAAGAATCAAGGATAAAAATTGTTAATAGCCTCATCCAACTACCTTAAAAAAAACACAATGATCATTCCAGATTCTCTAATTAAGTGAACTCCTAATGCTATATCATGATATCAGTGTGAAATTAATGGCTACAGATGCAATTTCCTAACTACTAATAAAACCGCACTTCCAGATTCTTTGAGCGAGTACTTTTTTGAAGCAATGATATCATTGTGAAAAACAAGTGTATGAAAACTGTGCTTTCACTTGTTACCTAATTTTACTGCTCACTCGCTTCACTTGATTGTGCATTTGAAGTGGGTTCAGCTTCTGTTGTGCTTGTGATAGGATTATGTTCTTTTTGATTATTGAGAAATCATTCAAAAATATGGGGTATATAATTATTATTCTGATTCACCTTTTAAAGGTAATCATGACATTCAAAGTTTATGATTCTTACTTGCAATCAATCTCTAGTAGTGAGAGGAAAGATAAGTTCATCCATTTAGTGTCATACATGATTGATTGCAAGTAAGCATCATAAGAAGTAAACATCAAGTTAAAATGTCTTAAACTAGTTTTACAATCTCAATCAGAATAATAAACATAGATTACTCTCACTCTTCTCTAATGTTTTCTCAAAAATCACAAAGAGAATTGATTCAATCACAAACACAACAGACCCCAAAAACCAACTCCAAATGCAATTCAGTATGATGGATAGATAATTTATTTGAAGTAAATTACCCAGCACTGCTTGAAGATGGAATTAAGTGAGCCCTATTATCAGCATCAAGAAGCCTTCCACTGGAATTCCTTTCCACATATGGAATCCTAGGACGCTCTCCAATCAACAAACTTGCAGCTGCTGGTCGAGCCTTATCAAAGTCAGGATTGATAGGACGCTTACCAGCCCTATGCTGGTTTATTCCAGGAGTTGGCAACAAACTTGCCGATGGTTGCCCCAGCATAGTACCAAAGTCGGTATTAACAGCAAAATTACCAGCCCCCTGCTGGTTCATTTCAAGAACTGGAACTTCAGCCCATGGTTGGTTCATTCCAGGACTTGGGAATGAACTAGTTGATGGCTGCCCCACCACATTACCAAAGTCGGTATGGATAGGGTAATTGCCAAGCATTTGCTGGCTTGGTCCAGGAGTTGCCACTAGGGGGAATACGTTTTGTGGTGTGTCCCCCATCATTATTTCCTGAGAATTGCCAGCACCCTGCTGGTTCATTTCAGGAGTTTGCTCCACAGGGCTTATGTTCTGTAGCAAGCTCCCCATCAATGAATCCTGAGAATCAATTGAAACATTTCTCAGATACATTATTACGAACAGGAACTTATACCAAAGATAAGAATTTCAAGTTCATCAAACAAGACCTTTCCAGTGGATTCTACCTTGTTCGCAGGATCGGCCGGATTCCTCAAGAAGTATGCGGCCCAGAATACTGCCCACCATTCAGCCAAAAACCCTTCAGGAGACATAGACACTACAGCAAAAAATACAACATTCAAATCAATAATCAGACGGATTGTAACAACTTCAGACATAACTATAAAATTCAACATGCATGAGAGACTTAACGCAGCATTCTTCAATTAATTAAATGACAAGAACATAACTGTGCGAACATCTTGACTGCATTCCAATATTAGACATTTAATTAGACATCATAAAATTACAATTAATTAATTATATAACAAAAAGTCATCAGATAATTATCAAAGCAAAATTCCAGCAATTAATTAACTGAATTATTTTCACAAGAAAATTTTGATATTTTCACAAGGCCTTACTCACATACCCATATACTATTCATGTGACAACAGCCTTGTGAAACTCTTGTGAAAAATTAAGAGCAAACCAGAAAAATAACTAATAACTCAAATTCAAGTGAGGAACTTTATGAATAAAACACAAATAATTGAAATTGATATCTTTAGAAGAGAAACTGATATTTTGCAAGACTCCTCTCATATTAATAGCAAATAGGACCTACATTCCTTTGAGTAAGAGCTTGTGGAAATATAAATTTTATCAAGTGGAAATAACAAAACACAAAAATAAACATGAACATTACACAAGTTTCTTCTTTCATTGAAAGAAAACTATCCAAAAATAATGTGGAGAAAAAGGTACCAACCTCCTGCAAGGTCAAGATTTGCCTCTTTGGCAAATAACTCAGCAAGTTCATGCATGTTCTTTTTCTTCATATGATCATAAATGTACAGCGACAGCCTAAAAATCCCAAATCAAATATGCTCAAAAAAGCAAGTAGAAATAAAGAAAACAAAAATCAAATGGATTTAACACGTAGTACAACTATAGCTCACATCTTATCAGAATCCCAGTAGTTCCCAAACGCCATTTTCTTCAAAAACAAACTTAACTCAACCAAAAATGAAAGAAATAAATTTAAAAGTAAGGAAATAAGGAAAGAAGCAAAACCCAGATGAAGATTAACAATCAAAAGCAAAGCCCTTTCGGGATTCCTAAAGAAATACAGAGAGATAGAAACAGAGAATGAGAGCAAATGAAGATAGAAAAAACAGAGGAATAACGTAATGTATATAGAGAAGAAGGAAAATTGAAGGTGCTAGCTTAGTTTGTTGAGAAGGAAACACCTTGCAGTGCCATGCAAAAGAAGACGAAGAATAGGGGAAAAAAACAAAGATTGTTTAATTGTGGAGCGGTGGAGAACGAGTAGAGAGATTGAGAGTGGTTTTATCCATCTTTTATTACCAGCAGTGTAAAAACAGTGGACCGGCTTTATGCACACATAAATACATAATGCTGACGTACACATATATAGTGGACCCGTCTAACATGTGCGACGCACACAGTATATATATGTATGTGAACATTATTTTTATAGATAGTTATAAAGGATAATTTTGAAAGGAAATTAAAACTCGGGGGCTGAAAACGAGAAGCTTGAAAGTTTTGTACATAAATTTAATGGGTGCAATTGAAAAAACAAAAAATAAAAATATGTCTGACTTTTTTTAAGAGTTATCTAAATAATAATTATTAGTAATATTTTTACTATATATTTAATGTAAGAGGTCAACCATATATATAATCTTATTCAATCTCATTTATTGATATACGTTGCATGTGACGCTCCCAAAATAGGTATACAACACCCATTCTGGGTCGTCAAAATACATGGTACAGAAACAACTATAATTTTATTAATACAACATAAAAACTATGAGTTTAAATACAAATATTGTCATCTAGACAATATCCACACTCAAATAAGTTCTCATTACAATTATTGATACACTATTTTATAGAATAGTGAGGACTACTAGAACCACTTCTAGAACCATCATTCCACACCTCGACTAGTACTCGCTACATTCTCGCCTCCTGGGAAGAAAAATGGAACAACAAGGAAAAGGGTGAGCTCAACTAACCCAGTAAAGAACATTATGACTAAGATAATATAGAACAAATTATCGTTAGTCCTCAACAGGGAAAAATCTAATAGAATACAATAGACAACTAGTTTTAAATCAATCTTCGCAGCGGAAATAATAATTCATTAGAAGAGTTAAGTAGAGAATGCAAACTACTATCTTCTATATATGAATTTAAAAGTTCATCGTCGATATTTTATCCCTATAACATCAATCAATATATATCTAAAATCAAATATTCATCTTTGAACAGGCCAAAGATATTCATCAGTTGGTCATGTTCATCTAAACACATGTTCATCTTTGCACTACGGGCCAAAGATATTAATCAGTCGGTCATGTTCACTCAACACCTGTTCATCTCTGCACTACGAGCCAAAGATATTCATCAAGAAATCATTCATCTTTGCACTACAGGCCAAAGATATTTAGTTATATCATCATTTAGGACTGATGATGATGAAAAATATTTTAAAGAAAACGAATCCAGTGAAACAAAAGAACAAGTATTAAGGATTCGTACTTTAAATAATCCAAGTTCAAAAATACTTCATAAATAACCAGAAAGGATTAAAATTCAAGAATGAAGATCAAAACATAGATCCAATCAAAGATATGAATCATAACAGACAATATTGGACACATAAAAAAAAATTTAATTTTTCTGCGAATAATGTCGTATATGTGAATAGTGTCGTATACGTGAATAGTAACTCCGACTTCAAAAGATAGAAATTTCACAAAAAACATCATCACGCTTCGTGAATAGTACTCGTGAATAGTAACTCGTGAATAATAACTCATGAATAGTAATCCCGACATGAAAAAGTTCTAAATTTGATAAAAAAATTCCAACCAACATTTCAGCATAATGATATTGAAGAAATAATATCATTTGAGAAGAAAATAACATCCCTTACCTCGAAAGATTAGTACTTCTAGCTGGAATACTGGGTATAGTACTGAAGGAAACTTGCACCGTATAACAATACTCAAAGTATCAAAATCCTCACAAGAATACGCTCAATATATAGAGAGAGAAATATAGAGAAAACTTCAGTTTCTGGTGTGATTTTTAATTCTAACATAATCACCCTATTTATATGAAAATGCATAGAACACCAAAGCAGAAAATTTAATAAAATATTAATATATAATTATTAAATTCCTACGTACACATTCTAAGATCTGAACTCAGCCACCTTGCACATGCTAATGATTCCAACCAAGTATAAAAAATGTTTTTGTTATTAAAAATAATTAAAACTTTCTAAAATCAATTATTTCGGAACTTCGGAACTTCAATAATTCATAATAAATAGCCCCTTTGTCAGAAAATTCGAATCTCGCGAGTTTTTATAGAAATTTAATTCTCTACAACTTTGCAGAAAAAAGTTTTTCCAAATTCCAAACAGAAATTGACCGAAATCCATAAACGGGAGATTTTATAATCTAAAATTAAATTTCAGTCAAGAAATGAGGTCCACTGACACACAAAATATGTGTTAATCATTTAATGCAATAAAAATACTCTTCCTCCTCATATACTCATATATCCCACATTCATTGTAAAAATATCATCATTATTATATTATAATAATATAATAAAATATTATTTTATCAGAAAAGATAAAATATCAATTTTTAACAATTGTCACTTTAAAAAAATTCCATCTATATTCACATAAAATTAATATTTTTCTCATTATATAAATCAATAATTAATTATTCACAAATAATATTATAGAATCACAATAATGACAACCAGGCCGTTCTCAGGAAAGAGAGGGCTTTCCAATAAGAATTTCTCTTTACTGGCGCGCAATTAGGTGACTAAACCTCTCATTAGACAGAACTTTCTAGACATTACCAACAATGCTATCTAATAATATTATTCAAATAATATGAATTATTGATTTGATAATGAAAAATATTGTGCAGTGACAATTATTAAAACAACAATAATATAAAATATCAACGCAGCAATTATTGAATCAAAAATAAAATACTGAACAGTAATTACTGTAACAATTATTGAGCAGTGCCTTCTTACGTAAGAATCAATAATTGGTGCAATACCGTGTGTTACTGTGCAACAATGCGTATTACTGTGTTTTAACCACCGAGTATTCCAACAGTGTTAACGGTAACAACTACGCCGTTATTTATAAACAACTTATACTTGTCGTTTTCTTCATCCAATCGCTTTTCGATATGGGGCCCACAAAAGACTGCGCCGTCGTACGAATATTTCCCGACAGCAAGAATATTCCACGTCCAAACGAATATTCTCCGACAACAATGAATATTTTATAACCACCTGCTTATTTAAAATATTTGCGCATTTTACCCATAACTAACCACATTAATCAAATCAACTCTTACTATTTCAAAATAATATATAGAGAAAATTAAATTTTATTTATTAATAATTTGGGGTCTTACATTGCAATTATAATTCGATATAAAAATTTTACTATACATAGAGGGACTCAAAAATAAATTATGCTTTTGAATATGAAGTTAATATTTTTACTACTAAAATTTAATATTGAGAATTGATATTATTATAAAGGTTTTGATAGTTTCACAAGACTATATCACATGAGTAGTAAATAAGATTTATATTTATGTGAATAAAATCTTGTGACAATATCAAATTTTACCAATAAAAATAACATTCTCTTAATAATTTAATGGGATATTTCTTTCATAAATATGGGGTCCAGTTATTATTATATAAGAAAAACATTGTTAAATTATTAATTCGCTTACGAATTTATTTTCAGCGCTATGAGTACGATGGACCACGTTTATGGATTGTTATGAAGGGGATTTTCGGGGAGTCACACCGCAGGTAGGAGTAGCGGCTGTGAGACCCCAGATTTTATGAATAAAGATTTACTTTTTTTGAAATATTTGTTTTTAATATTATGGTGTGGATTTGAGATAATGTTATAGTTATGGATAGTATTTATAATTTTTACAAAGTATGCAAGTTGTCATATTATATTTGATTGGTCGAGAAATATTTTATCAGGGAATATTCGTGCAACGACACAATCATTGGTGGACCCCACAACGGAATTATTGTCTGATTGAGAAAACGACAAAAATATTTTATGAAAATAACGGCGGAAGTTTTACCGTTAATACTGTTGAACTACTCGGTAGTAAAAGTACAGTAATACGTGTGGTTGCATAGTAGTACATGGTATTTATTATTAATGTTTATGTGATAAATCACTCAGTTTTGTTTTATTAGTATTATTAATGTAATAAAACAGAATACTTTTATAAAGTTATTCTATAAATAGAATATATTATATTCTATTATGCATAGTGTCTATATAGTATTTTGCATAGTAATATTTTTTTATATAAAATAGAATACTTTTATAAAGTTATTCTATAAATAGAATATATTATATTTTATTATGCATAGTGTTGCATAGTGCCTGTTTAGTGCCTGCATAGTATTTTGCATAGTAAAATCTTTTTATATAAAACAGAATACTTTTATAAAGTTATCTGTTTTATTAGACAATAATTAGAATATATTATATTTTATTATGCATAGTGTTTGCATAGTGCCTGCATAGTGTTTGTATAGTAAAATCTTTTATAAAGTTATTCGTTTTATTAGATTATAAATAGAATATATTATATTTTATTTAAAAGATTTTGCTTTAAATATGGACCGTCAGATTAAAGTGAATCAATATGGACCATTCATGAGTTAGTTACTATGCTGTCCATTTTTCTTTAAATAGAAGCTCATTCATTCATTATTTCTTACGAATTCACTAAAACTCTAAAGAGATAAACTATAGAGAGAAAGAAGAAAAGTATTTTGCTACTTCACTACTCATATATCCAGTACTTTTCTTCTTAAGTTAGGGGATATTATTTGTTGTACCCGTAAGGGGTATTCTTTCTTTCTTATTCGTGGAGAGAACTTATGTTATTCCATTCTTTATTAGTATGTTGGAATAACCTGTATATGCGAAGTACCGCATACATGGTAAAATTCTTTTGTTATTCCATTCTTATTATTCTGTTGGAATAACATGTTTATGCGAAGTACCGCATACATGGTGAAATTCTTCTAATATTTCATTTTTTATTATTCTGTCGAAATATCATGTCTGTGCGTTTACGCCGGACCTGGTTCCATTATTTATTATTCTGTCGGAATATCCTGTCTGTGCGTTTACGCCGGACCTGGTTCCATTCTTTATTATTCTGTTGGAATATCCTGTCTGTGCGTTTTACGCCGGATCTGGTTTCGTTATTTATTATTCTGTTGGAATAACCTGCATGTGCGGTCTATCGCATGCATGATGATTTCTTTTGTTATTCCATTCTTTATTATACTCAGTTGGTTAAAACTTTGACTTCTATACTCCATGAAATTAGTGGAATATCTTTGATATTTGCGCTTCATCAAGTATCTTTTTATGGAAATATTCTTCTGAGCATTCTTTAATTTTACTCCACAAAGCAGTATCATGTTGACAATTTGGACATTATTGGTTCTTGGATAAATTAACTCTTGAACTTGTTTTATTGAATTATTATGTCATTGTCATCATCCTCATGTTTATATTATGTTGAAAGTCATTTATGGCCTGTAGTGCATAGATGGACTTGGTATGATTATGACCAGGGATTATTCGGTATAATCATGACCGTAATGTTACAAATTATGTGGAAAAAGTCCTCATTGGCCCGTTGTGCATTGATGGACAGTTTTTGGTATGATTATGACTATGGATTCTCTTCGGCCAAGGGTGTAAAGATGAATTATTTTATGGCATGATCAGGACCGTTGATGAAAACATGATTATCTTTGGCCCGTGGTGCATGGATAATTTGTGGTCGTGATATAAAGAATATCATTGGCCTGTAGTGCAGGGATGATTTGATGATGTGGATTATTTATTAAGCTGAGTCTCAGCGATAAAAGTGATGAAAAACCTTTTAAATCATAGAAGATAGTAGATTTTATTCTCTACTTGACTTTTCTAATGGATTGCTTGTTCCGCTGCAGTTAAACTTGATGTTTGTTATATTGTATTAGTTTAACATTGTTGAAGGCTAATGATAATTTATTCTGCATTATCTTAGTCATAATATTTCTTACTGGGCTAGTTGAGCTAACCCTTTCTTTCACTGTTCTCTTCAGGAAATGAGAATATAGCTGGAACGAGTCGGGGAACGGAGTGATGGTCCTAGATGGTGCATTAGTAATCCTCACTATTCTGTGAAATAGTGTGATAATAATTGTAATGAGGACTCCTTTTGAGTTTGTATACTCTCTAGTAGACAATATTTGTATTCAAACTCACAGTTTATGTTTTATCGTATTGTACACGACAGTTGCATTATTAAGTTGTATTTGAATTCTGTACCATGTATATGGCGACTCAAGATGGGCGATGTATACCTAATTTTGGGGGCGTCACAGTTGGTATCAAAGCTTAGAAATATGATCCCTGGCTAAGATGTGAGACTAGAACTAGGAGGGGAGAGACGGGGAATTCATTTGCTAGTATGACCTACCTATGTTTATTTGATATTTAATTGGTCGGTCAGAGTATAGAGATAATATATGACATGTTAATTAACCCTTGTTTTGTGGCAGTATTTGAAAATGGCATCTGAAAATGTAGAGATAAGCAATGGAGCACAAGAGACTGTTGATTCTCCACATATCAATAATCAGGACAATGTGCAACAGGATGGTGATAATCCTCCTGTAAATAACAACACTGATCAATTAACGAATGACGGTACGTTTAGGAGTTTTTTAGAATTCATGCAACATCAGGCGAAGACGGTTCCTGTTCATAATATAGGAGGAAACAATGGCAACACACGGTTGGTCACCGCTAAGTAATTCAAGGAGCTAGGACCACCAGAGTTTTTAGAAAAGCCAGAACCACTTATGGCGGAGACGTGGTTAAAGCAGATCACCAAGATATTTGATGTCTTGGATGCTCCGAGGAGCAAAAGGTTCTTTTTGCCACCTTTATGTTGCGTGAAGAGGCAGATCACTGGTGGGAATCTGTAAAACGTACCCAGCCTGACGCATTCAAGATGTCTTGGGAGAAATTCCAAGAGCTGTTCAATGACATGTACTTTTCGGAAAGCATTCGTTACATGAAGGAGGTGGAATTTATCAAGTTGGAGCAAAACAACATGACCGTGTTGCAGTACGAAGCCAAGTTTGCCAAGTTATCCCGATTTGCGTCCCACTTGATTGATAATGAAGAGAGAATGACGCGGATGTTTTTAAGAGGTTTGAAGCCGGAGATACGTCAATATCTTATCTCTCATAAACTGTATTTGTATTTAGATGTTGTTAATAGGGCTCAGTTAATTGAGCACGATAATGAGTCAACCAAACCAAAAAAGAGCAACCGACAAAATGATAATATCAGTGATAACAGTCATCAAAGCGGTGACAATAAGCATGGAGGGAATCAACATGTCAGAAATGGTAACCACTTCGGTGGTTATCATGGCCAAAACAATAAGAATGAACATTTCATGAAGAGGAGATTCAACAATGATGGAAAGACGTCAGCACCAGCACCCGTTGTTAAGGAATGAGAATGACCACCTATCATATGCTTCAAATGCGGACAGGAGGGACACATTCGCCCAAACTGTATGCAGCAATCCAAAACGTGTTTTAATTACGGAAAAGAAGGTCACCTGACTCGATTTTGTCGTATGGTGAAGTCAATTCCAGTTGAGATAGTGATTTCTTTTGTTATTCCATTCTTTATTATACTCAGTTGGTTAAAACTTTGACTTCTATACTCCATGAAATTAGTTGAATATCTTTGATATTTGCGCTTCATCCAGTATCTTTTCATAGAAATATTCTTCTGAGCATTCTTGAATTTTACTCCACAAAGCAGTATCATGTTGACAATTTGTGTGATGCCCCCAAAACAGGTATACAACACCCATTCTGAGTCGTCAAAATATATGGTACAGAAACAACTACAACTTTATTAATACAACATAAAAACTGTGAGTTTAAATACAAATATTGTCATCTAGACAATATTCACACTCAAATAAGTCCTCAGTACAATTATTGATACATTATTTTACAAAAATGGTGAGGACTACTAAAACAACTTCTAGAACCATCATTCCATACCCCGACTAGTACTCGCTACATTCTCGCCTCTTGAGAAGAAAAATGGAACAAAAAGGAAAAGGGTGAGCTCAACTAGCCCAGTAAAGAATATTATGACTAAGATAATATAAAACAAATTATCGTTAGTCTTCAACATGGAAAAAATCTAATAGAATACAATAGACAACAAGTTTTAAATCAATCTTCGCAGCGAAAATAATAATTCATTAGAAGAGTTAAGTAGATAATGCAAACTACTATCTTCTATATATGAATTTAAAAGTTCATCGTTTATCTTTTATCCCTGTAACATCAATCAATATATTCAGTTATATCATCATTTAGGACTGAGGATGATGAAAAATATTTTAAAAAAAACGAATCCAGTGAAACAAAAGAATAAATATTAAGGATTCGTATTTCAGCTATTCCATGTCCAAAAATACCTCATAAATAATCATAATGGAGTAAAAATCAAGAATGATCAAAACATGGATACAATCAAAGCTAGTATCCAGAATAGATATTTTGGACAAAAAGAAGAAAATTTCATTTTCGGTAAATAGTTTCGTATTTGTGAATAGTGTCGTATACGTGAAAAGTAACTCCGACACTAAAAGATTAAAATTTCACAAAAAAGATCATCATGCTTCGTGAATAGTACTCGTGAATAGTAACTCGTGAATAGTAACTCATAAATAGTAAGTTGTGAATAATAACTCATGAATAGTAACCCCGACATGAAAAAGTTCTAAATTTGATAAAAAGTTCCCACCAATATTTCGGCATAATGATATTAAATAAATAATATCATTTTCGAATAAAATAACATCTATTACCTCGTAAAGACAGTACTTCTAGTTGAAACACCGAATATAAGCTATGACTTGAACTTACACCGTATAGCAACACTCAAAGTATTAAAATACTCACAAGAATACGCTCGATATATAGAGAGAGAAAGAGATAGAAATCTGTAGTTTCTGGTGTGATTTTCAATTTTAACCTAAGCACCCTATAATTATAGGAAAATACTTAGAACACCGAAGCAGAAAATTTAATATAATATTAATATATTACATATAAATTCCTACGCACACAATCTATGATCTGAATTCAGCCATGATTGACAACAAATAAGTCTACCAAACAAATCAAAAACGTTTTTATTATTTAAAATAATTAAAACTTCCAAAAATCAATTATTTAGGAATTTCGGAACTTCAATAATTCATAATAAATAGCCCTTTTATCAGAAAATTCGAATCTCGCGATTTTTTATAGGAAATTTAATTCTCTACAACTTTTCAGAAGAAAGTTTTTCCAAATTTCAAATATAAATTGACCGAAATTCATAAACGGACGATTTTACAGGCTATAATCAAATTTCAGTCAAGAAATGGGCCCACAGACATGTTTAACATGTTTTAAACAACTTTTGTAACAAAAATACTCTTCCTCCTCATATACTCATATATCCCACATTCATTGTAAAAATATCAGCGTTATTATATTATAATAATATAATAAAATATTATTTTATCAGAAAAGATTAAATATTAATTTTTTTAACAATTATCACTTTAAAAATTTTCTCCATCTATAACCACATAAAATAAATTTTTTTCTTATCATATAAATTAATAATTAATTATTCACAAATAATATTACAAAATTACAGTATTGGCAACAAGGTCGTTCCCAAGAAAGAGGGGACTTTTCAATAAGAATTTCTCCTTACTGGCGCGCAATTAGCTGACCAAACCTCTCCTTAGACAGAACATTCTAGACATTGCCAATAAAATTTTCTAATAATATTATTCAGATAATATGAATTATTGCTTCGATAATAGAAAATACTTTGTAGTGACAATTATTGAAACAACAGTAATATAAAATATCAATGCAACAATTATTAAATCAATAAAATAAATTACTGAACAGTAACCACTGTAACTATTATTGAGTAGTGCCTTCTTACGTAAGAATCAATAATTGGTGCAATACTGTGTGCTACTGTGCAACAACGCGTATTACTGTGTTTTAACCACCCGATATTCCAACAGTGTTAACGGTAACAACTACGTCGTTATTTATAAATAACTTATACTTGTCGTTTTCTTTATCCAATCACTTTTCGTTATAGGGCCCACAAAAGACTGCGCCGTCGTACGAATATTCCCCGACAGCAAGAATATTGCACGACCAAACGAATATTCCCCGACAATAATGAATATTTTATAACCACTTGCTTATTTTAAAATATTTGTGCATTTTACCCATAACTAACCACATTAATCAATTCAACCCTTACTATTTCAAAATAATAAATAGAGGAAATTAAATTCATTTATAATAAGTTGGGGTCTTACAATTTGGACGTTATTGGTTTCTGGATAAATTAACTCTTGAACTTATTTTATTGAATTATTATGTCATTGTCATCATCCTCATGTTTATATTATGTTGAAAGTTATCTGTGGCCTGTAGTGTATAGATGGACTTGGTATGATTATGACCAGGGATTATTCAGTATAATCATGACCGTAATGTTACAAATGATATGAAAAAAGTCCTCATTGGCCCGTAGTGCATTGATGAACAGTTTTTGGTATGATTATGGCTATGGATTCTCTTCGACCAAGGGTGCAAAGATGAATTGTTTAATGGCATGATCATAACCGTTAATGAAAACATGATTATCTTTGGCCCGTGGTGCATGGATAATTCGTGATCGTGATACTAAAGAATATCCTTGGCCTGTAGTACATGGATGATTTGATGATGTATATTATTTATTAAGATGAGTCTCAGCGATAAAAGTGATAAAAAACCTTTTAAATCATAGAAGATAGTAGATTTTATTCTATACTTGACTCTTCTAATGGATTGCTTATTTCGCTGCAGTTAAACTTGATGTTTGTTATATTGTATCAATTTAACATTGTTGAAGGCTAATGATAATTTATTCTGAATTATCTTAATCATAATATTTCTTACTGGGCTAGTTGAGCTCACCCTTTCTTTCACTGTTCTCTTCAGAAAATGAGAATATAGTTGGAACGAATCGGGAAACGGAGTGATGGTCCTAGATGGTGCATTAGTAGTCCTCACTGTTCTGTGAAATAGTGTGATAATAATTGTAATGAAGACTCCTTTTGAGTTTGTATACTCTCTAATAGACAATATTTATATTCAAACTCACAATTTATGTTTTGTCGTATTGTACACGACAGTTGTATTATTAAGTTGTATTTGAATTATGTACCATGTATCTGGCGACTCAAGATGGGTGATGTATATACCTAATTTTGGGGGTGTCATAACGGCCACATAATTTTTTTTGATGGGCACAAGAGGGAGTTGTAGTCAAGAGAAATGTCTAAAATACCCCCACCTTAGTTAGATTTAAATAGTTTTAATGTATAAAATAGTTGTATAAATAATTTTTTAAGTAACAAAAATTAGGACAAATGATAAAATTATCCTCCTGAGTTTGGACGAAAATCAATTTGATACTCAAAGTTTAAAAATCGTCAATCAATATCTTTATATATTTAAAAATAACAATGTAAGACCCCAACTTTTATGAATAAAGATTAATTTTTTTTGAAATATATTTTTGAATATTATGCTGTGGATTTGATATAATGTTATAGTTGTGGGTATTATTTACAAATTTTGCAAAGTAAGCAAGTGGTTATATAATATTCGATTGGTCAGGGAATATTCGTTTTAATATGCAATATTCGTACGATGACACAATCATTGGTGAACCCCACAACGGAAGTATTGTCGTAGTTAGAAAACGAGAGAAATATTTTTTTATAAAAATAACGGCGAAAGTTTTACCGTTAAACTGTTGAACTACCCGATGGTAAAAATACAGTAATACGCGTGGTTGCATAGTAGCACATGGTATTACTTATTGATGCTTATGTGATAAGTCACTCAGTTATACTCAATTATTGCTACAGTAATTGCTGCATAATATCTCTCATATTATTGATTCAATTATTATCACAGTATCATCTGTATAATATTTTATATTATTAAATCAATAATTGAGACGACAAAATTATTCATATTATTATTTGCAATATTGATAATATATAGAAAGTTATGTCAATGAGAGGTTTGGTCACCTAATTGCGCGTCAATAGGGAAAATTCTTATCGGAAAGTCCCCTCTTTCATGAAAACAATTTGGTTGTTAAATATTGTGAGTTATAATATTAATGATGAATAAGTTTGTGTTGATTAAAGATGATATTTATATTTTCCATTGTATTGGGATTATTAGTGTTAGTGGAAATCAATATTTATTTCGATAATAATGGATATCTGGAGGTTATATTGACCAATCGGGTAATTAATCAAATAAATGAGCAATTAATTGTTATTAATTCACATGCTTATAACTATGTGTTCACATGTGTGTACTATTTATTCACATGCATGTACTATAAGGGGAGGTGGTGCAAGATTGATAATACTTGCATGACTAAATTAAAAATAGAGGTATAGATGAAGATACTATACCGTAACTATTTTTTCACATGTATAGAACTATTAATTCACATGAATATACTATTATTTCATATTCATGTATTATTAAGGGAGGTGGTGCAAATTTGATAATACTTGCAGGATTAAATTAAAAATAAAAGAAAAGATGAAGGTATTATATTGTAATATTCCGAGCCCCAAAACGTGTAATTATCGAAACTATATTTTCCTATAAATAGAAGTTCATTCTTCTATTATTTCACCAATTCATTAAGACTCACAAGAACAATTATAGAGAGAGAAGTTGTAAGACCCCAACTTTTATGAATAAAGAATAAATTTTTTTCGAATTATATTTTTGAATATTATGGTATTGATTTGATATAATATTATAGTTGTGGATAATATTTATAAATTTTGCAAAGTATGCAAGTTATTATATAATATTTGATTGGTCGGGGAATATTCATTTTAACAGGGAATATTCATACGGCACAATCATTGGTGGACCCCACAACGGAATTATTGTCGGATTGAGAAAATAAAAAAATACTTTATGAAAATAACGGCGGAGGTGTTACCGTTAAAACCGTTGAACTACCTAGTAGTAAAAGTACAGTAATACGCGTAGTTGCACAGTAGCACACGGTATTGATTATTGATGTTTACGTGAGAAGTCACTCAGTTATACTCAATTATTACTATAGTAATTGCTGCATCATATCTCTCATATTATTGATTCAATTATTATTACAGTATCATCTGCATTATATGATATATTATTAAATCAATAATTGAGACGGCAAAGTTATTCATATTATTATTTGCAATATTGACAATGTCTAGAAGTTCTATCAAGGAGAGGTTTGGTCACCTAATTGCGCGCCAATAAGGAGAAATCCTTATCGGAAAGCCCCTCTTTCCTAGAAATGACCTGGTTGATAAATATTGTGAATTATAATATTAATGATGAATAAGTTCGTGTTGATTAAAGATGAATTTTATAGTTCCATTATGTTAGACTTATTTGTGTTAGTATAATTGATGTCTGGAGGATATATTGTTCAATTGGGTATTCGGGATATTTTTCGTGTCAGAGTACTATTCATGAGTTATTATTCACGAGTTACTATTCACCCGGTTACTATTCACTCTGGTATTGTTCATTCGGATATTTGGGTACAATATTATTTCATGAGGAGATGTGCTAATTTTTCAGACCGTTGGTTGAAGATATAATAGTAAGTCAATGTCTGGAGGATATATTGATCAATTGGGTATTCGGGACACTTTTCGTGTCGGAGTACTATTCATGAAATACTATTCATGAGGTACTATTCATGAGTTACTATTCACGAGTTACTATCCATGAGTTACTATTTCTGAGTTACTATTCATGAGTTACTATTTACCAGGTTACTATTCACTCTAGTATTGTGCATTCTGGTTTTTGGGTACAATATTATTTCATGAGGAGATGTGCTAATTTTTCAGACCGTTGGTTGAAGATATAATAGTAAGTCAATATGGACCGCTGGTGGAGTTTTAATAGTAAATCAATATGGATCGCTGGTTTAAAGTTTTATTAGTAAATCAGTATGGGCCGTTGTTTTAGTTTTAATAGTAAACCAATCTGGATCATCCGTTTAATAGTAAATCAATCTGGACCGTTCATGAATTAGTTACTATTCATTCCATTTTCCTATAAATAGAAGCTCATTCCTTCATTATTTCTTACGAATTCACTGAAACTCTAGAAAGAGAATTATAAGAGAACCTATAGAAAAGTATTCTGCTACTTTCCTACTCTTATATTCAGTTTCTTTTACAGTAAGGGGTGTTATTTCTTTCATCTTAATGAAGAGAACTTATATTATTCCATTATTTATTATTCTGTTAGAATAACCTGTATACGTGGGCTACCCTATACATGGTGACATTCTTCTAATATTCTGTTCTTTATTATTATGTTAGAATATCATGTCTGTGAGTTTACGCCGGACCTGTTCTATTATTTATTATTCTGTCGGAATATCCTATTTGTGCGTTTACGTCGGAATATCCTGTCTGTGCATTTACGCCGGACGTGGTTTCATTATTTATTATTCTGTCGGAATATCTTGTCTGTGCGTTTACACCGGACCTGGTTTCCTTATTTATTATTTTGTAGGAATATCTTGTCTGTGCGTTTACGTCGGACCTGGTTCTATCCTTTATTATTCTGTTGGAATAACCTGCATGTGCGGTCTATCACATGCATGGTAATTTCTTTTGTTATTCCATTCTTTATTATACTCAGTTGGTTAAAACTTTGACTTCTATAGTATACGAAATTAGTGGAATATCCTTGATATTTGCGCTTCATCCAGTATCTTTTCATAAAAATATTCTTCTAAGCATTCTTGAATTTTACTCTACAAAGCAGTATCATGTTGACAATTTGGACGTTATTAGTTCCTAGATAAATTAATTCTTGAACTTGTTTTATTGAATTCTTATATCATTGTCATCATCCTCATGTTTATATTTTATTGAAAGTCATCTGTGGCCTGTAGTGCATAGATGGACTTTGTATGATTATGACCAGGAATTATTCGGTGTAATCATGACCGTAATGTTACAAATGATGTGATAAAAGTCCCCATTGGCCCGTAGTGCATTGATGGACAGTTGTTGGCATGATCATGACCATTAATGAATACACAAATATTCTTGGCCCGTAGTGCATGGATAATTGTGGTCGTGATACTAAAGAATATCCTTGGCTGTAGTGCAGGGGTGATTCGATGATGTGGATTATTTATTAAGCTGAGTCCCAGCGATAAAAGTGATGAAAAACCTTTTAAATCATAAAAGATAGTAAATTTCATTCTCTACTTGACTCTTTTAATGGATTGCTTGTTCCGCTACAGTTAAACTTGATATTTATTATATTTTATCAGTTTAACATTGTTGAAGGCTAACGATAAATTATTCTGCATTATCTTAGTCATAATATTTCTTACTGGGCTAGTTGAGCTCACCCTTTCTTTCGTTGTTCTCTTCAGGAAATGAGAACGTAGCAGGGACTAGTCGGGGAACAGAGTGATGGTCCTAGATGTTGCATTAGTAGTCCTCACTATTCTGTGAAATAGTGTGATAATAATTGTAATGAGGACTCCTTTAGAGTTTGTATAATCTCTAGTAGACAATAATTGTATTCAAACTCACAATTATGTTTTATCATATTGTACACGACAGTTGTATTAGTAAATTGTATTTGAATTCTGTACCATGTATCTGGCGACCCAAGATGGGTGATGTATACCTAATTTTGGGGGCTTCACAGTTGGTATAAAAGCTTAGGGATATGATCTCTGGCTAAGATGTGAGAATAAAAATAGGAGGGGAGAGACGGGGAATTCCTTCGCTAGTATGACCTACCTAAGTTTTTTTTTTTGGTATTTAATTGGTCGGTCAGAATATAGGGATAATATGTTACATGTCAATTAACCTTTTGTTTTGTGGCAGTATCTGAAAATGACATCCGATAAAGGTGAGAATAGCAATGGAACACAGGCGATCGTTGACTCACCACATAATCAGGATAATGTGTATCAGGAAGGTGACAATCCTCATGCAAACAACAACACTGACCAAATGATGAATGACGAAGTATTTAGAGGTTTTATGGAATTCATGTAACAGCAGGCGAGAGCGGCTCCTGTCCACAATGTAGGTGGAAATACTGGAAACTCTCGGACGGTCACTGCTAAACAGTTCAAGGAGTTGGGACCACCAGAGTTTATTGGAGAGCCAAAACCACTAAAGACGGAAACATGGATAAAGCAGATCACCAAGATATTTGATGTCTTGGGATGCTACGATGAGTAAAAGGTTCCCTTTGCCGCCTTTATGTTGCGAGGAGAGGCATATTACTGGTGGGAATCGGTAAAACGTACTCAACCTGCCGCACTGAAGATGTCTTGGGAGAAGTTCCAAGAACTATTCAACGACAAGTAATTTTCTGAAAGTATTCGTCACATAAAAGAGGCGGAGTTTATCAAGCTGGAACATAATAATATGACCGTGTCGCAGTATGAGGCTGAATTTTTAGAGTTGTCTTGGTTTGCATCCCATTTGGTGGATAATGAGGAGCGAATGACGCGAATGTTTTTGCGAGGTTTAAAACCTGAGATACGTCAACATCTTATTTCTTATAAACTGTGTTTGTATTCAGATGTTGTAAATAGGACTCAGTTAGTGGAGCGCGATAACGAGTTAACGCATCCAAAGGAGAGCAGTCATCGAAGTGGTGACAACAAGCGTGGAGGGAATCAACAGGCCAGAAGTGGTTACCACTTCGGTGGTAATCAAGGACAAACCAATAAGAATGGACATTTCAAGAAGATGAGATTCAACAATGATGGAAGGACGTCAGCACCAGCACCCGTTGTTAAGGAAGGAGAACGACCACCTATCATATGCTTCAAATGCGGAGGGGATGGACACATCATTCCAAACTGCACGATGCCGTCCAAAGCATGTTATAATTGTGGAAGAGAAGGTCACCTAGCCCGATTTTGTCGTTCACCGAAGACAAGTTCAGCTAGGATGGAGGCACCAAAGGCCGTCCCAGAAAAGTCAAAGCCGGTAGTGCAAGGAAGAGCGTTTTTTCTGACCTCCCAGAAAGCAAGGAACCCGAATGAGGTCATCACGGGTAAGCTTATCGTAAACTCTAGCGAAGTCTATACTTTATTTGATACCGGTTCTACCCATTATTTTATTTCTCCTACTTGCGTTCAACGATTAAATTTGACTCCGGAGAAATTAGACTTTGACTTATCTGTGGAAACTCCGTTGGGAGAAACCTTCATTACATCCACTGGTTATAAGTCTTGTTTGGTTCAAATTGGTAACCGCACATTACCTGTCAATCTTATTTCTTTAAAAATACTTGCGTTTGACGTAATTCTAGGGATTGATTGGTTAACTACTCATCATCCCAAAATTGATTATTTTCATAATGTTGTTAGTTTTCATATTCCTAATCAACCTATTATGCGAATTCAAGCGACCAAACCATTAAAATCAATCACGGTAATTTCAAGCCATAAAACTATTCGTTTATTAAAAATCGGATGTCAAGCTTTCTTAGCTCATGTCACAGATTTAAACAAAAATACGTCAGTTTTGAACGATATTTCTATTGTTAATAAATTTCCTTACGTATTCCCTGAAGAACTTCCTGGCCTACCCCCAGAGCGTGAAATTGAATTTTGTATCGACCTTGAACCTAGTACAAAACCCATTTCCAAAGCCCCATATCGAATGGCTCCTATTGAACTTCAGGAGTTAAAGACCCAATTGCAGGAATTGTTAGACATTGGTTTCATTAGTCCTAGTACGTCTCCTTGGGGTGCTCCTGTTCTATTCGTGAAGAAGAAAGATGGGAGTATGCGACTTTGTATTGATTATCGAGAGTTGAATCATGTCACCATCAAAAGTAGGTACCCATTGCCACGTATTGATGACCTGTTTGACCAGTACTTGAAAGGTGCCAAATTCTTTTCAAAGATTGATCTTCGTTTCGGATATCACCAATTGAAGATTAGAACCGATGACATTCCAAAGACGGCCTTCAGAAATCGGTACGGGCATTATGAATTCCTAGTCATGTCCTTTGGATTGACTAATTCTCCTGCTGCCTTCATGGATATGATGAACCGAGTATTCAAGGAATATTTGGATCACTTTGTGGTCGTCATTATTGATGACATCCTTATTTATTCTAAAAGCCGTGAAGATCATGAGCAACACTTGAGGCTGACACTCCAAAAGCTTCGTGAATACAAGCTTTATGCCAAGTTAAAGAAATGCGAGTTCTGGCTTGAGGAAGTAGCATTCATTGGGCACGTAGTATCAAGTCATGGAATATCTGTTGACCCAGCAAAGATTGAAGCTATTCAAAGCTGGGAGCAACCTAAATTAGTGACCAAAGTATGTAGCTTTCTTGGTTTAGCTGGTTATTATCGGAGATTCGTGGAAGGATTTTCTTGAATCGCTACTCCATTAACTCAGTTGACTCGGAAAGATACAAAGTTTGGTTGGAGCAAAGAATGTGAGAAGAGTTTTCAAGAACTCAAGAGGAGACTCATTTCAGCACCTGTTCTGACAATACCATCTAGCTCGGAGGGATTTGTCATCTACAGTGACGCTTCGGGCAAAGGGTTGGGATGTGTTCTCATGCAACATGGGAAAGTCATAGCCTATACCTCAAGACAAATCAAAGAATATGAGAGGAATTATTTTACTCATGATCTAGAGTTAGCAGCTGTTGTCTTCGCACTTAAAATTTGGAAGCATTACTTGTATGGGGAGAAAGTGGAGATCTTTACGGATCATAATAGCCTCAAATATTTTTTCACTCAAAAGGAACTCAACATACGACAACGTCGTTGGCTTGAACTGTTGAAAGATTATGATCATACCATCCAATATCATCCTAGAAAAGCGAACGTGGTAGCTGACGCATTGAGTAGAAGATCATATGCAAGTACGAATGCGATATTGTCAACGCAAAGGCCCATTTTGTGTGACTTGCAAATGATGGAGATAGAGTTAAAAACTCCAGGGACCCATGTGATGATGGCGAATATACGAGTAGAACCGACTTTAATTGATAAAGTTAAAGCTGCTCAAGCTACAGACCCGGAGCTGATGCGTATGAAGAAGAAAGTGCAAGAAGGTGCTTTGCCAGAAGCAAGAATCGATGAAGAAGGAATACTTCGAGTCAACTCCATAATTTGTGTTCCTAACGACCCTGATTTAAAGTATAAAATCATGATGGAGACACACAACACACCGTTTGCAATCCATCCTGGGAGTACCAAAATGTATCATGATCTTCGGCATACATTTTGGTGGAGCAATATGGAGAGAGAGATAGCGGAGTTTATCTCAAGGTGTTTAACTTGTCAACGAGTCAAGGCGGAGCATCAAGTACCAAAAAGTCCATTGCAACCACTTGAAATTCCAAAATGGAAGTGGGAGCACATTACCATGGATTTCGTTATTGGTCTTCCCAAGGTTTCTCAAGGCATATATGCAATTTGGGTCATTGTTGATAGATTGACCAAGTCTGCTCATTTCTTACCGATACGAGAAACTTATACACTTGAACGTCTTGCTCGTATGTATATAAACGAGATTATAAGACTGCATGGTATGCCGGTATCCATAGTTTCTGATCGAGACCCAAGATTCACTTCACGATTTTGGGTTAGTTTGCAAAAAGCTATGGGCACAGACTTACGATTTTGCTCGACATATCATCCTCAGACGAACGGACAGTCGGAGTGGACTATTCAAACTCTTGAAGATCTATTAAGACTTTGTGTCCTTGACTTCAAGGGAATTTGGGACAAGTTCTTACCATTGGCAGAGTTTTCCTACAACAACAGTTATCAAGCAAGTATTGGCATGGCTCCATTTGAGGCGTTGTATGGAAAAAAGTGTCGTTCTCTAGTATGCTGGGATGAGGTGGGTGAAGCAACGTTGTTGGGACCGGAGTTGGAACGTATGACTACAGAAAAGATTCAAACGATCCGACAACGTATAAAAACTTCACAAGATCGACAAAAGAGTTATGCTGATCTTCATCGAAAGGACGTAGAATTCGATATTGGAGATCATGTGTTGTTACGTGTTGCTCCATGGAAATGAGTTACGAGATTTGGGAAGATAGGAAAGCTCAATCCCGGTTCATTAGCCCATTTTTAATTCTTGAGCGAGTGGGAACTGTGGCCTATAGACTCGCCTTACCGCCAAGTATGTCTCATGTTCATAATATTTTTCATATATCTATGTACGTAAATATGTGAAAGACCCAAACCACATTATTGAGTTAGAACCAGACGAGATAGAGGAAGATTTAACGTATGAAGAGTTACCTGTTAAAATCTTGTATAAGAAGGATCATGTTCTACGCTCCAAGGTTATACCTCAAGTCAAAGTTTTGTGGAGAAACCACGATGTGGAGGAAATGACTTGGGAGTTAAAATTTGAGATGAAGCCAAGGTATCCTCATCTCTTCGACACACCAGGTATGTACCCTAATTTCGAGGACGAAATTTCATAAGAAGGGGAGGTTGTAAGACCCCAACTTTTATGAATAAAGAATAATTTTTTTTCGAATTATATTTTTGAATATTGTGGTATTGATTTGATATAATGTTATAGTTGTGGGTAATATTTATAAATTTTACAAAGTATGTAAGTTGTTATATAAGATTCGATTGGTCGGAGAATATTCATTTTAACAAGGAATATTCGTACAACGGCACAATCATTGGTGGACCCCACAACGGAATTATTGTCGGATTGAGAAAATGACAAAAATACTTTATGAAAATAACGGCGGAGGTGTTACCGTTAAAACTGTTGAACTACCTGGTAGTAAAAGTACAGTAATACGCGTAGTTGCACAGTAGCACACGGTATTGATTATTGATGTTTACGTGAGAAGTCACTCAGTTATACTTAATTATTACTACAGTAATTGCTGCATCATATCTCTCATATTATTGATTCAATTATTATTATAGTATCATCTGCATTATATGATATATTATTAAATCAATAATTGAGACGGCAAAGTTATTCATATTATTATTTGTAATATTAACAATGCCTTTAAGTTCTGTCAAGGAGAGGTTTGGTCACCTAATTACGCGCTAATAAGGAGAAATCCTTATCGGAAAGCCCTCTCTTTCCTGGGAACGACCTGGTTGTTAAATATTGTTAATTATAATATTAATGATGAATAAGTTCGTGTTGATTAAAGATGAATTTTATAGTTCTATTGTGTTAGACTTATTTGTGTTAGTATAATTGATGTCTGGAGGATATATTGATCAATTGGGTATTCGGGACACTTTTCGTGTCGGAGTACTATTCATGAAGTACTATTCATGAGTTATTATTCACGAGTTACTATTCGTGAGTTACTATTCGTGAGTTACTATTCACTCTAGTATCGTGCATTCGTGTATTTGGGTACAATATTATTTCATGAGGAGATGTGCTAATTTTTCAGACCGTTGGTTGAAGATATAATAGTAAGTCAATATGGACCGCTGGTGGAGTTTTAATAGTAAATCAATATGGATCGCTGGTTTACAGTTTTAATAGTAAATCAGTATGGACTGTTGTTTTAGTTTTAATAGTAAACCAATATGGATCATCCGTTTAATAGTAAATCAATCTGGACCGTTCATGAATTAGTTACTATTCATTCCATTTTCCTATAAATAGAAGCTCATTCCTTAATTATTTCTTACGAATTCACTGAAACTCTATAAAGAGAATTATAAGAGAACCTATAGAAAAGTATTCTGCTACTTTCCTACTCTTATATTCAGTTTCTTTTACTGTAAGGGGTGTTATTTCTTTCTTTCATCTTAATGAAGAGAACTTATATTATTCCATTATTTATTATTCTGTTGGAATAACCTGTATACGTGGGCTACCCTATACATGGTGACATTCTTCTAATATTCCGTTCTTTATTATTATGTCGGAATATCATGTCTGTGCGTTTACGCCGGACCTGGTTCTATTATTTATTATTCTGTCGGAATATCCTATTTGTGCGTTTACGTCGGAATATCCTGTCTGTGCATTTACGCCGGACGTGGTTTTATTATTTATTATTCTGTCGGAATATCTTGTCTGTGCATTTATGCCGAACCTGGTTTCCTTATTTATTATTCTGTCGGAATATATTGTCTGTGCGTTTACGCCGGACCTGGTTCTATCCTTTATTATTCTGTTGGAATAACCTGCCTGTGCGGTCTATCGCATGCATAGTGATTTCTTTTGTTATTACATTCTTTATTATACTCAGTTGGTTAAAACTTTGACTTCTATAGTATATGAAATTAGTGGAATATCCTTGATATTTGCGCTTCATCCAGTATCTTTTCATGGAAATATTCTTCTAAGCATTCTTGAATTTTACTCTACAAAGCAGTATCATGTTGACAATTTGGACGTTATTAGTTCATAGATAAATTAATTCTTGAACTTGTTTTATTGAATTCTTATATCATTGTCATCATCCTCATGTTTATATTTTGTTGAAAGTCATCTGTGGCCTGTAGTGCATAGATGGACTTTGTATGATTATGACCAGGGATTATTCGGTGTAATCATGTAATGTTACAAATGATGTGATAAAAGTCCTCATTGGCCCATAGTGCATTGATGGACAGTTGTTGGCATGATCATGACCATTAATGAATACACAAATATTCTTGGCCCGTAGTGCATGAATAATTATGGTCGTGATACTAAAGAATATCCTTGGCTGTAGTGCATGGGTGATTCGATGATGTGGATTATTTATTAAGCTGAGTCCCAGCGATAAAAGTGATGAAAAACCTTTTAAATCATAAAAGATAGTAGATTTCATTCTCTACTTGACTCTTTTAATGGATTGCTTGTTCCGCTGCAGTTAAACTTGATATTTATTATATTTTATCAGTTTAACATTGTTGAAGGCTAACGATAAATTATTCTGCATTATCTTAGTCATAATATTTCTTACTGGGCTAGTTGAGCTCACCCTTTCTTTCGTTGTTCTCTTCAGAAAATGAGAACGTAGCAGGGACTAGTCGGGGAACAGAGTGATGGTCCTAGATGTTGCATTAGTAGTCTTCACTATTCTGTGAAATAGTGTGATAATAATTATAATGAGGACTCCTTTAGAGTTTGTATAATCTCTAGTAGACAATAATTGTATTCAAACTCACAGTTATGTTTTGTCGTATTGTACACGACAGTTGTTATTAGTAAATTGTATTTGAATTCTGTACCATGTATCTGGCGACCCAAGATGGGTGGTGTATTCCTAATTTTGGGGGCGTCACAGAAGCTATAGAGATAAAGAAGATGAGAAGTCTGTTACTTCACTATTTCAGTATCCAGTCTTCTTTTGAGGTAAGGAATATTATTTTGTTCAGTATTCATAGGAATAATAGTTTCTTCCATACTCTGTAGTATGTGAGTAATATTATTTTATTTTGTATTCCTGATTATACCCTTATTTTGTTAAAGTATTGATTCTATACTCCGTGAAATTAGTAGAATATCCTTGAAATTTGCTCTTCATCTAGTATCGTTTCACAAGGATATTTTCTACACATTCTTGTTAAATTTTAAGCTTTTCATACCAGAGTACTGTCTATGAGTAGTATTCATTTATACAGTACTATTCACAAAGTATTATTCATGGGGTACTATTCTTGAAGTATTATTCATGGGATACTATTCTCGAAGTACTATTCACGTGGTACTATATATTCACCCGGAGAATTATTCATGACAAAAATTATTTTTTTTGTTGTCCAAATTATATTTGATACAATATTATTCTTGAATTTTACTCCACAAAGCAGTATCATGTTGACAATTTGGACATTATTGAATTCTGGATAAATTAAATTATAAATCTTTAAAAACTTATCATTTGCTTTCTTTAAATTAAATTCTTATATCATTGTCAGTATCCTCATGCTTATATTGTGATAAAAGTCATATGTGGCTTACGTGCATAGATGTACTATTGATTGGTATGATTATGACCATGAATTATTCAGTATAATCACGACCGTAATGTTACAAATGATGTGGTAAAAGTCCTCATTGGCCCGTAATGCATTGATGGACAGTTGTTGGTATGATCATAACCATTGATGATTACATGAATCTCCTTGACCCGTAGTGCAGGGATGATTAGATGATGTGGTTTAATTATTAAGCTAAGTCTCAGCGATAAAGTTGATGAAAAACTTTTTAAATCATAGAAGATAGTAGATATCATGCTGTACTTGACTCTTCTAATGGATTGCTTGTTCCGCTATAGTTAAACTTGATGTTTATTATATTTTATCAGTTTAACATTGTTGAAGGCTAACGATAATTTATTATGCATTATCTTAGTCATAATATTTCTTACTGGGCTAGTTGAGTTCACCCTTTTGCTTTCAGTGTTCTCTTCAGGAAATGAGAACGTAGCCGAGACTAGTCGGAGAATAGAGTGACGGTCCGAGATGGTGGCTATAGTAGTCCTCACTATTTTATGAAACAGTGTGATAATAAATGTAATGAGGACTTCATTTGAGTTTGAATACTGTTTTTGAGACAATATTCGTGTAAAAACTCTAAACTACGTTGTTGTCGTATTGTATAAAAGAAGTTTGTATTTGATTTATGTACCATGTATTTGACGACTCAGAATGGGTGGTGTATACCTATTTTGGGGGGTCACAAACAATTTTGTTACTTTTTACCATTCTGGCCAAATACTTTGTCAGAGAAAAACAGTGTAAAAAAAAATCTAAATTATAGGAATTGAATACGGATGCTTACGTATTTTATATTTCATACGCATATATATTCAAAATCAGTATACGCATAAAATATTGGAAGTCGAAATGATTGAAGGGCATCGGTGAGGGTTTAATACAAATATTTTGATAGCAAACTTTAACTTATACAAAGATCGAAAACGATAAGTGTTGATTTACACTTCTGATCGCGAAATGGACTCAAGCAAATGGTGTTTGAGACTTCTCGGCCAGGACAAGCCACAATATTAGGGTAATACACTTTAATATATATTTGTATTATTTACTTTGAATTGATGGAATCTTGGAATTCTTTATTGAGGGTGAAAAATGATGCTTATGTGTTGTGTGTGTATATTTATACTACTATAATATAATTAAAACTTATTTTTGTGGATGTTTGTAATTCGTCAAACTTTAAGATCTTTTGATGTTGTCTTATGTCACCATGCTGAATGGTGTTTGTGAATGTCTTCATATCACCAGTTTCTGGTGTCTTTTGTCAAGTGGATGATATGTAGTTTAGGCAAATAGTGGATGCCTTTGAGATTGAGATTAATCTCTAATTATAATATGATGTTATTGGTGAATGGTTTTAATTGTTATGATATATGAGATTGTAACAGGTTTCTAATTGTTCTAATGTGATATTGTTGGTATGATATGGTGTGATTAAGCTTCTTCTTTTTGTTTTTGTTTTGCCAGAGGTGTAGTTTACAAACAAAGCATTTCCAAATTGATTTCAACACAACATTATCCAAGTTAAATTCTAACTTTTATTTCCAAATTCATGTTGCACAAGTTCAACCAGAATTTCCAAATTGATTTCAACATAACATCATTACCCAAGTAAAATTCTAAAATCAGAGCTGGGTCTAAACAAAGATGAAAAAACAGAGCACAACAAACCAAGTTTAAAAAAAAAAATAGCACAACAGAGCTTCATTTATTACCATGAATTTATTACATTTACACGAGGGACTTCACAAATCCTAAATGCTCCATCTCCCAAATTCTAATTAAAAAAATTTCCCATTTCGTTATCTCCATCAACAGAGATGGTTTCAAAAAAACTTCAAATTACCAATATCACCAAGACCCATATGATTATCAAGTAAATCCTATCTTGCGTCGAAAATTTTGACATTCATTTTCAAGAGCCCAAAACCTCCTCAACAGACCAGGTATCAGTTGAATGAATCTTAACTGCATTAGAGGATCATACCACATGAAATACCCACAATCATGTGGCTGTCAAAAAAAGAAAATTTGTTAGGACAAACTTCTAATCAAAGGAAATTAAAGAAAAATTACTTACTCTTACAGTGTTGCATCCATAGAATCGACGACCAAGATTCAAATCAGTTCAAGAAGTTAGAAACAGAGCTGGGTGGTGACAATGACAATGATTAACTACGATCATTTACTTTTACTCAAACCGTTGCTTCAATCAAATTTATTCTCTCTCTCCACTCAAGAGTTGTGGGCATCCTCAATTAAAATGGAATAACAAGGAATTAAAATGGGTATATTATTTTTTAGGGAAATGATGCAACGATTTTTGGAGGGAATGAACAGGGCCGACCCTGAGTTTTTAAGGGCCTAAATCGATAACAAAAAAATGGGCCTTTTATAAATTGCTATTAAGATGGACATAAAAAAACTAAGAACTTTCTTTGAACAAAAGAGCATCAATACAAAAGAATACAAGTCTGCCATTCAGATTTGAGTCTATTTTATTAGATAAATTTTTTGTGGACCTTTAAATTTAAACTAATGTGAACTGGACTATTTTGTTTTTGGTATATATATACATAACACAAATATTTCTTGGGGGCCCTACAATTTTTTAAATTTTAGTGGGCCTAAAGCTCAGACACCTTAGACTTTAGCCCAGGGCCGGTACTGAGAATGAAGCTATACGGTCAACATACAGTCAACGAGTATCTCCGACGAACTTCTAATCAAAGGAAATTAAAGAAAAATTACTTACTCTTACAGTGTTGCATCCATAGAATCGACGGCCAAGATTCAAATCAGTTCAAGAAGTTAGAAACAGAGCTGGGTGGTGACAATGAGAGCGATCAACTCCGATCATTTACTTTTACTCAAATCGTTGCTTCAATCAAATTTATTCTCTCTCTGCACTCAAGAGTTGTGGGCATCCTCAATTAAAATGGAATAACATGGAATTAAAATGGGTATATTATTTTTAGGGAAACGATGCAACAATTTTTGGAGGGAATGAAGCTATACGGTCAACATACAGTCAACGAGTATCTCCGACGATGTATTTGGCTGGAATGACAAAAAAAACATATTTGTTATTTTTAAATACATAGAGGTATTGATTGACAGGTTTTAAACTTTGAGTATCAAATTAATTTTCGTCCAAACTTAAGGGGACAATTTAGTCATTTGTTTTAAAAATTAACATTATCAACTACATATAATATATTTATTTCTATAAATAATTTTTATGAATATTAAAAATAGAAAATAGAAACAATATATACACTTGATTTTAGGCCATTTTTTAAAAGTATTAAAATGGCTTCTCCTATTTTTAATTTTCATTTGAAGTATCATTGAACAAATATGTACAAGCCAAAGTATAAACAAACAAAATGTCAATAAATCCATTATCGGGGTTTTCCAATTTCTTCCCTCCTCTCCTATTTTTTCCCCCAAATCCAGCTCCCTCTTTCTCTCTCCTCAAAATCGCCAGGATATCCCACAAGAGCTTAACCCAAGTAAATTTCACAGGAGCTTTCAATCCAATCGCCATGTCAATTCCACAAGAGCTTTACCCAAGTCAAGACGATCTCTTATACGAAGAAGAGCTTCTGCGAAATCCCTTCAGCTTAAAGCTGTGGTGGCGCTACTTAATTGCTCGAACTGAATCCCCATTCAAAAAGCGCTTCGTGATCTACGAACGAGCCCTAAAAGCTCTTCCCGGCAGCTACAAACTCTGGTACGCTTATCTTCGCGAACGCCTTGAATTAGTTCGGAATCTACCCATTAATCACTCACAGTATCAAACCCTAAACAATACATTCGAAAGGGCTTTGGTTACAATGCACAAAATGCCTCGAATTTGGATAATGTATTTGCAAACCTTAACTGAGCAAAAGCTTGTGACCCGCACGCGCCGCACTTTTGATAGGGCTCTGTGCGCGTTGCCGGTGACTCAGCATGATCGTATTTGGGAGCCCTATTTGGTGTTTGTTAGCCAAAGGGGTGTCCCAATTGAGACGTCGCTTAGGGTTTATAGGAGGTATTTGAAGTATGACCCTAGCCACATCGAGGAATTTATTGAGTTTTTGGTGAATTCGGGGTTGTGGCAAGAGGCGGCGGAACGATTAGCTGGGGTGTTGAATGATGATCAGTTTTATTCGATAAAGAGGAAGACAAAACATAGGTTGTGGTTGGAGTTGTGTGATTTGCTTACACAACATGCGAATGAGATTTCCGGGTTGAATGTGGATGCTATAATTCGAGGTGGGATTAGGAAGTTTACGGATGAGGTTGGCAGGTTGTGGACTTCGTTAGCGGATTATTATATTAGGAGAAAGTTGTTGGAGAAGGCAAGGGATGTCTTTGAGGAGGGGATGACTACTATTGTGACTGTGAGGGATTTTAGTGTTATTTTTGATGCGTATTCGCAGTTTGAAGAAAGTATGCTTGCTTTGAAGATGGAAGATATGAGTGAGAGTGAGGATGACGACGGAGAAGAAAACCTGGTTGAGGATGACGATGAGGATGAAGAGGATCGATTAAATGTGGCAAAGATTGTGGCAAAGCTTAAAGGATTTTGGTTGTCTGATGATAAAGATGTGAATTTGAGGTTATCACGATTGGAATATCTTATGGATAGGAGGCCTGAATTGGCTAATAGTGTGCTTCTTCGACAAAATCCGCATAATGTGGAACAATGGAATCGGAGAGTTAAACTTTTTGAGGGTAATCCAACAAGGCAAATATTGACTTACACGGAAGCGGTAAGGACAATTGACCCAATGAAAGCTGTGGGGAAGCCTCATACCTTATGGGTTGCATTTGCTAAATTGTATGAGACCCACAAAGATATTGGCAATGCTAGAGTGATTTTTGACAAAGCTGTACAAGTTGGCTACAAAGCTGTGGATAATCTTGCTAGTGTTTGGTGTGAATGGGCAGAGATGGAACTAAGGCACAAGAATTTTAAGGGTGCGCTGGAGCTGATGAGGCATGCTACAGCCGAGCCATCAGTTGAGGTCAAACGGAGAGGTAACCTTTTACTTCCCTGCAGATTTATATGAGCTAGAGCAGTGATTTAGTTTTTTTTTTCCATTTTCATATCTTAGACATACCAAAAAACTGCCTGGAAATTTATCAGAGGTACTGATTGATTTTTAAAATAACTATTGGCCTTGTATGGACACCTTAAAATTAATAGCAGCATTGTGGGGGTGCTATAGCATTCATTGACCTTGCTTTATCCACCTTTCTTTTCCCTACATTGTTGAATAAGTTTTAAATTTTCTAGTCAGGAACAAAGGAAATTGTCTTCTTCCCCTTGACATCAGTCCATCCAAGTGTTTCATAAAATGGACTTTTTTCTTTCATATTCCTGAGCTGATTCAAGATAGAATTTTCCTCTTATCTCTTCCCAAATTATGATATTCCACTATTAAGACTGAGTTCTCATTGTTTGTGTGTTTTTCATAAAATAATTTTGAGTATGAACTTTTGCATGTGATTTCTCTCCCCCCCCCCACCACCACCACCAAACATAGGCTTGGCAATTTTAATTTCTTAATGGATCTTTTAGTTTCTCAATTCTGTTAAAACAAGAATCTCTTTTGTTAGCTATGTGTTTCTTAGTCTAGTTCTGAAATTTAATACGATGTATTGAAATCTGCACTAGAGATGAGCATCAAATGTTTCCGGTCTCAAACAAGTACATCTCTAAGAGCTTAATTGTGCCAACTGAAGGTGTATAGTTAGACCATATGTGGTCCTTGTGTACAGATCATTGTTGAGTAATCTTTCGTTCTATCTGAATTGATATACTTGAGTTTAGCATTTGTTCCTTGGTAGATTTATTATAGATTATGGTGGCCATATTAAAACCATTCAGTTGAATTATTTGTGCAATTATATGCGTTTTACGTGCATGTGTGTTATTTTGTGTGCATGACGAATATTTGGTGTGGGTTAACTTTGTGTATATACATGTGCTACATTGTCGATTGTACATACACGTGGAACATGCAGTTGAGGTCAAACAATGAGGTAAAGTTTTCCTTCATCTGTGAATTATCAGAATCAAATTATTGATTCTGAGTTTCTTTTTCCCAAATCTTAGAGCATTCTGGAATTACTTGATTCCAATACAATATCTTTTTGCCAGGTGTTAAGTATTTTCCATACATTAATACTGAATTATTCTATTTTAAGAAAACATTGCTAACTTGGACTAGTTATGTAGTTTGGAAATTCCAAAATGGCATTCTTTAACTATAAGTGATCAATATAGAGATTTAGTCGGGCGGCAGCAATGTTTGTTTTCATCTTCTGTAATTGTTTTATGTTTTTGCCCCCTAAACTATGTCCTGTGATGAAACCCCTAGTGCATACATGTGCCTTAGCTCTAGGAAAATAATATGAATTGGTTTTAAAATTTTGATGGTACATATTTATGCCCCTATAATATGAATCTAGATGTGTCTAATTGAAATTGGCAGCATGGGCACTGTTTGATCACACTCTTTCTTGCCTTGTTTTGTAATTAGTGTGAGGCCGGAAAAGTAAATAAGTCACAATAGTTCTTTTTTTTTTAATTTTGTCTAATATGATTGTCAATGTTTTCATATCAGGACTCTCTGCATTTTAAATAAAATTGTAACAGTATGTCGTATATTCTTTGATTTAAGCAATGAGAATATGTAATTGTTAAATTTAAGTACACAATTATGGCATATACCTAACCCTTAAATCTTTGGTTAAATGTGCAGTGGCTGCTGATGGCAATGAACCAGTTCAGATAAAGCTGCACAAGTCCCTTAGACTTTGGACATTCTATGTGGACTTGGAGGAGAGTTTAGGTACCTTGGAGTCGACGCGTGCAGTTTATGAGCGGATATTGGATCTAAGAATAGCCACACCCCAAATTATAATCAATTATGCTATGCTTTTGGAAGTATGCACATCACTTCAACTGCCTTATTCATACTGTTATTCCATTCCTCCTTTTATTATGTTTCCTACTCCTTTCTACATTTCTTATTTGAACATCGATGTTTGTTTTTGATTTGTCCAGGATCATAAGTACTTCGAGGATGCTTTTAAGGTGTACGAGCGAGGTGTTAAGATCTTCAAATATCCACATGTTAAGGATATATGGGTCACTTATCTTTCTAAGTTTGTTAAAAGATATGGAAAGTCAAAACTGGAACGAGCTAGAGAGCTATTTGAACATGCTGTTGAAATGGTATGCACAATCTTTTCCTTTTATATTGTTTCGTATTGATATCTAACTCATCTTAATTTTGGATTTTTTGAAATATCCATGAGAATATCAGCTCCACATCAGGTAGATTGTCCCATGGGTTGGTTACACAATTAGATATATTTACTCTTAAGAGGCCAGATTATCTGTATAGAGGACTTACATTGGCAGTTAACATGACACAATCTACTATGCTATACCCTAATGAGCTGAACCAATTTGAACAAATGGAATCTGATTTCAACCAAGACTGGAAATGGAAACAGTGAACAGAAACAGTAGCATAAATGAAAGAAAACAGTGAGCAACAATGGAAATTAGCCAAGTATAGCAAGAAGTTTGGGAAAGAAAGCTTTAGAGCAAAGATAGACTAAGTCATATCCATTTTGTATATTCATATGAAGCCATACATTCTGCAACTTCTCTGTTTATAGAACTCCCCAACATGTGCAAGACTGCTAAATGCACAATGTGGTACTAACTACCCATGTGTTCTGCCATTTCTAGACGCGACTAATAAACAAATGCCCTTACCTTCTATTTATCTGCTGGAATGGTCCGTAGCCTTACATTTCCTTCCCCTCAAATGATCCATGTACATATGGGTCTTAAGCTTTTGTTTAGCATTCCCCCGGATCAAATTGTAAATGTTGAAATTTGTATAACTTCGCATGTGCTCTGCCATTTTTAGAAGAAGAGACTAATTAACAAATGGCCTTAACTTGTACTTACTGCTAGATTTGGTCCATCGGCCTTCCCGACAAATGGTCCATGTCCATATGGATCTTAAGCTTTTGTTTAGCAGTCCTGTATCAAATTGTAAGTGTTGAGATTTGTATAACTTCACTTTTGCATAGCCAATTCATTTGATGAAGAAATTTAGTTCAAAGCTTCCTTGGAAATGACTTTTTTGTGTCTTGTATACTTGTATTCCTTGCTTTAAAATATAGCACCAGTTGACTTTGATCCTCATCCAAGTGTATTTTTTGAACATAAGTTACTTCTATTAATCTATGGCATGGATATTTTGGTACTTCTGCAACTGTTATTTACTTTTTAGTTTCGAGGTTGTTGATTGTTTAGTTAGAGATTCGGATAGTTCTTTAAGTGTTTGCATCTGACTCGTGTTTTATTTGGTTTAGGTAATCATTTTCCTTGTAGAATTTGAGGTTTCTTTATGTTATAGGATTTATATTCCTTCTCTTGGTAGGAAATGGTGTCTTTCGTTATATCCAATTAATATTTGTATTGACACTTGATCCATATATTTTTCAGCCTATTATGTTCTCTCTTTTTTTCTTCTTTTAATGGCGAGACCTATTATGCTTCAATGCTGTTCATTCAGTTCTGCACAGATTTATAAATACACCATTCAACTCTTAAATCCCTAAACTTTGATCTCAGACCATAATTCTTGTCCATCTCATCCCTAGATGGGTCCTTAGCCTTTCTTTTCTTTAATCATAGGACAGTCCTGCATCAGCACATCAAGTAGAACCACCTGAACTACATACCCCAGGCAGGCCTTACCCTGGATCAAGATCAAAATAGTGTATATCTATAATTTTGAAAGGTCAAGTTTTATAATTTGGTACTTTATTCTGTTCTTTCCTTGTGATATGGTGTGATGCTAATGTATGTACTTTCATTTGTCCATCAGGCCCCTGCTGAAGCAGTGAAGCCCTTGTATTTACAGTATGCAAAATTGGAAGAGGACCACGGTCTAGCCAAGCGAGCTATGAGGGTTTATGATCAAGCGACAAAGACTGTCCCAGCCAATGAAAAGTTGAGCATGTATCAAATCTACATAGCTCGTGCAGCTGAGATATTTGGGGTCCCAAAAACTAGGGAAATATATGAGCAGGCAATTGAATCTGGCCTTCCAGACAAGGATGCAAAAACAATGTGTATAAAATATGCAGAGCTTGAGAAGAGTTTGGGAGAGATAGATCGCTCCCGTGGAATTTACAAGCATGCATCTGAGTTTGCAGATCCAAGATCTGACGCCGACTTTTGGAGCAAGTGGCATGAATTTGAGGTGCAACATGGCAATGAAGACACTTTCAGGGAGATGCTGCGTATTAAAAGGAGTGTTACTGCAAAGTATAGTCAGGTACATTTTTTCTTGTGTAAATTTCTACAGCTTTAGTAATCAACCGGACTGCCTATGCTCTTCTCTTTTCTTATATTTATTCTCTCGATTAATTGAGAGTGAAAAGGGAACTTGTTAAAAAAGGTGGAACTCTGATGTAGTTAAAAGTGTTAAACCTTATTACATACTATGCTATAGTCATTGTACTAGACTCTCATAGTGAAAGCATTTTCGTTTTGGGAATTTCTTACGCTATGTGCCAAAGATGTAGCAAAACCTGTGGTTGCTATAAGATTATCTCAGTTTAACCCCTATAATAAAACTGAAATGACTTTAGATTAGCCTATATCCGGAAATGCTCTTTGATTTCAGCTTTAGTGTTTTCATGTGGAGATAGTTTTGGGTGTTATGGTTGATAATAATATCATGGTATCTGGATGAAAATTATTTCATTGCATAGAATATTATTGGCTGCATCTGTTCGTACTCTAGTTTTACAATTTTTGCTTTCTTGTTTTTGATATAATACTAATAACTTCTTCGCGTAGACACACATCATTCTTCCCGAGTATATGATGCAAAAGGATACGAAGCCCAACATCGAGGAAACAATGGATGCGCAGAAGAAAGATGGAATCCCTGGTGATGAAATGGCTGCTCTTGAAAGGCAATTAGTGCCTTCCTCCAATGATGCTGGCACCAAGGATAACACCAGGAGGCTAGGCTTCGTAAGTGCTGGAGTGGAGTCACAGACTGATGGAGTCCCGAAGGTCAGTGCAAATAACGAGGACATAGAGCTGCCAGATGAAAGTGACAGTGACGATGATGGTAGAGTTGAGATCACACAAAAAGATATTCCAGAGGCAGTTTATGGAGGTATCCGGAAAAGGAAAGGAGATGAAGATGATGATGATGATGATGCTGCTGGTAAAAATAAAGAGGGTGACAATCATCTTGGAGCCCTTGAGAGGATGAAAAGAATGAGGCGAGGCGGGTAACGTTTTCATTGTGTTGTGCATATTTATAACTGATGTATACAATGTAGCTCTCAATCCATTTGTGTGCTTTGAAACATTATCCAAAAGTTTTGAATTCATTATGTCCTTTTAAACTTTTACCAATCTTACTTTTTGGGAACACAGAATCTGTTTTTTGGCTTTCCATTTTTCTTGTGTAGGAAATGACTTGAGCATGAAACTCTGTCCAGGGGTATAAATGGCCCCTATTCTCATTGCTGTGTCATGAAGAGGATGATTCCAGTCATGCTCTACTAAATTTTTGTGAAGATATTTTATAGTAAAATTGCTCATCTTGAGGTATTGTAGGACTTTTCTTCTTTTCTTTTCGTTTCCTTTTCTTTTCATCTCTCATGTCTGGGGTTTTTTAAGTTTTCAAGTTTTATGGGACACTTAATTTAGACTATTCGGCTCATTTGGAGTTGTGCATTGGATAATGAAACTATAGTATAACTTTCCTATCGAACTAATCATTACATTTACTATATAACACATTAGTGACAACTTTTTCCATAAAAGAATTCTCTATTAATATTATTAATAGAGCATAGTTTTGAGCAAAATAACAAAACTTTATTTAATACTACATCCGTTCCACAATAAGTGCTTTTTTAGGCTTAATTTTTTTTTTCAAAATAAGTAATGTGTTAGAATTTCAATACAATTTTTGCAATATTTTCTCATATATGTTCTTATGCATTCAATGTTATTTATTACATCTTACCATCACTACAATTAAATGACACTCATTAACTCTTCAACTTCAAAAAAAATATATTAAGGGTATTTTTGTTATTTTAGTTTGTGTATTGGTATGCGTGATTTAAGCTAAAAAAAATACTTATTATGAGACGGAGGTAGTATATAACAAGATATTGCCACAGCCTCAACCCAAAAATACTTGGAAAGACTATTCATTTAACATGGTACTTTTGGCAAGGTTCTACTATTCCTTTCTACAACACCATTTGACTGTAGTGTGTAAGGAGCATGTGAAAAAGTTTCATCTCCATAACTTCATCTTCTGGTCATGACTTGCAGACGCCATCAATTTACTCCGAGGAGAAGCTGCCAGTCCAGAGATCACAACATCATGGGCATTAATGCTCCAAGTTTCATTGCTCTCGGTTGGATTCCATATCTTGAGCAACTGCTATAAAACTCGAACAATAAGATTCCACAACAGAGCTTAAGATATTATACTACTCCCTCCATTCCACGACATTTGCCAAATTTTTTGTTCCTCAAGTTTAACATTGCAATTTCATTATCATTATCATGTCACCACCACTAAATTACACTATTATATTCGGGTTGGGGGGCGGTCCGGTACTCTTAATGGCCGGTACCGTCCGGTGCACCTTCTTTTTTTTTTAAACACAATTATGAGAATAATAAATAAAAAATAATATAGCAAGTTTGAACAAAAAACTGTAAAAGAAAGTATATTTTTTATTGAAAAAACTTTGTAAACTGTAATCTTGCCAGTAGTATCCCAACAAATTGAGCGGATGGCCTCTAGAAAATAAAGAGACCATGAAAAACAGTTCACTCTGCTAATAGTTCTAGCAGGCTTGAACATACATGTTATATTATCAGGCATACCTCTAACCGATAACAAACAATATTAGTCTCGAAATCTATAAGATTGAGAGTATTTCCTGCAGCAGCAGCCAAAAGCTTCCCAACTTCGGGTTGGAACCTAACTTGCCTGCTAGCTCCCTGCAGTTATTTTATAGAATTGTCAATACATTTCTTTCTTCAGGAAGTTAAAAATTCAAGTATTATCTTCAAAGAAACAGTACATAAAGCACATTGACAACACAAAAACTGAACTTTGGACGAAAGTGACTTGATAATATAAACGGAAAGATGGGCTAATTCTGACGCTTCAATCGCAATTTCTACACCATTTGAAGAGAGCTTCCTTATAGGAAGAGGACGATATCAAATGTAGTTATCAAAAGCATATAAATAAATGTAATCAAGTAAAGTATAGAAAGGATAACAAGTCACTAGACTGCAATCTCATCTGCTAATTAAGTTATAACTGAGAGATGTACGACAGCTCTTCTGAAAGATGTTACCTTGTGAAAAGATAAGCAAATATTATTAATGTAAGAAGCCAAGAAACAGATATTAGTTCTAGAAACTTATTGAGATGTATAAAAATCATATACATGTATTCAAATACAATTAAATGTGTATATTTACCTCCACGAGGCCACAATCAAATAATTTCAATAGCTTGCCTGATTTGTTAAGTTCACTAGTTTTTTATGTTTAGACCGTGACAATACCATTTCCCTGTTTTCACCAAGTTGTTACGACGTAAGCTTATACTTATTTTCCATGTGTCACGTTTCGAGAGGATAAATCATGACAAGAAGTATATATATACGGTCCGGATCAAGTTCATATCCCTTATCTTACTCACCCGTGCTCACCCCCATTTAGGCGACGGTTTCGGTCATACAACCGTCGTCTATACTTTTAGCGACGCTATATGTTGTCCGTCGCTAAAAATATAGATGACGGTTGTATAACCGAAACCGTCGCCTAAAGGGGGGTGAGCACGGGTGAGTAAGATAAGGGGTATGCACTTGATCCAGACCGTATATATATATATATATATATATATATATATATATATATATATATATATATATATATATATATGCAAGTTTAAGTATGTTATAGGAAATTGTTAAATTCACAACGTTTTTTATTATTTCCACAACAATAGTATCGCTGTTATTATACATTCATCTAAAATCCATACATACGCAAACACCAATAAACTAGTAAGTTATAAGTGTTGTGATAGTTGAAATCTAATGAAAAACATGTAATCTGAAGGAACACAAGTCTGCAAAATCATAACTTTAATTTCCGTAAATATACTCTCTCCGCTTTATAACATATAATCAACTCTTTTTTTCTTATCTATTGCAATTTCTAAATTATTATATGATATTTTCTAAATTATTTAGATAAATCCTTTCTCCAGGCAGAAGAAGATTATTATATAAACATTTACTCGAAATCTCAGTTATCAAATTTGTTTCATTTCCATTGCCGAAGAAAATTTTTTGGCTGATGTTGTTAAACAAACTACCCGGCGCCGGCATGTGTGCGCGCAAGCTCCGAAAATAAATCTACAGTCCCATTTTAGCAATCGAACAGGGGAGGGCGAATGTGAAGGCAGGTTTTTGGCCTGGAGGAGAAAGCAACAGATACATGGGTAAACCCATCTTGCGCACATAACTACTCCTATTTTAGAATGTAATGCTCAATGTTTTTCAACCCACTCTTTGTTAATTTTGATCAATAAAAATATTTACGGATACAACTAATTAATTACATTATACAGCTCCTGTACACCTGTGCTCATTCTTCTATCCTTCAATCTGCATCACTCTGTTTTGAAATAGCTGCAACATCAGAACTGTTTAGTACAAACTTAGACAAACAAGTCTTTTTGAAATTCTTCCACTTTTGGCAAACTTTGATCAGCACAGGAATACGACTATCGATTTCAGTTCACCAAACCAAACGGCTTAACGAAAAATCTTGCAATCTTCTTTAATTACTTACACAAGCAGGAAATTATGTAAGCATCTCCAAGGCATCGAGGTTGAACCATTGCAGATTGCACTACTTCCCCTACAAATGTAGATATATTCACTTACATATATATGTAAAGACGAGTTAAACAAACAGAATTTGATACTCAAAACATGTAGAACCTCTCCTTATAATTAGAGATACATTTCTAAAACGATGACTTTCAGGGAAAACTTTAATTTTTCAAACAAACAAATCAGTAACATTTAAATGTTAGAAATGTAGTAGTGGTGGCATTTAGGAACTTCATATAACTTCATAGATTGAAAACAGAAATGTCTCTCTAATATTAGAATGGACTAAAAAGGAAAATGCATATCTAGTTTTAGAACAGAAAACAAAGGCAGACATGCAGATTGTGAAATTCATGTTTTTAAGTTATATTGTACCTGAAATTAGTTCCCCATATAAGTTGGACCTCTCATTTGAGACTCGCGGTGCAGTTGCCACTCTCTGTCTTGGAGATACTGCAGAAGTGGTGGCTGCTCAGCTCGTAAGTCTGTCCCAACACCACATCCATAAGGGCTTGGTCTTTGGTAACCAAGAAAGTGCTTCTCCCTTCTTTGTTCGTCCGCGCCATAAACAGATGAGCCCTGATGCAATTGTGGGTTGTCCAAGTATACCATCTGATTAGAAGCCAAAGGATTTCCCCACCTGTCAAAAAGATCAAACCTTGAAGCATCCTGCCTGTGGAAGTTTCCAAATTCTCCAGGTGTATTAAACTGAACTGGCCATGGGTGACCATAAGCTTGCTCGAGATTGTGATTGTTTCTATACTGATAAAGCCATTCAGAAGAACTCAGTCCAAGGAGCGGCGAGTAACCATCAATAAAACCTGGTAGACGCGGACTAAATGGTCCATGAGTTGGAGAGTATCTGCTAACGGGTGATGCACCTAGAATACCCTCGGCTTCTCTAATCCCAACACCGGTTTTAGACTCTGGAAAACTTGATGAATGGCCTCTAAACCAAATAGCATCAGCAGGTAATTGTGGGGCAGAAGGCAATGGAGCCACATATGGAGGAGACGAGTTATGGGTGGTTGCAGAGACATCTTTTTCATTTATGGAGAGACCAGCTAAAAATGCAGAAGGGATTTCCTCAATAGGGCTCAACTCATTTCTATGAAAATCCCTTTGTCCTTTCTCTCTCTCAACATGAATGCTTTCTCTATTGAGCACCCAACCACTGAGTGAGGGAGGCCCAACAGGATATGATGCTGAATCCTTCAAGAGAGGCTCCTGCTGCTTATATGGCTTGTTGAATCTGAAATTAGTGGTATCAGGATGGAAATTTGAAGAATCAAGCTGAGCTTGGTTTTGCGGGACAAATAAGGATGTTGCGCGGCGTAAAATGTCATCAGAAGGAACTGTTTGGTCATTGTTCCCTTCGGAAGACATTGGATCTTTTGTGGTATTAGAAGCATACATTGGTTCTGAATTATGCCTTGTGATAGGCTTAAAGAGAATGACTTCTTCCTCTTCCGCGACAGCAGATTCATCCTTCCCATGATGGTGAACTTGATTTTCCGTAGAAGTTTCTTTCTCAAATAGGTTTTTATCTTTCACTTCAGTATCAGAACTGGACTTCATCACTTCTGCTTCTCTCTGGCATGTAATTTTTATCAGATCTTCTGCATAATATTTTCTTCCCAATTTATCATAAGAAATCCACTTCCAAGAATCTCTGGATCTCTCAACAATTTGCATAGCAGCATGAAGGATGCGATGAGCTCGACTTACATATCTATTCTCACAATTTCCCATGTGTTCCCTGTGAGCTGAGAAATCCAATGGCATATGTGCATGGGCTAATGGTGAAAATCCCCTCAACTCGTAATCTTCCCACAATGCAGTATGATCTAGAAACTTGACTTCACCCTCTTTATTATCAAGCCGGTTCAGAAGGTTACAAAAAACACCAAAAAAGTATGATGTAGCACTCCTAACTTTTTCATGAGCACCATATGTTTCTGCTTTGTCAAGCATTCCAACCAACCACTCAACAAAAACAAGCACTGCGACTAACAGAGGGCAAGAGTCCAAGTGACTACCTTCCATACATCTCTCAAGAAGGCGACCCATGCAAATGAATGTAGCAATCCATACCAGTTTTCCCGCATCAGACTGCTCCATCTCATTTTTCTCTATTGGGTTTTTGACTTCTGGGCTCTCTGTCAGATTATGGATGATGAAGATGAATATGGAAACAAGTTGAAGGGATCGATAAGGGCCTCTTCTGGATGAATCCATACAATCATAGGACTCTAATGAGGCTTTTAGTTCTGTTTCACTGAATTCAAGCAAAGCTTCCAACCTTCTCATCATTGAAGAAAAAGCGCAATGAAAGTCCTCTGAACTGCATTGCATGAAACAAATTGTTGCTTATTATGTCAAAACTAGAGAAAAACTTAATAAAAACATCACAGGCTTTAGTAATTTAAATGCAAATGTGGAATCGGAAACACCAACAATGCATAAATTAACAGCTTGTGTAGAATTGGTGCAAAATTGATTTTCCTAATCTGGAGTGATTTTGATTGCACTTGTAAGGTTAAGATAAAAATCTTGCTAGCTTGGTTGAGCCAGACTTGGTCTAAGCCTGATTCTCTATGATAGAACAATAGAAGCAGGAGTTTCTTTTAAGGTCTGCATAAATTACTTTGACATTCCCCTTTAGAACACTGGCATCACAGTAGTCGGCCTTCTTCTCTCCACGGCTCCACCCCTCTGTTTTAGTTCTTTATCATTAGAAATCTGAGAGACATGGTTAAAATGCAACTTGGCCTACCTAAAAGGCCTCCGGGCACAACTACCTACTTGAAGTCTAAAGAGGAACCCCATGAGGGAAAAATAACAATGTTCAGTCCTTGGCTGACCGTTGAAGGATCTTCTTCTGAATACAAGAAAAAAAATCCAATAGAACTTGATCCTCTCTGTATAATAGCTATGAAAATAAACCCAGTGCTTGTTGGAAAGATCCTTCTTTCCGGTGCTCTCTCTTAGCAACAGAAAGGAGTCTATCTATATATTCCTGACTTTGCAAGATCCCCCAATACACTACATAAAAACTAGTAGATCTATGGAAACAACCTGACCACATCTACAATAATTGCAATACGAAGTAGAGGGCTTTTTCATAAAAATGCAGTTGTAGGGGATATGTGTATTCAAAATAAATTCAGCTTTTCTAAGAATAAAGCATCAAGTTTATCTACATTTAAAAGTAATCCAATTTGTAGAGAATTTCACTGTTACTGATGATACAATCACATCAATGATCCAAAAATATCAAAACCACAAAAAATCACCTAAGTCAATAAATTTTTTAAAAGGTTTCACTTTGGGATGCCATTAAAGTCCTTAAACCAAATTTGTTACTAAGTTAGCAAATAAGACCCTTATAAATCACTTATCTTATTCCCCACATACTAGATGTTGGACAGGGGCATCACAGAGTTTCTAGATCTTTTAGTGCATGTCAGTCGCTAGATTATTAAATGAGGATGGTAAAATGTCACAGAATGACCAGATATAACAGCTCATAAGCATTTCATCAAAAAAATGGGTAAAAGTAAACTCCAGGAAAGCAAAACTATGATGATACCAAGATACAACAGCATATAAGAAATTTTCAAACACCAACAAACACTCCAGGAAAGCAAGATTACACTAAATAAAAAAAGAAGATAGCTGACAAGAAATATGACAAAACTTGATATTGAAAGGACAAATGCTTCACTAAATACCTGGATTTTACAAAAAAGAAACTTGTCATTCTGACAAGAAGAGGCCATAAATCAGTTACTCCAGATGAAACATGTTCAGTGGCTTCCAACTTCTTGTTATTTGAGGAACCATTGGGTGCATATGACTTGGTCCATGAGCAACTTCTTTCAGATGGTTTTAAAAGGTCAAAATGCACCTCACTAGAAAGTGAATGCAATGGATAAGACCTGTTCTGCAATGTTCCAGGAAACAAATCAAACAATGAAGAACTACTGAGACCCAAGAGAAACACTCGGAAGAAAAGAGCTATCTAGGAATAAAATTACCATTAGCGTGACTTTTCAAATAGTTGTTCTTACCTTTTCAAAGAGTAACATTAGGTTATCCCAAGCGTCAGGAAAAGGTTCTTTAATAGCCAGACTTCTAACACAGTGATACAAGGCAAGGAAATCATCGCCAACGTATGTTGCCAATAACGCCAACTGCAAATGGACTTAGATAGTTACATGACTTCTAAAACAGTATAGCATTAGGATACATTTCCAAACTTCACAAGTTATTTCCTCCAGGAAACTGGTAGAGTGAAAGATGCTTATGTTATGATAAGACAGAAGATACCTGATTTTGGGGATTTCCACTATCTGGACAAATGATTGCTGCTTCGAAGTAATAGCTGGCTGCAACAGACCACTTACAGTTTCGATTATCAGATTTTTGACAAAGTTCCCTGTATCTAGCAAGATCCCCAAGACAAACTAACAAACGATGGCAGGTATATTGGCATTTAAGAAATTTTGTTGGTTCAACCATAAAGGAGCTGTCATCCTTGTTATCCAGCAGCAGTTCCTCGTGAAGCCCACAACTTTTTTTAATTTTTCTGATCAAATCCTTGTAAAATTCACTTGCCTCAGACAGAAAAGATTTAAATCCTTCCATATGATCGTCAATGCTGTTCTGCACACTAGCAACATCTTGTGGAGTTCCTGATTTTTTATTCTCTGCACTACCAGAAAATTGCCGTATTCTTCTACGAAATTCATCAATATGCTTGTAGTGAAGCTTCCACAAACAGTATTCAACATCTTGAAGTTCAATCACCTCATGATCATTCAGGATCATTTCCTCATAACCAGAGCGAGCTTTACGATACAAGTCTTGAACGTCTATTCGCAATAATTCTTTAGAATGAATCAATGCCCACAACTGTTTTTCTGCATCAACAACCTGAAAAGAGAAAAGTCAATAGCAAGGAATTTTACCCGCACATGATTTTCAGTTAGAAAGCAATGAAACTTCAAAATTACCTCATCAAATTTATTCTGCTTTTCCATATTATCTTCATCCACAATAGGTGCATAAGTTTTCATAATAACTGTGACAAATGTCTTCACTTGTACCCAATCTCCTAATGCATGGAGCACCTACGCCTGTGTTTCTGCCTTTCGGCAGTTAAAGCAACCCATGCATCAGTACTTCATAAAGAAAGATAATGGGGAAATGGGGATAAGAAAAAATGAGGGGGAAAATTTCATAGTGTAAGTTAAGATTCTGATCATTAATTGGAATAAAAAATCATTTTAATAACTGTTATTATCATAAAGATGGAGAAGTGGTATGAACCATTAATTTGTTTAGACATCATTGTTGTGTTGAAACTCTGTGGAGATTTTCTGAGTTCCATAAATATCTGATTGGATTCTGATCTCAAATAGGTCAGATACACTACAATGAAGTTCAACTTAAGGTAAACCAAACAAGACAAAGAGCAGATTTTAGTACGTTTATAGTTATAACGCAAGTTATGTAACTCATGATTGAGTTTCATCTGCCGTGTGATCCTTAAAATATACTACAACTGAGGCAATTATAACAAGAGACTTAACAACATTCATACAATAAGACAAAACCACATTAGCATACATATATATATATATATATATATATATATATATATATATATATATATTGTATTCTGCCAATCAATTGCGGTACTATAATTTATGGTTTGCCTCATAATACATTCACGTAATGGTGAATCCACATCTCCTCAATGCTTCATATATATGAATGTAGTCCCTAAAAGTTACTGTTTTTGGAATTTATGAGAGCACAATGCTTTTTTACCCTTTGGCACATTATAGCATACACCGAAATAGTCTTAACTTGTAGACAATTTCAAAATCCAAAAGAAACACTTATCTTCAAAGTCAATGGAAATTAAACTTCAAGTGAGTCCTTAACTATCATTTCAAATTACCATCTTTAAAAAATGAAACAGAAAAAAGGGAAATGAAGCCACATATGTAACCGGCAAGTAAAATCAAGCCAGGAGAAAAACAAATTTACAGTGATCATCATAAAAAAGTTTGTAACTTGAAGCCTGAAACAAGCAGTAACTCAACTTACTTAAATCAAGTTACTAAACAGAATAATTAGACAATTAATCATTAACAATTTCACACCAACCAGTACTATTTATGTCTTTAATTAGAAAATAATTGCAGGAAAAACAACCCAGATAAATTAACAGAGTGTGTTTAATAATCCATAACAAAACCCCCAATAAAGAAAATTCCAAAAACCCACATCAAATTTCACACAAAAGATTTCTAGAAAAAGGGGGGAAAATAAAATTAAAACCATTAATTTGCTATGATCAGAAATAGAGGTAATTGGTTGAGATGAAGCAGGCTACCTGAATAATCCACGGATTACACCAATTAAGCAAACAAAAGACACATGAGAGTCCCTACTAAAGCTTGAAGAGAGAGAATTAAGCACTGCACAAAGTTACACTTTAGAAGTGTGAGAGAGAGAGAGAGAGAGAGAGAACTGAGAACTGAGAAGTGCGGAAAAAGGGAGATGCTAGAAGAGAAAACAGGATTTGGCTAAACGTTACTCTTAGTTGTGAAACGGACAAACCAAAAGGTGGCTAATAAGTGGCTTGTCTTAAAGACATACAGAAAAAGACCGTCTTGCCCTTGGTGGACCTTTAATAAGTATATATAGGAATTAGGACGTCCTCGGCTATTACAAATTTTTTTTAAAAAATTATCACTATTATTTTTTCACATAAATATTCGTAAAAAATATATATATTTTTAAATATAATATTTTTATTATTAAAATAACAATAATTTAGTAAAGTGGAGTTATCACCATTGTCATCTTATCTGACTAAATTTATGAGATCCCTTGTAATCCAATCTACGCTGTCAAAGAATGTATTCTTTACTTTTTAATCTCAAATTTGGGGAGGAGTTAACATGAAATTAATTTTATTTAATTAATCAATACAGTACGTATGCGGGAGATGATCGCTCTCACTGTATGTCAGTACTGTATTGGTCAATTGACCAACTTACTATGAAGTTAATTTCATGATAATCGAATCTCCCAATTTATATGTCTGTCTGACTACATAAAGAAATGTTTAGTTTGACAAGTCTAATTTTTTCTTTACTAACTCTAAAACAATTCTTAGTAAAATTTATATTAAATATGAAATTTAAAATTATTTGTGATAAACACTTGAGTAGAATACTATATATATATACCATCATCTCCAAATATATAATCCATTATTTTTATATTTATAAATACAAATGACCTTATATTTTTAAACAACAAATATAAGTATTTTTAGGAATTTAATATTAAATATAAAAAATATATATTCATTATTATTGTTCTAAACTTTTTTGAAAGTTAATAAGAATAATTTAGGTAAATAAATCTTTTTACTCTCCTTAAAGGAAGTATTATTATAATATTATTCTGCTCTTACCCCAAGTCTAAACCAAAAATATGTAATAGAAAATTAGTAAATGAATTAATCACGAAACATATGCTATTATAATATTATTAATAGTCATATTATTGTGCTTAGACTAGCGAGCTAGCAACCCAATAGATCTGAATGATTTTAATTTACTATATGATTTTTAACCTAAATTGTCAGGTCTATTTGTGAGTTTAATTAGTACTCCCTCCATCCCATTTTAATAGACGTTTTAGGAGAGTTTTTTTTTCCCAAAACATTTGACGCTCTACAATCCCAAAAATATTTTGCCATTTATTTTCCGGATCTACCCTTCCTTCTCTACCACTATTAATGCCTATTGAAAATAGTTCCGATTAGGATATTAAAAATAAATTCATCTCCGGCACGGCGATCGGACTACTAAATCCATCTCCGGAAATTAAAAAATTTTGAATTAAAAAATCATCAGATCCTGAAATTTCAATAGGCATTAATAATGGTAAAGCCATGAAGAAGATCAAATCCGGCGGGTGAAGCCATGAACGGTCAGATCCAGCGACGAAAAAGATCCGGCGGGTGAAGCCATGAAGAAGATCGGTCAGATCCGGCGGGTGAAGCCATGAAAAAGATCTGCGATCGGCGATCGGCGATCGGCGATCTGAACGGTCAGATCCGTCGACCGGCAAACCCATGAAGAAGATGAATTCATCTCCGGCGACCGGCGATCGGCGATCTAAACGGTTAGATCCGGCGGGTGAAGGGTGATTCGGATGATCTTCAATGGAGTAGATCTTAATTCTGGAGAGAGAGAGAGAGAGAGAGAAGATGAAGGCTTGCATCCTACTATCGGTAATAGGAAGAATGAGTGAGAATTTTTAGAAGAAAACAGAAGCATTAATGGGATAATATATTAATTAAAGGTAAAATAGTAAAATTGTATTCATTCTTAATTTACGTGAAAACTTGTAGAACGTCTATTAAAATGGGATGGAGGGAGTAGCTTGTATACGTTCAAGTTTATTCACATAATAAATAAATAAATAAATAAGCAAACACAATGGGCCTTAGATATGGAATAGTCATAAAATAGTTATAAGCTTTAATATCAAAAATATATATAATCCATTATTTTTATATTTATAAATTCAAGATTTAAAATAATTTTTAGGAATTTAATATTAATTTTTAATAATTAAAAATTATTTTTAATAATTTTTATAATTTATTTCCTATTTTTAAGTATTTTTCAAAAAATAAGTGTCACTAAAGGGTCCTATAGCGACAAAACCGTCGCTATAGGTGTTCTTGGTGTGTTCTTGAGCCGGCCCATATTTTCATGTCAGACTTCGAGGAATGAGGTTTGACAGATTTTCTTGAATGTATACAAGTTATAACTAGATCATAGATTAAAATTCGGTCAAACCTCATACCTCGAAGTCTGACATAAAAATCTGGACCGGCTCAAGAACACACCAAGAACACCTATAGCGACGGTTCTGTCGTTATAGGACCCTTTAGTGACACTTATTTTCTGAAAAATACTTAAAAATAGGAAATAAATTATAAAAATTATTAAAAATAGTTTTTAATTATTAAAAATTAATATTAAATTCCTAAAAATTATTTTAAAGCTTGAATTTATAAATATAAACATATGCTATTATAATATTATTAAACATATGTAATATAAGTATATATAAAATTATTTTTATATATATTTTTGATATTTTCATAAAATATTGTATTTGTATGGTAGGTTCACAAACATTAAAAAATTTCCTAGGTTGGTATTTTCAACCTAGGAAATTAAATAGAGAGGACAACTGACAAGTGTGTATTAGGTCATGGATATGGCCCACATGGGTGTACGTGGTCGTTCTCGAGTTGATGATGTGTCCCATGAACAATATTTTCAAAGATAAAAAGATTGAAAGCACAATTCATTCCATGGTAGCATTCAGCTGTGCTTATCAGGCTGTCTGCTCCATCTTTTCCACTCAATTTTTCATTTGACTACATGGCCAATATTTAAAATTGTATTTAAGGCTTTTCTTTGTATGTAAAAATAATAATATTTCAATAAATACTCAACAAAATAAAAAACGAAATAATTATTGTTTATAATATTTTAATAATATATAATATAATGGGTCAAATTTATAATCTTATTTAAGTCCATATACAGATATACGTTACAATTTTAATTCAAAGAATTATGGTCAAAAATATTACTCCTTCCGTCCCATGATAAAAAATTTAGTGGAATTTTTACGTATATTAAGAAGAGGAGTAAAATGACAAAATTACCCATAATAAATGTCATTAAATATGGAGAGAGAATTAGAATAATAAAAGTATGAGATATTTAATGCTATAAGCATAATAGGAAAAATGTGTAAAAATTAGGTTATTAAAAGAAAATGAACATTTAACATGGAACTATTCAAAATAGTAATAAAAACTTTTATCCTGGGACGTAGGGACATAATAGGAAGTTAATAATTCAAATTTGAAACAAAATACTCCCTCCTATTCATATTAAATATCTTTTTAGAGTTAAGCACACTTATTAAGAAATAACACAAAATATCTTTTGTATCCCTAATTAATTATTTCTCTCTCCACAATGGTCCATGGAATTGCATTTACTAAGCATATTAAATAGAGGGGTAAATTAGGAAAAAATAGTGCAATATTGCATAAGGATTCCAAAACGACACTTATATTGAATAAAATGAAACTCTCCAAAACGACACTTAATATGAAATAGGAGGGAGTAGTAGTTGTGATCTGATGGTCCAGAATGGGGAGTTCATTGTTTTAAGTAGAGGACAGCCTCACCATAACTCTTCCCTTTATTGAATTGGAGTATTATGAAGTACTCCGGTAGATGAGATATTTTCTTTGTAGCTAATTTTCTGGTTGTTTGTTGGAAATGAAGAATGACACGTTTCAGGGCCCATAAATATGAGGATCGAGTAGCATATAATATGTGATTAGGACAGCTTCAACATTTCGATTGAACGAAAGGACAAGTTACTAAGCCAGTAAACCAACCGAATACTCGAATACTCTTAAGTCGGACTCGATTTAAAAAAATACGCTTCGATTAAAAAAGAATTAATCTATATCATAAATATCAATTCTCTTTTCATATTACCCTAATTACTAATATGTAAGGATGTAAATTAATGAATCGAATCGAATCGAAACAAACAGACCTAAGTGAGAATGTATTGAGTATCTAATCGAATATGTATCGAATCACAATTGATAATTTAAGTAGTTTAAATCTTAAACGAGTCGAGTATAACCTTGCTCAGATTCAATTAGTATATTTTAATCAAACTATTTTTAAACAAGTAATATGGTACAAAAGTTATAATATATCACAAATTAAAATTCCTTTATTTTCCTTAGCAACTCACAAATATGGTGTAAGAAAATTGTTATATTTTCCATACTAAATTCACAAACAAAACTAAGGAAAGTTAATTTCTTATTATTTTCTTTTCTATCATTTCTTGAGTTAAAAATCCTCAAGAATCCAAGTCAGATATACTCACAAAGAGTAAGTTTCATTTTTATTTCCTTCCAAAATTGATAAGAATATTTTACAAAGGAAAAAGACGGGGGTTTAATTTAATCAAACCTTTTGTAATACTATAATTTTTTATTTTTCACAAATGTAGAAAAAGATATTGATGGTGTATAAGTAAAATATCAAAGGTTAGGTGGTGTTTCTTTGTGTCTGAGTGTTTCTTAATTCACATGCCTCTGATTCGGTCAGAGACAAATCTTGTTTGATAATTCTTTTTTTGACTCTTAATGCTTCTTTATAGTTTAATCGTTAAGACATAAACTCAAATCTTAACTATGAAGAGTTGTCTCTTTATAGTTTATTTAAAATTTATGGACAAAAATAGTCTCAATAAATATTGTACTCCTTCAATTTCAAATTTTAAGATTATTCAAATAAATTTTTTAAATAACTCAGAGGGTTAAAATGATAAAATAGTGTCATTTAGATGTTTTACACTTTTTAGTTATCAAACAATTTTTTAAATTTAGATGTTATTTTATTCAGATGATCTAATTTATTAACATTTATTAACTATTCAGATCTTATTTACTCAATTTTATTAAACACCGTCTTAGTCTCGTTAATTTCATTTCTTTTTATCTATGTACTAGCGATAACCCGTGCCTGAAGGCACGGCAAAACGAAAAATTAAATTAAAATTTGAAAAAGTACTACATTACCTAAAAAAATTTTGCAACCTAAAATAACTTACAATCAGACATAACTATTATCATAATTCACCACACCACAAAAATAATTAATACATACTCAATCATCAACACATATCCAACCACCAAAACATCAATCTAGTCACTACTAATTTCAAAAAAATTCGGCAGAATTTCCTTTAAAAATAGACATCCAGAAAAATCTAAACTTGTCTACAAAAATTACAATCATCAATAAATATCCAAACCACCAAAACAACTATTATTCCATACCCAAAATTATCATAACAATGTATAATTAGTTAACTTTACAAAAGACGGAACACAAAAAATAAATACATGCAAAAAATAGAGAAACAACTTCGTATTCTTTACAGCTTACACCAAGTATCTTTCGATGTATACCTGAAAATATTTGAAATATAAAAATTATCGCAATATGTGAGGCAAAATAAAACAATTGTAAATCCGAAACTTAAAACCCCTTACTTTACCCTAAATTATCTAAAAAAACAAATGAGCACACACGTGTATGTAGTGGGGGGGGGGGGAATGATTTAGATTGATATAAGTAAACTGAAAATTGTTATGATTCACTAATACGAAATAATAAATCTTATAATTAGTAGTACTTTTAGTCTTTTAGATTGTTAACAATATTTCATCATTGCAATGATTAAAACTAAATGTATCTATGTCAATTTTGAATTTGAAAACGTCTCAAACAAGTGAAGTATTAAATAGGAAGGTATAAAAACATATAGACTCAAAGACACAAACTATGTACCAACAGTTAACCATTTCAGAAAAACAAAGATTCACTTTAGGTTGAACCAAATTTCTGAAACTAAATAGTTGGAAGAGCAAATGAGGACATTCATACAACATTACATGGTCACGCACTATTTCAGAATTAAGTACCTTTTGAAGTTTCACAATATTTTAACAAAAAAACAGTCTTAAAACAAAAACATAGTCCCCTAATTAACGACAAAGAAGAAATAACGACAAATTTACAAATCAAATTAAAAAACAAAGATTGATTATGGGTACTCGCTAATAAGAAACACGTTGTAAAGAATGTTAGGAAATACACTTTCTTTTATGCCTTTATATAATTGACCTATATTTTTGTATTTAATTTCACGCTATTGTCCAAATTCCCAAACAACATAAATCCCCAATGAATTACTTACTCATCTTCGACTCAATCCCCATTTTACATACCCATCAAAGTAAAATAATAGAAAGGCATAAATTACTTACTCATCTCCATTTTACTCCTCAGAAATTGCAGCACAGAACCACAGAGAATGGGTCATCATACGATTGTTTCTTTCGCTATGGAGATGATACGAAGGCTAACTCGATGCATACTAACCAAAACTCAATTTTAGAATTGTACCAAGCTTAGTGATTGTTTGTTGTGATTCATTTTTGGCAGAATCTTCGTCTCTCTAATTTAATTTAGCCAATGCTTTGTTATCCCAAACCTATAATCTCCTTCGTTATTCAAAAAACTTCACAGAGTCTAGACAAATCTGTATTACATAGTTGAACGAAGAACAAAATCTTAGGGGATGGTCGTAAAATTGAGCGCATGGAAGATATAAGGTTGGGGTTTCAGTAAAGAGAAAAATTGGAGTTTAGGATTGTAAAAATGTTGTGAATATAGAGAGGTAGAGGAGATAAACGGGGAGTGAGAAGACAAAAAACAAAAAAGTTTTTTATTTGATTAGAATTGACTCAGTATTGAGACGCAAGCGTCAATTGAAGAACTAAGTTAACTAACATATGAATAAAAAAACAATTCAAGCAATATATTTAATTAACCCATACAACAAAGTATAAGAATACTTAATCCAATTTCACATGAATTTAAGCATGTGGCATAATAATTTCAAAATGACATTAAATACTCCAAATTCATGTTTAATCCAATATATTTAATTCATGTTTCAGTGAACTACAAAGTAAATGACATTAAATACTCCAAATTCTATAATAATAGCAATACTAATAAGGACAATACTCCAAATTCTATATTAATAGCAATACAAATAAGGAAAACAATGACATATACTATACATGTTTTCAAAGGAATGTCATTGTGCATATATTAACCATTTGTATATGAAACAAAGCATAAATTCTTCCAGAAATCTACCCAAATGAAGTATTGCCTTATAAATTAAAAGAAGTATAGATTATTGAACTCACGAACTTATGTGCATAGTACATGATATGATAAATTGCCTAATCCCCAAAATTTAAGTACTAAAAATACTTCACCTCAATAATCCTTCAATATTCACAGTGATAGTTATTACTGAAACCATGTACAGAAATTGAAATGTACACCAATCAATTTAAAATACTTCATTTGTTCCACATTTAAGGATGTAGTTTGGTTCAACATTTATCATTAAAATAGTTATTAGTTTAATAGTAGTCGAGAAATAATTATGATACACTTGAGAGTTGTCGTCATTTTATAGTATGATGACTTTTATTGTGCAACACTATATTTCTTGAAGGAACATATGGATTATAAGTAAACAGTAGAAAAGTTGAACAAAATATGAATTATGACTGAAAATTAGTACTTTCTACACCAATCAGAAGTGTTAATTTGGACGTCGAAAAGCGATTGAACCCGTTATTGCTTGAACCAATTTTGGTATAGAATGCGTTAGTTTGGCAGAATCACAGTTTTAATTCACACACCCAAAATATTCATTCAATGATCAATTTAAATAGATATAAAATTACGTACAGATTTAGAGGGAGAAATTGAGTAATTCTAGAAGTTGAATTTTCGTGTACCCGAAATCTTTATAAACTTGGAATTGAACTGTGCACTTCTTCGATCTTCATTCTTCTTCTTGATTGCGGAGGAAAGAGATGATTGATTTTGAGATAAGGAAAAGTGAAAGATTAACGCTTGAGTGGGGAATTGATGAAGAAGTGGAACGATTTAATACTTGGGTGTGGAATTGAAAGGAGAGAGGGATAAGAGGGAGAAAGCAAAGCAATTCGGTTGTCAAACTCGGTAAGGACGGACGAAAATGAAACAAACTCAACGGGTGGAACACAGGACGAAAAACTTGGGCTTCATCAACGTTTCAAAGGGAATTGAAGAATCAGAAAATAAATGAATGAAACAAATCCACATACATGTGAACACAGGAGGATAGTACTACAAATCAAAAAATAAATAGACTTTAATCTCTAAATAAAAGCAATATTAATAGAAAATCCAAATATTAATATACATTCAAAAGAACACTCCATTAGAAATACCAAATTTATCCCACAATTACATCAAAACAAACATACAAAACTCATAAATTATTGTTTGATTGACAAAGAATATACTGGAAAAAGAGAAATAGATACTAAAAACCCAAGAACAATAAAATATAAATTTTGATAAATCAAAAATGAATTCTCTTAATTTCTATTAAAAATCCAAATTTCTCTGATAATTTTTTTTACCAGATTTTGTAAACAACCAAATAGTGAAGATAGTACCTTCAAATCGAGCCGCTTGCAAGTCCAGGTCCAATTCTTTGGAATCAATGGTGGAACAACCACCCTTACTGTTTGATTGACAAAAAATATACTGGAAAAAGAGAAATAGATACTAAAAACCCAAAAATAATAAAATACAAATTTTGATACATCAAAAATGAATTCTCTTAATTTCTAATAAAAACCCAAAAAATGGATGCTTTGATACTTTTGAATTAATACATCTGTTGGCAGCTCATCATGATACTTGAGTTTGAGGAGAAAATAGAAGCTAATTTGGATGACATAGAAACTAATTAAACAATTCAGTGTATTCATGAAAAAAATATATTTGAAATGCTTTTGATTTCATAAGTTGTCTTACAACAGGAATTCCGTGTGACAGAAATAATCAAACATAAATTTCACTCAAAGTAGTAATACAAAAAAGTAAAAAGTGGATTGAATTTTGGCATACCTTTGGTGTTCGATGCCGGCGGCGGAGAATGAGTTTGATTAAACTGTTATGGATATGGCTTGATCAATTAATCTAAACTCTCTCTCTCATTTGATGATCGGCCCTCACATGATTCGGTAAAATTAAATCTGTAAAAAGCAAACCCAAAAATTAAAAGGTACTTGAAAATATTCTTACTGTAGGGATTAATTGATTACTTTGATTACTCACGGTATGAATTATCAGCGTCCGACGAAGAGATTGAAATTGATAGTCGTCAAAATCGAGATAGAGATTGATCAAAGTATTTGAGGAGATGAACAGATGGAGATTTATAGAGAACTCTCAGCCTTGCACAAAAACACAAAACAATCCATCAATACAAAAAACATGAACAACTCACAACAAAATCCAAATTTCAAAAATACTCCAAAAACCCCCAATTTGAAAACCTAAATTTTGCAAATCGTGTGACTGTGTGTGGTACGTGTGTGTTCGTGATCTCTCTGTGTGTGTGTGCGCGCGTGATATCTGTGTGTGTGTGCATGATGTCTGTGTGTGTGGGTATGAGAGAGAGAGACAGAGCCCAGAGGGTATGAAATTTGAATAAGGGTTTGGGCATTTTTTTGTTTTTTGTTTGGCTGAAATGAAATTAGCCATTAGAGCCTATAGATTAAATCTGAGCCATTGGTTGTTGAAGCTTTAATCTAGACCGTTCTTTGTTGAAGCCACTCTGTAGAATGAAAAGTAAAGTTTATTTAAGTTATTTATATATTAAAGCAAATTCATACATCTAGCTTAGTAAGGCATAGTAGCAAATTATGATATTATGAATACAAATAGCCCTTACTGTACATGTGGTCAGGAGCGTTGGTGTTCCATCAAGTATAAAAGTACGCAACAAATGTTCCTTGGAGGGGATTCAAACTTCCACATCTGAAGCGCACCAGTGCTTACAAGCGATTAAAAAATAATAGGGAACTTACAAGATTTAAAGGGTAGTACGGAATAAACATTAAAAAAAGTAACAACAATTTAAAGAAAATAAAGGCTTGAGCTTCTTCAACAAAAAATTATAGAAAGAATACCCAATACAATTATCTGCACAGAGAGGATGATACAAAAAAAAATTGAAACAAAAATAATAGGGAACTTACAAGATTTAAAGGGTTAAGATTTCATCAGGTGATTGTGTGAGAGAGATCTAGAGAATTGAAGTGAAACCACCAATTTAGCACTGCTTCAAACGAATCTTACCGCGAAAAATCTGAGAAAACCACTAACTACAAGAAGAACCAGCCAAAAATAAAACAGTATAATCTATAAAGAAGAACTTAGTCTTGCAAAATCCATCAATTTTTCATATAGGGCTTCTCAGAGATAGTCGTATCTTTGTATCCAGAGCTTCTCAAAGATTGTGCAAATAGAAACGCTCTCTGGTTATTCCGTAGCCTTATTTTTCGGCAAAACTAATGATTTGGCCACTAAAGTTGGCACGTTTTACTGAATACCCGATTGAACTTTTAATTTTTCAAATTACATCACTGAACTAATTAATATTTTACAATTAAGCCATTCCGTTAAAAAATATTGACAGACGTTAAATAATTGCTGACATGACGCTGACTTGGCAAAAAATTAAAAAAATAATGTTGACGTGGCAAAAAAAATACATAATACTCATTTTAAAGTTTTAAAAATAACAAAAATATAATAAAATAAAACAGATTTTTTTTTTAAAAATATAATTTTTAATAAAAAATAGATTTTTTTAAAAAAACATATTTTTTTTAAAAAAAATATAATTTTTTAAAAAAAACGGAACTTTTTAAAAAAAACATAATTCTTTTAAAAAAGCAGATTTTTAAAATAAAACAAATTTTTTTTAAAAAAACAGATTTTTAAAAACATAATTTTTTTAAAAAATAGATTTTTTTTTAAAAAACATAAAAAAATTTTAAAAGGTAATTTTTTTAAACAACGTACTTTTTTATAAAAAAACATAATTTTTTTAAAAAAACGGAATTTTTAAAAAAAACATATTTTTTTTATAAACAGATTTTTTTTCAAAACGTAATTTTTTAAAATACGTAAATTTATTAAAAAGCGTCATTTTTTTTCAAAAAACAGAATTTTTTTAAAAACATACTTTTTTAAAAAAGCATAATTTTTACATAAATTTTTAAAAGCTGTTTTTTAAAAAAAATTACGTTTAAAATCTGTTTTTTAAAAAAAATATGTTTTTTAAAAATCTGTTTTTTTTAAAAAAACTATTTTTTTAAAAAGTTCCGTTTTTTTAAAAAATTATGTTTTTTTTAAAAATGCATTTTTTTAAAAATTTACGTTTTTTTAAAAAATTTATTTTTTTAAAAAAAAATTATGCTTTTTAAAAAACATAATTTTTTTAAAAATCTGTATTTTTTTTAAAAAAACATAATTTTTTTAAAAATCTGTATTTTTTTTAAAAACATAATTTTTTTTAAAAAACAGATATTTTTTTAAAACACAGTTTTTTTTTAAAAAAAAGAGATTTTTAAAAAACATAATTTTTTAAAAAAAATGGATTTTAAAAGTATTTTTTTTAAAAAACAGCTTTTAAAAATTTATGTAAAAAGTATGTTTTTTTAAAAAAATTATATTTTTTAAAAAAATCTGTTTTTTGAAAAAAATGACGTTTTTTTAATAAATTTAAGTATTTTAAAAAAAGAACGTTTTAAAAAAAAATATGTTTTTTTAAAAAAAATTACTTATGTTTTTTTTTTAAAAATCTATTTTTTTTAAAAATCTGTTTTGTTAAAAATCTGTTTTGTTAAAAGAATTATGTTTTTGTTTAAAAGTTCCGTTTTTTTAAAAAAAATATGTTTTTTAAAAAAATTATGTTTATTAAAAAAATCTGTTTTTTATTAAAAATTATTTTTTTAAAAAAAATATGTTTTATTTTATTATATTTTTGTTATTTTTAAAACTTTAAAATGAGTATTATGTATTTTTTTTGTCACGTCAGCATTATTTTTTTATTTTTTTGCCAAGTCAGCGCCATGTCAGCAATTATTTAACGTCTGTCAATATTTTTTAACGGAATGACTTAATTGTAAAAAAATAATTAGTTCAGTGATGTAATTTAAAAAATTAAAAGTTCAATCGGGTATTCAGTAAAACGTGCCAACTTTGGTGGCCAAATCATTAGTTTTGCCCTTACTTTTCCTTTCCAAGTTCCTCTCTCTCCTCAAACTCATCAAGGCCATTCAATTCAAATAGGAAAGATCTGAACCGTCCTTTGTTGAAGCCCCTAAATTTGATTTGATGTCGTTGGATCTTGAATTCTTGGGATTGGAGCCGCTCTATTTTATTATATAGATATCTTGCTGAAAGAAAAATGTCATGGTCAGGAAAATGTACATATGTTGGACTATTTTTGGGACTGAAATTGGGCCTAGTTGGCATCGATTGGATCTTAATGACTCGCACGACTTGGGGCCTTAGACCAGTGTTACGTTCGTAATTGGCAAAAGAGAGAAAAGAAATCATATATATTTGGACAATATAATTCAACTAGTTGGGTCCCGTGCCTCCGACACTGTATGAATGGTGAATTTTATCTCGGCAAAAAGCACATTTTGGCCACTGTGGTTATAGTGATTTAACGAATTAGCCACTGTGCTTTCAAAATATTCAATTAGCCCATTGAGCATTTTAAAAATTAACAATCAACACATTCCGTCCAAAAAATTGGACGGACGTTAACAACCAGCTATTAAAAAAAATAAAAATTATGTGGTAATTACGTGGCAACAGATTTTAAAAAAAATTAATGCTGACGTGGCAAAAAATACATAATATTCATTTTAAAAATAACAAAAATAAAATAAAATAAAACAGATTTATTTAAAAAAATATTATTTTTAATAAAAACAGATTTTTTTAAAAAATATAATTTTTTTTTTAAAAAACGGAACTTTTGTAAAAAACAGTTTTTTTTTTAAAAAAAATTTTAAAAACAGATTTTTTTTAAAAAAATAATTAAAAAACAGATTTTTTTTAAAAAAAGCAATTTTTTTAAAAAACAGATTTTTCTGAAAAAAAACAAATTTTTTAAATTTTTTTTTAAAACAAATTTAAATATTTAAAGTACAAATTTTTCAAAAAGCGTACTTTTTTTGAAAAACACAATTTTTTTAAAAAACATAAATTTTTTTTAAAAAAAATATTTTTTAAAAAACAGATTTTTTTAAAAAAAAAAAAATTAAAAAACAGATTTTTTTAAAAACAGACTTTTTTAAAAAAATAATTTTTTTTAAAAACAGATTTTTTTAAAAACATTTTTTTTAAAAAAACAAATTTTTTTTAAAAACAGATTTTACAAATTTTTTTAAAAACAGATTTGAAATAATTTTAAATATAATTTTTAAAAATAATTTTTTTTAAAAACAGATTTTTTAAAAAAATGTTTATAAAAAAAATCTGTTTTTAAAAAAATTTGTTTTCTTAACAAAATCTGTTTTTAAAAAAATTTGTTTTTTTAAAAAAAATTGTAAAATCTGTTTTTTAAAAAAAAAAATTTAAAAAAATCAGTTTTTATATTTTTTTAAAAAAAAATCTGTTTTTTACAAAAGTTTCGTTTTTTTTAAAAATTATATGTTTTAAAAAAAATTGTCTTTTTTAAAAAAAATCTGTTTTTATTAAAAATAATTTTTTTTAAAAAATCTGTTTTATTTTATTATATTTTTGTTATTTTTAAAACTTTAAATTGAATATTATGTATTTGTTTGCCACGTCAGCATTAAATTTTTTAAAATTTGTTGCCACGTAATTACCACATAATATTTTTTTTAAAAGCCAGCTGTTAACTTCTGTCCAATTTTTTGGACGGAATGAGTTGATTGTTAATTTTTAAAAAGCTCAGTGGGCTAATTGAATATTTTAAAAGCACACTGGCTAATTCGTTAAATCACTATAACCACAGTGGCCAAAAGGTGCTTTTTGCCATTTTATCTCATACTTTGAACATCCCAGATGATTTATTGAGTGAATGGTGAAATATATGTTTAATAGTCCTATATTAAACATATATTTTTCTCAAAATTTTTATAAAATTCATTTACTATTTTTCAAAAATTAATTTCTAATTAATTCCTTAAGAAATTAGCTACCGTAAGTTTAACTCCAGAAATTCCCAAATCTTAGCTGGATCTTACACATGTTAACGTGAGCTTCCAGTTTAAATTTCATGGTCATCAGAGTTATAGAACTCCGGTTATAGCGTTTTTCGTCTGAAAAACCTAAAAATTGAAATGGTCATAACTTGTTCATTTTAAGTCGGAATGAGCTCATTTTTGGACATGATGTTCTTTATACCATATGCTTTCATGTCCCAAAAGGCTAGAATTTTTTCATAAATTAAGTAGCCAAAAATGCCCTTTTAAAATCTGTACAAAAACTTTTTGGTATTTTGCAGCTTTTGACTCCTTTGCAAAAATCAGTCCACACGAAAATTTATAACACCTTTTACAGTGATTCCACTTGGAGATGCTACAAGACTCATAGATCTAACTCTGGAATCTGACCACACTCAAAAATTTAAAATATAATAGGAGATATGATCAATTAAATTTCATGTTTTATTTTCACAAAAATCTAATTTTCAACCCAATGTGATTTCTAAGAAACTTTCATGTTTTCACATAATAACCAACATAACTCATCATAACAGTTACTAATACTTCATATACACATGATTTTCATCGGTCCAAAGCTTTTATAAACGTAACTAGATCATTTCCACAATTTAATAAGAATAAATATAAAGGGTCATTCACCATGCATGTGGTAATCCACATAGACAGATTATTCCAACAGAATAATAAAGAATGAAATAACAGAAGGATTCACCATGCATGCGATAGAGACCTCACAGACAGGTTATTCCCAACAGAATAATAAATAATGGAACCAGGTCCGGCGTAAACGTACAGACAGGATATTTCGACAGAATAGCGAAGACGGAACCAGGTCCGGCGTAAAATGCACAGACAGGATATTCCAACAGAATAATAAAAATTGGAATAACAGAATAATTTCACCAAGTATATGGTAGCCCGCGTATACAGGTTATTCCAACAAAATAATAAAGAATGGAATAACAGAAGTTCTCTTCATGGATAAGAAAAATATAATATTCCCTACCTTGGAAAAATTGGATACTGGAATAGTGAGGTAGCAGACTTCTTTTCTTCTTTCTCTCTATAATTTTTCTCTATAATAATCGCTCTAAAGCGTTTGTGAATTGGTGAGAAATAAAGGAGGAATGAACTTCTATTTATAGAAAAATATAGTTTCGATAATTGCACGTTTTGGGGCTCGAAAAATTTCAGTACAATACCTCCAACTTTTTCTTTATTTTTAATTTAGTCATGCAAGTATTATCAAACTTGCACCACCTCCCCTAATAGTAAATAATGTGATTCAATAGTAAATTATGTGAATCAATAGTTCTAGACATGAGAAAATACGAATTACAGTATAGTATCTCCATCTATACCTCCATTTTTAACTTAGTCATGCAAGTATTATCAATCTTGCACCAACTCCCCTAATAGTAATAAGAAAGTGAAACAATAGTATACACATATGAATAAATAGTTATAATCATGTAAAATAATAGCAATCAATTGCTCATTTATCTGGTTAAATACCCGATTGGTCAATATAACCTCCAGACATCAATTATTATCGAAATAATTGTCGATTTTCACTAACACAAATAATTTCAACACAATGAAACCATTTTTATCAAAAATATAAAATTTGAAATTTTGAAGTTTGTCTTTTCCCGAAAAAGTCAACTGTTGACTTTTTGACCAAATAGTGAATTCTGAAAAATTTTGTGTTTATAGACTATTTTTACTAATTTCATCGTTCCTGACACAAATATCACGTCCGCGTCTCCAAATTCAACTCCGAACACAACTTCAATTTTAATAACATTAATCATTAATATTATAACTCACAATATTTATCAACCAGGTCGTTCCCAGGAAAGAGGGGGCTTTCCGATAAGGATTTCTCCTTATTGGCGCGCAATTAGGTAACTAAACCTCTCCTTGGCAGAACTTCTAGACATTGTAAATATTGTAATTTAATAATATGAATAACTTTATCGTCTAAATTATTGATTTAATAATAATAAATATTATGCAGATGATACTGTGACAATAATTGAATCAATTATATGAGAGATATGATGCAGTAATTACTGTAGTAATAATTGAGTATAACTGAGTGACTTCTTACGTAAGCATCAATAATTAATACTGTGTTCTACTATGCAACCATGCATATTATTATACTTTTAACATCGGGTATTTCAACAGTTTTAACGGTAACACTTTCGCTGTTATTTTTATAAAAAAATAATTCTGTCGTTTTCTAACTACGACAATACTTCCGTTGTAGGGTCCACCAATGATTGTGTCGTCGTACGGATATTTCCCGACAAAAAGAATATTCTCCGACCAAATGAATATTTTATAACAACTTGCATACTTTGCAAAATTTATAAATACTACCCACAACTATAACATTATATCAAATCCACTCCATAATATAAAAAATAAAAAATTATTTCGAGAAAATTAAATATTTATTCATAAAATCTGGGGTCTCACAATCTCTCCTCCTTATGGAATTTCGCCCTCGAAATTTACGTACGTACTTGGTATTCGAAGAGATGAGAATACCTTGCTTTCTTTTCGAATTGTACCATTCCGGTTATTTACTATGTATCATGATTTTCCCATTGCTCATCTCCTGTATTTCAGATATCATTCTAGATTATATCTTCAAAACAAAGGTCAATTGACATATCACAAATTATCAATTTATCAAGTAAAAATTTTCAGCTTAGGTAAGTCACACACTAGCGAAGTATATTACTCGTCTCTCCCCTCCTAGTTCTAGACTCATATTTCCGCCAGCGACCATATCCCTAAGCTCTGATACCAAATGTGACGCCCCCAAAATTAGGTATACATCACCCATTCCGAGTCGCCAGATACATAGTACAAAATTCAGATACAACTTCATTTATACAACTGTTGAGCTGTCGTATAGAATACGACCACAGTTAACTGTGAGTTTTAATACAAATGTATGTAACTCTCATGGTGCCTCGATCACAACCTTACAATGGTACTTTACATAAAAGTATAGTCAAAGACTTTTTTAGAAATTAAAATCTTTAAGAAGTGCTCAAGGAAACCTTCGTACATGGGAGGCCATGCGTCTAGGTTATAATAGATATCATATGGCTACAGAATTATCCTTGGTTGACCCAATAGACCCCAAAAAAATGAGAAGATTACTATCATCTTCTTTCCAATGGTGAGTCTTCTCTTGACATATAACTATCTCTAAGTGAATATTATATTTCAAATAAACTCCAAGATCATATAAATTGTGCCCTTAGATATACTCAGCAAGTGGATGCGCACAACCCTGCATTATGATAACACGAGGTTGTATGTCATTAGACATCTTGTGTGATAGTGGCAAAATACCCTTCCAAAGTTGGATTCGCCTCACCCTATTTGATTCACCAAATATAACTACTAAATGATGTATAGAATACAACACACTTTTCTATACTGTTTAGGGAGAACCTCCACAGCTAGAGACCACTCTTCTATTCTTCTGTTATCCCAGCTCGACCCAGCTACACTCTTATTACCTGAAAGGAATTGTGAAGCAGAAAGGGTGAGCACAACTAGCTCAGTAAAGAATATCATGACTAAAGATAATTAAATTATCAATAGCTTTCATCAATAATAAATCAAAGTTTTAGAACATATGGTAGATGATAAAACTTTTCAACCATAGTTACAGCGGAACGAGCAATCTATTAGAAGAGTCAAATTGACCGTAAGGTCTATTATCTTCTCTATGTTAAAAGTTTTTATCCCTATAACATCAATCAACAATTCCTGTCCACAATCATATGAATAACTCATAATCATAATTGTGATTCTGAATTCCCTTTTCGCACCAGGACGAAAATAATTCTCATCACCTATCTTCACCTGAAATATCACAAATCATGGTTATACCCAATCACAATTCCTGCTCATAATCATACTAATAAATTCATCTTTGCACTACTGCCAAAGATATACAACTGTAAATCCAATAATGTTGAGACTCAGCTTAATAAATAATCCACATCATCGAATCACCCCTGCATTACGGCCAAGTATATTCGTTAGTATCACATCCATGAATTATCCATGCACTACGGCCAAGGATATTCATTATTATCACATCTATGAATTAATATTTCATTGTTGAGACTCAGCTCAATAATTAATCCACATCATCGAATAATCCCTGCACTACATGCCAAGGATATTCTTTAGTATCACGACCACGAATTATCCATGCACTACGGCCCAAAGATAATCGTATTTTCATCAACGGTCCTGATCATGCCATAAAACAATTCATCTTTGCACCCTTGGCCGAAGAGAATCCATAGCCATAATCATGCCAAAAACTGTCCATCAATGCACTACGGGCCAATGAGGACTTTTTCATTAGTTGACCACAAATTATCCATGCACTACGGGCCAAAGATAATTGTGTTTTTATCAACGGTCCAGATCATGCTATAAAACAATTAATCTTTGCACCCTTGGCCGAAGAGAATCCATAGCCATAATCATACCAAAAACTGTCCATCAATGCACTAGAGGCCAATGAAGACTTTTACCACGTCATTTGTAACATTACGGTCATGATTATACCGAATAATCCCTGGTCATAATCATACCAAGTCCATCTATGCACTACAGGCCACAGATGACTTTCAACAAAATATAAATATGAGGATGATGACAATGATATAAGAATTCAATAACACAAGTTCAAGAATTAATTTAACCAAGAAATAATAACGTCTCATTTACTCGCAACTAGATTATTTTCATAAAAAATACCAAATCAGTCCCAAAAACTATTTTTTAGGGATTAAGCATAATATAGTCCCATATTAAACATATATTTTTCTCGAAATTTTTTAAAAATTCATTTACTATTTTTCAAAAATCAATTTTTAATTAATTCCTTAAGAAATTAGCTACCTTAAGTTTAACTCCAGAAATTCCCAAATCTTAGCAGGATCTTACACGTGTTAACGTGAGCTTCCAGTTTAAATTTCATGGTCATCGGAGTTATAGAACTCCGGTTATAGCATTTTTCGTCAGAAAAAACAAAAAATTGAAATGGTCATAACTTGCTCATTTTAAGTCGGAATGAGCTCAGTTTTGGACATGATGTTCTTTATACCATATACTTTCATGTCCCAAAAGTCCAGAATTTTTCTCATAAATTAAGTAGCCAAAAATGCCCTTTTTAAAATCTGTACAGAAACTTTTCGGTATTTTGCAGCTTTTGACTCCTTTGCTAAAATCAGTCCACACGAAAATTTACAACACCTTTTACAGTGGTTCCACTTGGAGATGCTACAAGACTCATAGATCTAACTCTGGAACCTGACCATACTCAAAAATTCAAAATATAATAGGAGATATGATCAATTGAATTTCATGTTCCATTTTCACAAAAATCAGATTTTCAACTCTTTGTGATTTCTAAGAAACTTTCATGTTTTCACATAATAACCAACATAACTCATCATAACACTTACTAATACTTCATATACACATGATTTTCATCAGTCCAAAGCTTTTATCAACGTAACTAGATCATTTCCATAATTTAATAATGAATAAATATAAAGGGTCATTCACCATGCATGTGGTAATCCACATAGACAGGTAATTCTAACAGAATAATAAAAAATGAAATAACAGAATGATTCACCATGCATGCGATAGAGACCGCACAGACAGGTTATTCCCAACAGAATAATAAATAATGGAACCAGGTCCGGCGTAAACGTACAGACAGGATATTTCGACAGAATAGCAAAGACGGAACCAGGTCCGGCGTAAAATGCACAGACAGGATATTCCAACAGAATAATAAAAATTGGAATAACAGAATAATTTCACCAAGTATATGGTAGCCCGCGTATACAGGTTATTCCAACAAAATAATAAAGAATGGAATAACAGAAGTTCTCTTCATGGATAAGAAAAATATAATATTCCCTACCTTGGAAAAATTGGATACTGGAATAGTGAGGTAGCAGACTTCTCTTCTTCTTTTTCTCTATAATTTTTCTCTATAATAATCGCTCTAAAGCGTTTGTGAATTGGTGAGAAATAAAGGAGGAATGAACTTCTATTTATAGAAAAATATAGTTTCGATAATTGCACGTTTTGGGGCTCGAAAAATTTCAGTACAATACCTCCAACTTTTCCTTTATTTTTAATTTAGTCATGCAAGTATTATCAAACTTGCACCACCTCCCCTAATAGTAAATAATGTGATTCAATAGTAAATTATGTGAATCAATAGTTCTAGACATGTGAAAATACGAATTACAGTATAGTATCTCCATCTATACTTCCATTTTTAACTTAGTCATGCAAGTATTATCAATCTTGCACCAACTCCCCTAATAGTAATAAGAATGTGAAACAATAGTATACACATATGAATAAATAGTTATAATCATGTAAAATAATAGCAATCAATTGCTCATTTATCTGGTTAAATACCAGATTGGTCAATATAACCTCCAGACATCAATTATTATCGAAATAATTGTCGATTTTCACTAACACAAATAATTTCAACACAATGAAACCATTTTTATCAAAAATATAAAATTTGAAATTTTGAAGTTTGTCTTTTCCCAAAAAAGTCAACTATTGACTTTTTGACCAAATAGTGAATTCTGAAAAATTTTGTGTTTATTGACTATTTTTACTAATTTCATCGTTCCGGACTCAAATATCACGTCTGCGTCTCCAAATTCAACTCCGAACATAACTTTAATTTTAATAACATTAATCATTAATATTATAACTCACAATATTTATCAACCAGGTCGTTCCCAGGAAAGAGGGGGGGCTTTCCGATAAGGATTTCTCCTTATTGGCGCGCAATTAGGTAACCAAACCTCTCCTTGGCAGAACTTCTAGACATTGTAAATATTGCAATTTAATAATATGAATAACTTTGTCGTCTAAATTATTGATTTAATAATAATAAATATTATGCAGATGATACTGTGACAATAATTGAATTAATAATATGAGAGATATGATGCAGTAATTACTGTAGCAATAATTGAGTATAACTGAGTGACTTCTTACGTAAGCATCAATAATCAATACCGTGTGCTACTATGCAACCACGCGTATTACTATACTTTTAACATCGGGTGTTTCAACAGTTTTAACGGTAACACTTTCGTCGTTATTTTTATAAAAAAATAATTCTGTCGTTTTCTAACTACGACAATATTTCCGTTGTGGGGTCCACCAATGATTGTGTCGTTGTACGGATATTTCCCGATAAAAAGAATATTTCCCGACCAAACGAATATTTTATAATAACTTGCATACTTTACAAAATTTATAAATACTACCCATAACTATAACATTATATCAAATCCACTCCATAATATAAAAAATAAAAAATTATTTCGAGAAAATTAAATATTTATTCATAAAATCTGGGGTCTCACACAAAACATATTTTTACTAAAACAAAAATAATGTAATAATAGAATTTGATTTGACAAAGACAACAAAACAAAACAAAAAAGTCTTTTAGAACATATCAAAGTTTAGTCAGACCTTGGGGAGCCGTGGCCTTACAAAATTTTCAAACCAAACCCAATGTACAAGTGAGTAAGGCTGTAAACGAGCCAACACAGTTCGGGCTCGACTCTAAAAAAATATGAGCGAGACTCGGATTCATTAATAATATGATCTAAATCTGAGCATTAAAAATAGTTCGAATAAAAATATGAGTAGAATCTGAGCAAAGTTATACTCGACTCGTTTAAGATTCAAACTGCTCAAATTTTTTATTGTGATTCAATACATACTTGATTAATACATATTCGATTAGATGTTTGATACATTCTCTTATAATATAAACAAATTTAAATCTAATTAAAATAATTAGTTATTATTTTGTTTTATTTTTAATTTTAATTGTGATTTTATATTTGTAAAGTGTAATAATAAATATATTTTCTCATTTTTAAGTAAAATAACAAATTCAATCTATAATTATATTTATTATAAAACTAGTTATTACGTGGAGACTCGAATTTGAGCTTGAATTTGAAACTCGCGAGTAGTTTGAATAAATATTCGAGTCGAGCTAGATCGAATTCGAGTCGAATCGGAGTAGGATTTTTCAAATATAATTTGAGTTCGAGTACGAATTTATCATTTCGAGTTGAATTCGAGTAGATTTATGTTCGCTCCGGTTCGACTCGTTTACACCCTTACAAGTGAATCTTACAAATTTTTCAAATCTTGGTGGTGAGTCTTACAAAATTTTTAAACATTGGGGGTGCCGTGACGGTTTTACAGTTCTATACAAAACTTAATAAAATGATTGTATAGCACTAAATATAATATTAATTGTCTAACATGAATTTTCATAATTACATACTTATTTCATACTCTCTGTAATATTTTTTTATGTGGGTTAGTTTTGAAAAGATTATAATTAATTTTCTTAAATTATATAAAATAATAAATAATTAGGGGAAAGCTTTAGGGTAAATTACATATTCTATTACATTTTTGAAAATAATTACAACAATAGTGTACTCATAAATTGTTTACACAATTTATACATTTTCATATTTATTTACAATATTAATGCAATAAGGATTCCTTAATTTAGGAAATTAGTATGCACTTAGGATTTCTTAATTTAGGGCTTCTTCTCTCTCTCCTCATCTATAACAACTGCATTAGTTAGTCATCATCCTTCTTCTTCATTCAACATATTCTTTATATATATATATATATATATATATATATATATATATATATATATATATACTTAAACTATGAAAAGAACAATGCCGTGGAGCGACAGCTAGCGATGATGAATATGATGGTTCTTCATCTGGCGAATCTTCAACGCATGATACAGATACAGAAGATAATGATGGGTCTAGTAAGAAAAATACAAGAATTCGTCGGTCCTCCAAAGAGAAAACATCTGAAGGTAATGTTACTCCCCTCTTTCATTTGATTAAACCCCGTTGTTATAGATAAACCTTGGCTTCTTTAGGTATAAAAGATTGATTTTATTAAAATTACAGATACATGTTTTGTTCCATTTATAAGAAATTTAAATTTCATGGGGACTGTAGTAAATATATATATATATATATATATATATATATATATATATATATATATGTCGTCTAGAGAAATTTTGGGCTTCCTGGATGATGATAACCAAACTTTTATACCAAGGTAATCAAATTGTTGTATCAAAGTAACCAATCAAGTTCCACGCTTTAAATTTTTTCTTAGTACACTTAGTTACCAAACCTTCAAACATTCGTACCATGGTAACAAAACCTTCATATCAAAGTAACTAATTCACATCCACACCTGCAGTTTTTTCATAGTGCAGTTGGTAGCCAAACCTTCAGACCAAAGTAACCAATTCAATTTTATTAAGTTACTAATTTCGTTTGAATGTGATGGAGTTGGTAGCCAACCATTCATACAAAGGTAACCATTTTATTATTTACGAGTAACAAAATAGTTATAAAAAAAATTTCAGAACAGTAAAAGTTATATACATTTATTTTTAAACTTTTTGTAGGGCGAATTTTTTTCTTATTCTCATTGGCGTTTTGGAAAACAGCGATTCGCGGCGGTGTAGCGGCGGAGATTCCGTCTTTGGAAAGGTGTTGCAGTTATTTAGTTAATAATTTTTTGGATATCCAGTACATATATTTTATTTATTTATTTGTTAACTATTATTTCAAAGTGTATGTGAGGGAGATAAAAATTTGAATTTAAATATTTAAATTTGAAATATTATTTTGAATTTGAATTTATTTTTGTTGTTAGATCCCAAATATTTGAATTTGAATTATTAATTATGGTAGTTATTTGTCCTTAATTTTAGATTTTTTTATTAATGTGAATTGTACTATTTTTATAATATAGGTTCTAATTACACTTTTTTTATAAGTATATAGTTAATATACTATTCTTATAATTACTTTATATTACTTTCTATTTGTTATGTACTTATATAAAAAAACCCGTTTTATGTATACTTTAGGGCCCCCTAAAGTACAAGGCCCGTCTTTGTATGATACAAGGATTCAAGCTCAAAATAATCCAAAGAACTCAAACTGTGGGGCCGAGCTTTATGGGTCCCACCGAGAAGAATTAATGATACAAAATATGAGAGCTCAAGAACTAAAAGAAATACTTCTTCTCTAATGGCTTAATGATAAGAGATTTAATATAAATTTTATTTTTATTTTTATTTTGTCCATGTATCGGTATGCATGTTAATTGTTTTTTAAGTTACTCTTGAATTTATGGAGGGAGAGAGAGAATTAATTGAGTTATTAATTCATTTGTAATGTGATTAATTTAATGTTTAGTTAAGATGTAATATGATTAATGATAAATCAGATAATATAAAATTTTGTTTAATTGATTGAGGACACATATTTTTATATTATTTAAGTCATCTTTTTGGGAACAAATATAGTACTCCCTCCGTCCCAGGATAAAAGTCCTGGTGGACTTTTCACGCATATTAAGAAGAGAAATAAAATGACAAAATTATCCATAATAATGTCATTAAATATGGAGAGAGAATTAGAATAAGAAAAGTATTAGATATTTAATGCTACGGGCATAATAGGAAAAAATGTGTAAAAGTTTGGTTATTAAAAGAAAGTGGACATTTAACATGGGACAACTCAAAATAGTAATAAGGATTTTTATCCTGGGACGGAGGGAGTATTACTAAAAATAAGGATGCATCTCTAATTTTTTATAAGCCAAAAGTTAATTAGAATTGTATGAAAGAACATGCGTTTGTACCTTAAAAGATATGGTAACATATATATACAAATATTTTCAATAATATAAGGGAAAAAGAAGCTAGAATGCCTTTAAAAATATTGATGGGTACTTGTATTTGCTAAAAAAACATGAAAAACCTTAAAAACTCTTAACAATTTATATGTTTCTTGTATTCTTTCAATTTTAGTTAATAATTAATGGAGCATCCACCGTTTTATAAATATACGGAGATGATCAGGTGCATACCCTTTATTTAACATTTATACCTTGCTCACCACCTTTAGCGATGGATCGAGCGACGGTTCGATCCATCACATATATCAGAGAACTGTCGTCTTAACTTTTAGCGACGCATCGAACCGTCGCTATAACATATAAACCGTTTTTGTTCTATGACGGCGGACCAAACCGTCGCCCAGTTAATCGCTAAAGTTGCAGAGTATGTAAAATAAAATGGTATGCATCAGAAACGAACTATATATATATATATATATATATATATATATATATATATATATATATAATCATAATTAATTCATTAACCAACAACATTACATACATATAAAAAAAAGAAGAAAACGATAAGGTTGATACTCTATAAGAATCATAGGACAATTTCCAAACCACAAAAAATATAAATCATTTTAAATTCTTCCTATCCCAAATCTAACACTAATTCATTCTAATTAAATTAATGGGCTACCCTACGTACCTACCTAGGTCACGAGCTGCCATGCCCTACTACTCCTAAGCCCTTATTCCTCTCACCACCCATCGTTTTTTCCTATATATAAACCCTCTCTTCCCCCTCTTTGCGTTCGCAGGAAGGACAAGAGACTAGGACAACCATAGACAACACATGTCTATATAAATTCTCTCGTACGTCTTTCCTCTGCTTTTTTTTTTTGTACGTACACAAAATTAAGTTCTTGTGTACGCCCTCCAAAATGGGCCTCCGTCTCGCACTTGTCTTTCTTCTAGTGGCCTTGACCGCCACGATGGCCTCGTCATCATCTGATAATGCCCTTTCGGGCTACAAAAATAACTCGACGACCGGCCATTATTCCCATGGTATGGCCACATGCAACGGCCAAATCGGCGATTGTATCGACGAGACGGAAGAAATGATGTTGGATTCGGAGGCCAGTCGAAGAGTACTGGCTACTAGAGCTCGTTCCTTAAGCTACGAGTTTCTTAGCAGGGACAAAGTACCATGCAGCCGCCGTGGCGCCTCCTACTACAACTGCAGAAAAGCCGGCAGAGCCAATCCCTACAGACGTGGCTGCACCGTTGCAACACGTTGCGCCCGCCGGACTTCTTAATCGGAGAGTATTGCTAGCTGCGCTACGGGGTTTAATTATATTCATTGAAAATGAAGGCCGGAATCTTTTTATGATATCATTATATATGCTAATGAACCTCCGATATATTTATATTTATATAAGCATGGGTTAAAAAAAATAATGATTTTTATTTCAGATTATTTAAAGCCTTGATCCCCCCACCCCCACATTGAAGTTGTTCTTGGAGGTCTAAGAATTATATTTAAGGCGGCTAATATAGTAAGTACTCCATGTTTCTACTTTCATGATGAAACCAATTTATTTGATTATATATAAAATGGATAAATTACAAAATTGTCGACATTGAATTACAATATATATAAATGATAATATTTTAATTTTTGTAAGGGCATACCTAATGTTTCATTGTTGTTTTTCAAAACTATCTCTTCTAACCAAAATTTGTCAAAATAAGTCAATCATGTGCATATGATCACATCCAAAATCAATAATTCAGCCCGTACATATTGATTCGGAGGGGTATACAAGATTTTTCACTTTGTTTAGCAAATATCGGTGTACTATTTCCTCATTAATTGGGTGTAACTCTGGATATATTTAGTGACGGATCCGATTTTAATAAAATAAATTTTATGATAAGTTAGTCAATTGATTAATACAATGCTGATACGTAGAGAGATATCACCTCCTGACCTACGTGTTAACACTCTATTAATTTGACTAAAATTAATTTCATACTAATCACTCCCCTTATTGACCATTAATTCACCTAATAAATTAAGTTGTATAAGCTCCCATCACATCATAGGTTTGTAGAATAATGGGAGAAGTCATAAAAGGTGTTAAAATTGAAGAAAACCCAACTCTAGAGTAATTGGGGGGGCGTCCGGTTCGTGCTTTTTTTTTTCCCCACAATTATGAGGAAAAAAAAATAAAAAATAATAGAGCAAGTTTGAACAAAAAATTGTAAAAGGAAGTATGTTTTTTATTGAAAAAAAAACATACTTCCTTTTACATTTTTTTGTTCAAACTTGCTCTATTATTTTTTATTTTTTTTTCTCATAATTGTGGGAAAAAAAAATTAACACTGTATACCGGACGCCCCCCCAACCCCACTCAACCCACCCCACCCCACTCACCCCACTCACCCCACCCCACCCCAACCCACCCCAACCCACCCTAGAGAGGCTAATAATTTGGGAGCAAGTCGATCGGTAACAAGTAGAAGATTTATATCAATTCAAGGATGTGGATATTGCAACTAACAAAATTGGTTAATTGTGAGATTGTTCCAAAAATATATTATTTGTAAGACCCCGAAGTTTTTTTTTAAATAAAAAAGAATTTTCTTTATTTATTATTTTCAAATAGTAAGGGTTGATTTGATTAATGTGGTTAGTTATGGGTAAACTGCGCAAATATTTTAAATAAGCAGGTGGTTATAAAATATTCATTGTTGTCGGGGAATATTCGTTTGGTCGTAGAATATTCTTGCTGTCGGGGAATATTCGTACGACGGCGCAGTCTTTTGTGGGCCCCATAACGAAAAGCGATTGGATGAAGAAAACGACAAGTATAAGTTGTTTATAAAATACGGCGTGGTTGTTACCGTTAATACTGTTGGAATACCCGGTGGTTAAAACACAGTAATACGCGTTGTTGCACAGTAGCACACGGTATTGCACCAATTATTGATTCTTACGTAAGAAGGCACTACTCAATAATTGTTACAGTAATTACTGTTCAGTATTTTATGTTATTGATTCAATAATTGCTGCATTGATATTTTATATTACTGTTGTTTCAATAATTGTCACTACACAGTATTTTCCATTATCGAAGCAATAATTCATATTATCTGAATAATATTATTTGATAACATTATTGGCAATGTCTAGAAAGTTCTGTCTAAGGAGAGGTTTGGTCACCTAATTGCGCGCCAGTAAGGAGAAATTCTTATTGGAAAGCCCCCTCTTTCCTGGGAACGGCCTGGTTGTCAGTATTGTGATTCTGTAATATTATTTGTGAATAATTAAATTATTGATTTATATGATGAGGAAAATATTGATTTTATGTGGATATAGATGGAGAAAATTTTTAATGTGACAATTGTTGAAAATTGAAATTTTATCTTTTTCTGATAAAATAATTCATTTAAATATATTATTTTAATAATATATTAACGGTGATATTTTTATAATGAATGTGGGATATATGAGTATATGAGGAGGAAAAATATTTTTGTGGCATTAAATGTTTAACACATATTTTATGTGTCGGTGGACCCTATTTATTGACTGAAATTTGATTATAGCCTGTAAAATCGCCCGTTTGTGGATTTCGGTCAATTTCTGTTTGGAATTTGGAAAAACTTTCTTCTGCAAAGTTGTAGAGAATTGAATTTCCTATTAAAAATCGCGAGATTCGAATTTTCTGGCAAAAGGGCTATTTATTGTGAATTATTGAAGTTTCAAAGCTCCGAAATAATTGATTTTTGGAAGTTTAAAATATTTTTAATAATAAAAATGTTTTTTATTTATTTTTCTAGAAGGGAGCACATGTTATTGAGCTGAAATCAGATCTGAAAAAAATGGGCGTAAGAATTTTTAATATATATTAATATTATATTAAATTTTCTGCTTTGGTGTTCTAAGCAATTTCCTATAAATAGGTGCTTAGGTTAGAATTGAAAATCACACCAGAAACTGAAGTTTTCTCTCTCTATATTATCGAGCGTATTCTTGTGAGTATTTTGAGTATACTTTGAGTATTGCTATACGGTGCAAGTTCAAGTCATAGCCTATATTCGGTGTTTCAACCAGAAGTACTGTTTTTCGAGGTAAGGGATGTTATTTTCTTCTAAAATGATATTATTTCTTCAATATCATTATGCTGAAATGCTGGTTAGAATTTTTTATCAAATTTGGAACTTTTTCATGTCGGGGTTACTATTCATGAGTTACTATTCATGAGTTACTATTCATGAGTTACTATTCACGAGTACTATTCATGAAGCATGATGATGTTTTTGTGAAATTTCTATCTTTTGGTGTCGGAGTTACTATTCACGTATACGACACTATTCACGTATACGACACTATTCACGAATACGACACTATTTACCGAAAAATGAAATTTCTTCTTTTTGTCCAAAATATCTATTGTGGATACTAGCTTTGATTGTATCCATGTTTTGATCATTCTTGAATTTTACTTCAGTATGATTATTTATGAAGTATTTTTGAACTCAGATTGTTTAAAGTACGAATCCTTAATACTTGTTATTTTGTTTCACTGGATTCGTTTCCTTTAAAATATTTTTCATCATCCTCAGTCCTAAATGATGGTGTTACTGAATATCTTTGGCCTGTAGTGCAAAGATGGTTGATTTTATTATGAATATATTTGGCCCGTAGTGCAAAGATGTACAGGTGTTGAGATGAACATGAACAGTTGATGAATATCTTTGGCCCGTAGTGCAAAGATGAACAGGTGTTTAGATGAACATGACCAACTGATGAATATCTTTGGCCTGTAGTGCAAAGATGAATATTTGATTTGATTTGAGATATATATTGATTGATGTTACAGGGATAAAATATTGATGATGGACTTTTAAATTCATATATAGAAGATAGTAGTTTGCATTCTCTACTTAACTCTTCTAATGAATTGTTGTTTCCGCTGCAGTTGTTGATCTAAAACTTGTTGTCTATTGTATTCTATCAGATTTTTTCCTGTTGAAGACTAAGGATAATTTGTTGTACATTATCTTAGTCATAATATTCTTTACTGGGCTAGTTGAGCTCACCCTTTTTCTTGTTGTTCCATTTTTCTTCTCAGGAGGCGAGAATGTAACGAGTACTAGTCGGGGTATGGAATGAAGGTTCTAAAGAGAGTTGTTTAGTAGTCCTCACCATTTTTTGTAAAATTATGTATCAATAATTATGATGGGGATTTATTTGCATGTGGATATTGTCTAGATGATAATGTTTGTATCCAAACTCACAGCTTATGGGTGGTAAAAGTTGTAGTTGTTTCTGTACCATGTGTATTTGGCGACTCAGAATGGGTTGGATGGAATGGACCTATTTTGGGGTTGTCACATTATTTATATTATTTTCAAGATATAAGAAAAAATTTCTTTTTATTATTTATATTTTTATTATTTTTTCTTTTCAAGTTAATTTGAGAGATTTTAAAATTTATATTATTCATTTAAAATTATAAAATTTATAATTAGTAATATATTTATCATTATATTAATTAAAATTAAGTGAATTTATATCAATTTTATGTTTTAAAATAACTAAAAATTGACTTTCAAAAAGTCAATAAAGATCTTATATTTTTGAATGAATGGAGTATTACTATATTTGATAGTGATGTACTTTTGATCATTATGTTATTATATTTAAATAATAATATATTTTTGACAATAAAATAAAATTTATCATCACATATTTTAAAATGAATTTAATAATAATCATATATATATATATATTCATTCAAAATAGTTCAAATTGTTAAAATGAAAAAATACATTCATTTAGATGTTTCAGATAGATAATTATCAAACACATTTATTTATTCAGTGTTTAATTTTAATTAAAGTTTTTATTTCACTCCCCATTCAGGTGTACATAGTTATTTAGACCATTTAATTAAGTTTTATAAAGAAGTTTGATATTTTTATAAGGAAAATTGATATGTCCACAACACCTCACTCACATGAATGTGAGTTGTGTTTAATATTCATGTGAATGAATATGGGTCTTGTTTACTATTCATGTGAGGAGAGTCTTGTGAAAATATCAATTTTCTATATAAAATAGCCCCCGAGTCTATTTGTATTTAGATTTCCTATTTTATTTTTACTGGACTCCTGATTACTAGATTTTAATCTCCAATATATTTTCTCCAATCTTATTTACGAAGCAAGGGTTCTTAGTCACATGTGTTAGAACAAAGGTTTTTCAGACCGGATCGGTCATCGAATCAAAAAATATACCAGGTGGATGCGATCACTGGTCTAACCAATGGTCGAACTATTATCGACCAAATGACATCGTTAATATATAAAAATATATATTATTAGTGATTAATAAAATTTTAAAAAATCTCGCTTTTTATTAACTAAAATATTATAAAGTTGAGTTACAATATTACTAAAAGTGGTTGATTTAATATTAAAAAAAATAAAATAAAAAAATAATTAAAAATCGGTTCATTGGGTCAATTAACCGATTTTATCGGTTGAACCACCGGTTCGACCGGTGGGTCAATTAACTGATTTTATCGGTTGAACTACCGAATCGACCGATGGGTCAAACGGGTCAATTAACGAAACGGTGGTTCAACCAATTTTTAACCAAAAATAATATATTGGTTCAAATCAGACTTGAGTACCCTCCGATTTCAATTTTAATTAGTTGAACTGACAGTCCACTCTGAGTTTTTTAGATGATGTTTGATTGTATTTTAATGTATCTTAATAGTCCATCTCTTAATGCATCTTAACAACACACATATGAATCTAAACTATTTAAAAGATATTTTAATACAAAAATATAAAATATTAAAATACATTAAAAAGTGATTTATAAAGATACATTAAAGTACAATTAAACACCTTCATAGTACATCATCGACATCATTTAAAACACCAGTTTGGTCATGTTGCATGCCTCACCGATCTTAACAAATTTTAATAACCTTGTTATCGAAAAAATCAAATCCACATGTAATGTTCAGAGACATTACAGAAGTGGTCCCACGATGATCAATAAATAACTCTTGATTCTTCTTATGTGTTTTTTCCCTAATAAAGGAAAGAGTAAAGCCTGACAAAAATTAATCTTTATAGTTTGAATTTTATTTGGATACAAGACATTTCATGTATTTTTATTATTTGTTATTAGAATTATTTCAAGTCGGTTAGTATTTAGATTTCCTATTTTATTTCTTCAAGGCTTTTATGATTTAGGTAGTATAATACTACTCTTTTATGGTTAATTTTATTAGGCTTAAATATAAATTACTATCCTAAACTATATGTCATATTTTATTTCGGTAATTCACCTTTCAATTTTGTCAATTAAATGATTTAACTATTATTTTTTTTAATTCCATTTAATTGAGTCGCCACGTCAGAAATTGCTGACGTAGCTTTCCAAGTGGAGCATAACTTAGCTGATATGGTTAAAAAAAAGTTCTAATTAGTTTTTTTAATTTAACATTGGTGATATATTAAAGGATAAAATTGTTCCGTCACTTTCTATCAAACATCAAAACTAAGTAAAAATCATCAAAACCTTTAACCATCAAAATCGATTCTCTCAACGAAATCCCAAAATTTGATTGACAAAAATTTTAGGTCCGAGAATCAAAAATTTCGCAACTCTCTAGCTTTTCAGTCGATCGGCGTTGATATTGTGCTTTGAATACAGAAGTACTGGTTTAAGAGATTCACCTAGTTCGTTCAGATCTAATTTGATTTTTAAGTTTCTATTTTTGTTATGTTTATATGTTGAGTTTTAACGATTTTGAGATATTAATCACGGAGGATGATGGACATTTGGATTTACAAGTACCGAGGAGATTACGAAGTCGGAGAATAAAGAAAGATCGAGAATGGGATCGGGATCAGGACGAGGACGGGGAGAAGGATCGGTCGGGGAGGAGGAGGAGGATGAACTCCAGAGATGATAACTTAGAGGAGGAGGAGGAGGAGGAGAGTGTGAATGATGAAGAAGATGACGATAATAATAGCTTATGAAAGCAATTGAACCTCTTAGTCAGCGGTGGTGTTGGCTCGATTTGACCAATTTCGTATGCTTTCCTACTAGCTAGTTGTGGCTTTGAAATCTTGGGTGTTGTATTCCAATTTATCAGATTTGATTGTTATTGTTTAGCTCTTGATTTATTGGATTTGTTTTCTCATCTTTGCTCTCCAATTTTACCTACTCCTTTCAGATTTGGGCTGGTAGGGGGTTATTCCCCATGTCTGATTTCCCATTTTGTTTATTATTGAAATCCAACAAGTATAATACACTGACACCCCTGTAGATAATCATAATAACACTCACCACCCTTCTAGTTTTTTAAATAACAGTCAGTACTCCTCTAGTCTATAATATGTAACATTCACCACCCTTAGTGTGGTTGACCAACTAATATTTAAAATTATTTTTAATATAATATCTAATACATCTTTCAAGTTATAATATTTAATTTCTCCACCAAATATAAATTTGTATATTATAATTTTTACTTTACTTGATCTAATTAATTAAATTATGAAATTGTACAATAAATAACATAAAAGTCAAAAAAAATAAATATTCATTTTATCAGGAAAATAAAGTCATACAATTTTTACTAATTAAATTTCTCAAATATTAAAATTTACGTGATATATATTCAAATATATTTTTTTGTAATTAAAAAGTATAATGTTAATACCCATAAAAAATATAAATTAACGCAATAAAATAATAATTATTTTTTTCAAATATTAAAATTTACGTAAAACAAACTTATTATTACAATTTAAACGATTCTTATTACTTATATAAAAAAAGTATTAAAAATTATATTAATTATATTTCTCATATATTAAACTAAATATAAGTCACACTTAAACATAATTATTTATAATAAAAATGACAAATGTTGTTACTAAGAAAAGAAAAAATATATTAAAAGAATTTTTTTACAAGATAGAGGTAGTAATAAATATAATTATATTTTTTTATTTAACATTGCATAAAAACAACGTCAACTGTATACTAAAAATATGTAATTAAAATCATAAATATCCCAATTTTTTATATATACTCAATAAAATTTAACATATAAAAATTATAATATGAAACTAAAAATTCAAATAATATTTTTTGTTGTTAAGCACCAAAAACTAAACTATCAATATATTCAATCATTCTAATTAGAATAGATTCATTAATAATTTAATTTAATTTTTTTTAATATTTGTATCACTTATCCAAAAATATGTGTTAATTAAACTAAATTAGTTTTTTATATGTTACCAACAATTTAAATGAGATAGTTTTAATTACAAATAAAATTATAATTAAAATGTATTGTATTAAAAAAAGGATAATTAAACACACACACACACACACATATATATATATATATATATATAATATTTAGTAATTAAAATTTGATAAAATACAAGGGTTAATATGTAATTTTATCTATTTAGTCAACCCTAAAAACTTGCAGGGGTACTAACTGTTACTTAAAAAACTAGAGGGGAGGTGAGTGTTATTATGATTATCTAGAGGGGGTATCACTATATTTTACTCAAATCCAATTTGTTGGATGTTTTTTTTCTTCCAAATTCCCATGATTTTCTCTGTTTTTTCGATCTCGTGTTCGTAGAGACTCTTTGGGTTGTTGGGAAGTTTTCCATTGATGAATCTTTCTGTTAGGGTCAATTCAGGGACGGAGCTAGCCATTTTTGCAGGGGACATGGCCCCCCTCAAGATTTTAAAAATTTTGAAGTACTAAGGCTCACTCACTTGAATTGTGAGATTAAATTTGAGCTTTTTGGGCCTTGTGGCAATTCATTTTATTTCATTATCTTCAATTCTCCACTACACAAAACACACCAACAAACAAAGTGTTGTCATTGTGTATTTGCGTTGTTAGATTTGCTTTTATTGAGATTTATATGCACTCCCAAGTCCCAAATAATGCTAAGAATTAGGATTAGTGGAGATAATGGACTGTTTCGTAAATACAGTGGGATTGTGGACATGTGGTTAGAAGAAATAATGCCAAAAATTAGGATTGGTGGGAATTATTTTTCTGGAGTTAGGACTTGGGAAGCTCAATGGCATAACCTTTTATCTTAAAAAGCCTGAAGATTGGAAATTTGATTTTGGCCCCCCCTAAGATCAAATCCTGGCTCCGTCCCTGGGTCAATTGTTGATGTCTGGCTTGGAAGCTCATCCATGGCGACTACAACTCTTTCATTGTCGGAATATATGGTGCTTTGATCTTATTTCATTTTTAGCTTTTATTTTGATTTGTTTTTATGAAAAATGAGATTTGGCCATTTTACCCTTAGACATTTAATAAATGTAAAAATCCATTTGAAATAATAATTTGTAATGACACGTAGGCATTGACTATTCTAGTCAGCGAAGCCACATCAGCAATTTATGACGTGGCGACTCAAGTGAATGGAATTGAAAAAAATTAATAGTTAAATCATCTAATTGACAAAATTGAAAGGTGAATCACCAAAGTGGAATATGACCTATAATTTAGGATAGTAGTTTATATTTAAGCCATTTTATTATTAGATTTTAATTCAGTATATTTTTTCCATTCTTATTTATGAATGAATTAATCATGCTGGGTGAAACTCATTGACCACCTCAACATATTCATTACCTAATAAATATTGGCAAAACAAGAAATCAATATAATTCTCTTCTTCTTTTCTTTTCCTTCTTGTTTTTATATTTAAACAAAAGCTCATGTTTATGTAAACACGTTCGAAGATGGGATTTCGCTTGGCTCTCATCCTCTTCATAGTGGCATTTGCAGTCACAGCGGTCGAGTCGGCCTCGGCCTCGGCCTCGTCTGTTGGGCAAAACGACGACGATTCCTTATTCGGAACCAATAATAACTTGACAAGCGATTCGCATGGCGCTTGCGTCGACGATACGAAAGAGATGCTGATGGACTCGGAGGCCAGCCGAAGAGTATTGGCTACTAGACCTCGTTCCCTAAGCTACGACTTTCTAATAAAGAACAAAGTAGCATGCAACCGCCGTGGAGCCTCCTACTACAATTGCAGAAAATTCGGAAGAGCCAATCCCTACAGACGTGGTTGCACCGTTGCAACACGATGTGCCCGTCGGACTTCTTAACCGGAGAGTATATACTGGTAGAGGATATTAATTAAAATGAAGATCATGTTAGGATTGAGTGAACGTACGTAAATTAGTTAATGATTCCATGAACCGTGTGAAATTAACTCGTCCTTGTGAAATGCTACTCTTTCTTGATATCCCATTATCATGGTAATAAATTTGTCCGAGATGTTTTTCAAGGATGGATGGAACTACTTGTTTTTTAGATCATTTAACTTCTCCTTCTTTTTTATTGCACTAAATAAATCTAAATTTAATTTAAATAGTTTTTTACCACACTGCAATGCTCCTCCAAACGAGTAAGGCTGTATACGAGTCAAATTGATCCGGATTCTGGACTGCTCAAATTTGATTCGATACAAAAATGCCTTTGCTCATATTCGATTCAAATTTAAAATGGAATTTAAACAATATACTCGTGTTCGACTTGATGCAAAAAAATGGCACTTGAAATTATGTTCGAAATACTTGTTTTGAATCTAAAAACGAGTTTGTATCATATTATTGAATTCAAATTTAAAGTTTACGATATACAAAAAAAGTTTAAGGCAGATGAATTATAAAATACACTTTAGTACTTTTCTTGCTACATCTATTTCAAAATTAAAGGTACATCTTTCAAAATTAGTAAAAGAAGATGAATCTGAACTAATTGTAAAATCTTCACGAGCATGTGCTCCTCTGCTCTCTTTTCTTGCTTTAGCAGAATGCATAATCAATAGGTTTTCTAACTCTACCATCTCTATCAAGTCTGAATTCCTGGAAAGATTTGTTTTGTAGAAAAACAAATGAAGACCATATATCTTTGGGAATTAATGCCAACAAATGAACTGGTTCAGAAAAAGTTTACCGTATCAAACTTCGGTCCTTCAGCTGAACATGCATCATGCATGAAATCTCTCCCATGCTTTGTCAATTAATTTAACACCTGTAAGAGCAGAGATGATAATCAGATGAAAAGGAGTTAGGATTTAAGAAGGGTTGTGGTAGCCTTTTATTAAAGCATAATAAATACACACAAAAGCGTAGGTCCTGAGAATTAGTAACTATTCAATTAATCAAGCGAAGCATTCACTTCTCCGTTATCTCCCTAACCATCAATTTTTTTGTTTGGGTGGGGAGTGGGGGGCATGTAGCAATGCAGTATACCTTCCTCTAAGGTCTCTTGTGTGCGGAACACAGCAGCATTGGTTTTTCCTTTTTTCTCTGGATTTATGGATTTATTGTATCTTTGTTCTTTCCTCTAATTTTTTTTTTATTTTTTTTAAAATCTGTAGGTTATTCTTTGGATATGTTGAGGTTTGCTAAAGACTGGGTTATGGAAACGAGGAAGAACCACTCGGTGTCGGCGACTTCTTCGTCGACGGCGTCATCAGGGGAAGATTGGGAGCCGGAAATTTAAGAATTGAGCTCTCGAAGAACTTTTTTCCAGGGGGCTTGATCTGCGGCGGAGGTGGGTTTCCTTTTCAATCGCTTCTCCTTATCTTTGCTTTTGTAATAGTCGTCGCACCATGAGTACCATAGCTGAGAAGTATATGGTGACGCCATGAGTACCAGAGCTGAGGGAAACCTTGAAGAAAAAGGACGGTGGGTCTTCACCTATCTCTGCTACGTGCATATTGATTCCGTTCACTTGTATGTTTTTAATTGGTTGCTTAATTCTTTTAGTGGAATCAGTTTGGCGTTGTATTGTTTTTTCGCATATTCTTTTGAAACAATTTGGGATGGACTTGGATCTGACGTTTCCATATTAGTTTGATTTGGGGATTTTTTCCGATTTCGACTGATATATGGTGTTTCCCCCCTTTCTTTGTTGTTTAATCCCTCCATCGCATATGCTGATTTTTTTGGCACATAATTTAAGAAAATTAGTTAATTAACAATTTTTAACACAAATTTTTCATATATACCCCTTAATATGAAATTAATGAATAAGTTAAGTATTCATTACTTATCACACTGGAACTCTCAACTTCATTGATTGACGTGTACTGACCATTAAATTCTATAAATTTTAAACAAAGAGAATACAACAATATTAAATGTGGTGATAAAAATAATGACATTGAATGTTGTTTCTTCAAAAAAAGAGTAATGATTGAATATTTATTATAAGGGCATAAAAGTAAAACAATGAACCAACTAAATTTTATAAATAGTAAGTAGCCTATATATTGGGACATCTCAAAATGGAAAATCAGCCTATAACTATGGGACGGAGAGAGTATTATTATATTGTTGTAATTTGATTTTTGGGGGTGTTCTATTTCGCTGAAATTTCTGGTTTTATGTGTTCATACTGTTCATCTTGCCCAAAAATCAAGTTGTGTTGTTTAGTATTATGTGTGCATAGTTTAGGGGTTGGATTGATGTTGTTATCAAGGTCAGCTTTGGTTTAGTTGTTCTAGGTTCGGTGATTTACAGTGTGGCTGAAATCCATGTCCGGTGGTTCGTATATCACCGACGGTTGGGTTTTGATTATATTAATTTTAGTTATGTTGTATTTTCATTTTTGTGTGGTGGGTTATGATGGTTTTAGGGGCTGTTTGTTTAAAACTTAATGAGTCTGAATGGCTGAATCGGTAAGTGGCTGAATCATTAAGTGCGTTTGTTTTGAAAAAAAATCGTCTGAATGGCTGAATCGGTCAGATGCGTTGGCTGAATAGTTAAGGCTGAATTTTTGGTCTGAATGGATGAATGATTGGCTGAATGAAGTAAAAAAAATTAAAAATAATAATAAAAATATTAACTATTATATTATGTAATATTAAATAAATTTACAACAACTTTGAATTTTTTTCAGAGGGGTAAAATATTAAAAATATGTCATTCAGATCTTTAAGATATGTCAGTTATCAAACAGTTTTTTTCATTCAGATTCAGCTCATTCAGATTCAGATTCAGATTCAGCTCATTCAGATTCAGATTCATTCAGTTTTTATCAAACACCCCCTTAGTCTTTTATTGTTTTTGTTTAGTTTTAATGTATTGATGAAAGGGGTATGACCATTTTAGTCTTCAATATATCAATAATGTTTAATTTCAAAATAAAAAACTATTTTTTACACACATCAGCTGATTTATGCCCCACTCAAATAGTCATGTCAGCAATTTCTGACGTGACAGGCTCAATTGAATGGAATTGTAAAAAATCAATAGTTCAATCATCTAATTAATAAAATTAAAAAGTAGATTACCAAAGTAGAATATGACCAATATTTTAGGGTAATGAATCATATTTAAGCCTAACATTAATATTGGCCCTAAAATAATATATAAAATATTTAAAAATATAAATTTATACTATATATATTATACTTAAAATAACATATACAATTTATTTTCAACTTTCAATACAGTTCAAAGATTAATTATAATTTTTGAAGGCAAATAAGATTGATATTCAAAAATGAACTTAGCTTTTATAGTCAAATAAATAAGATTAATATTATGGTTAACAAGTGTCTCAAATTTGGTAACTCAAATTAACTTAAATATGCATGTTATAATTGTGTCTGTATGTAATGAAAATTTTAAGATCCAACATGATATTGAAATAATATAATAATGACATGTGTAGTTGCTACGTATTTGGAAAATTTTAAGATCCTTAACTTTACTTTAAAATTAACACACTTTGATATATATATATACTAGCGATAACCCGTGCCTGAAGGCACGGCAAAACGAAAAATTAAATTAAAATTTGAAAAAGTACTACATTACCTAAAAAAATTTTGCAACCTAAAATAACTTACAATCAGACATAACTATTATCATAATTCACCACACCACAAAAATAATTAATACATACTCAATCATCAACACATATCCAACCACCAAAACATCAATCTAGTCACTACTAATTTCAAAAAAATTCGGCAGAATTTCCTTTAAAAATAGACATCCAGAAAAATCTAAACTTGTCTACAAAAATTACAATCATCAATAAATATCCAAACCACCAAAACAACTATTATTCCATACCCAAAATTATCATAACAATGTATAATTAGTTAACTTTACAAAAGACGGAACACAAAAAATAAATACATGCAAAAAATAGAGAAACAACTTCGTATTCTTTACAGCTTACACCAAGTATCTTTCGATGTATACCTGAAAATATTTGAAATATAAAAATTATCGCAATATGTGAGGCAAAATAAAACAATTGTAAATCCGAAACTTAAAACCCCTTACTTTACCCTAAATTATCTAAAAAAACAAATGAGCACACACGTGTATGTAGTGGGGGGGGGGGAATGATTTAGATTGATATAAGTAAACTGAAAATTGTTATGATTCACTAATACGAAATAATAAATCTTATAATTAGTAGTACTTTTAGTCTTTTAGATTGTTAACAATATTTCATCATTGCAATGATTAAAACTAAATGTATCTATGTCAATTTTGAATTTGAAAACGTCTCAAACAAGTGAAGTATTAAATAGGAAGGTATAAAAACATATAGACTCAAAGACACAAACTATGTACCAACAGTTAACCATTTCAGAAAAACAAAGATTCACTTTAGGTTGAACCAAATTTCTGAAACTAAATAGTTGGAAGAGCAAATGAGGACATTCATACAACATTACATGGTCACGCACTATTTCAGAATTAAGTACCTTTTGAAGTTTCACAATATTTTAACAAAAAAACAGTCTTAAAACAAAAACATAGTCCCCTAATTAACGACAAAGAAGAAATAACGACAAATTTACAAATCAAATTAAAAAACAAAGATTGATTATGGGTACTCGCTAATAAGAAACACGTTGTAAAGAATGTTAGGAAATACACTTTCTTTTATGCCTTTATATAATTGACCTATATTTTTGTATTTAATTTCACGCTATTGTCCAAATTCCCAAACAACATAAATCCCCAATGAATTACTTACTCATCTTCGACTCAATCCCCATTTTACATACCCATCAAAGTAAAATAATAGAAAGGCATAAATTACTTACTCATCTCCATTTTACTCCTCAGAAATTGCAGCACAGAACCACAGAGAATGGGTCATCATACGATTGTTTCTTTCGCTATGGAGATGATACGAAGGCTAACTCGATGCATACTAACCAAAACTCAATTTTAGAATTGTACCAAGCTTAGTGATTGTTTGTTGTGATTCATTTTTGGCAGAATCTTCGTCTCTCTAATTTAATTTAGCCAATGCTTTGTTATCCCAAACCTATAATCTCCTTCGCTATTCAAAAAACTTCACAGAGTCTAGACAAATCTGTATTACATAGTTGAACGAAGAACAAAATCTTAGGGGATGGTCGTAAAATTGAGCGCATGGAAGATATAAGGTTGGGGTTTCAGTAAAGAGAAAAATTGGAGTTTAGGATTGTAAAAATGTTGTGAATATAGAGAGGTAGAGGAGATAAACGGGGAGTGAGAAGACAAAAAACAAAAAAGTTTTTTATTTGATTAGAATTGACTCAGTATTGAGACGCAAGCGTCAATTGAAGAACTAAGTTAACTAACATATGAATAAAAAAACAATTCAAGCAATATATTTAATTAACCCATACAACAAAGTATAAGAATACTTAATCCAATTTCACATGAATTTAAGCATGTGGCATAATAATTTCAAAATGACATTAAATACTCCAAATTCATGTTTAATCCAATATATTTAATTCATGTTTCAGTGAACTACAAAGTAAATGACATTAAATACTCCAAATTCTATAATAATAGCAATACTAATAAGGACAATACTCCAAATTCTATATTAATAGCAATACAAATAAGGAAAACAATGACATATACTATACATGTTTTCAAAGGAATGTCATTGTGCATATATTAACCATTTGTATATGAAACAAAGCATAAATTCTTCCAGAAATCTACCCAAATGAAGTATTGCCTTATAAATTAAAAGAAGTATAGATTATTGAACTCACGAACTTATGTGCATAGTACATGATATGATAAATTGCCTAATCCCCAAAATTTAAGTACTAAAAATACTTCACCTCAATAATCCTTCAATATTCACAGTGATAGTTATTACTGAAACCATGTACAGAAATTGAAATGTACACCAATCAATTTAAAATACTTCATTTGTTCCACATTTAAGGATGTAGTTTGGTTCAACATTTATCATTAAAATAGTTATTAGTTTAATAGTAGTCGAGAAATAATTATGATACACTTGAGAGTTGTCGTCATTTTATAGTATGATGACTTTTATTGTGCAACACTATATTTCTTGAAGGAACATATGGATTATAAGTAAACAGTAGAAAAGTTGAACAAAATATGAATTATGACTGAAAATTAGTACTTTCTACACCAATCAGAAGTGTTAATTTGGACGTCGAAAAGCGATTGAACCCGTTATTGCTTGAACCAATTTTGGTATAGAATGCGTTAGTTTGGCAGAATCACAGTTTTAATTCACACACCCAAAATATTCATTCAATGATCAATTTAAATAGATATAAAATTACGTACAGATTTAGAGGGAGAAATTGAGTAATTCTAGAAGTTGAATTTTCGTGTACCCGAAATCTTTATAAACTTGGAATTGAACTGTGCACTTCTTCGATCTTCATTCTTCTTCTTGATTGCGGAGGAAAGAGATGATTGATTTTGAGATAAGGAAAAGTGAAAGATTAACGCTTGAGTGGGGAATTGATGAAGAAGTGGAACGATTTAATACTTGGGTGTGGAATTGAAAGGAGAGAGGGATAAGAGGGAGAAAGCAAAGCAATTCGGTTGTCAAACTCGGTAAGGACGGACGAAAATGAAACAAACTCAACGGGTGGAACACAGGACGAAAAACTTGGGCTTCATCAACGTTTCAAAGGGAATTGAAGAATCAGAAAATAAATGAATGAAACAAATCCACATACATGTGAACACAGGAGGATAGTACTACAAATCAAAAAATAAATAGACTTTAATCTCTAAATAAAAGCAATATTAATAGAAAATCCAAATATTAATATACATTCAAAAGAACACTCCATTAGAAATACCAAATTTATCCCACAATTACATCAAAACAAACATACAAAACTCATAAATTATTGTTTGATTGACAAAGAATATACTGGAAAAAGAGAAATAGATACTAAAAACCCAAGAACAATAAAATATAAATTTTGATAAATCAAAAATGAATTCTCTTAATTTCTATTAAAAATCCAAATTTCTCTGATAATTTTTTTTACCAGATTTTGTAAACAACCAAATAGTGAAGATAGTACCTTCAAATCGAGCCGCTTGCAAGTCCAGGTCCAATTCTTTGGAATCAATGGTGGAACAACCACCCTTACTGTTTGATTGACAAAAAATATACTGGAAAAAGAGAAATAGATACTAAAAACCCAAAAATAATAAAATACAAATTTTGATACATCAAAAATGAATTCTCTTAATTTCTAATAAAAACCCAAAAAATGGATGCTTTGATACTTTTGAATTAATACATCTGTTGGCAGCTCATCATGATACTTGAGTTTGAGGAGAAAATAGAAGCTAATTTGGATGACATAGAAACTAATTAAACAATTCAGTGTATTCATGAAAAAAATATATTTGAAATGCTTTTGATTTCATAAGTTGTCTTACAACAGGAATTCCGTGTGACAGAAATAATCAAACATAAATTTCACTCAAAGTAGTAATACAAAAAAGTAAAAAGTGGATTGAATTTTGGCATACCTTTGGTGTTCGATGCCGGCGGCGGAGAATGAGTTTGATTAAACTGTTATGGATATGGCTTGATCAATTAATCTAAACTCTCTCTCTCATTTGATGATCGGCCCTCACATGATTCGGTAAAATTAAATCTGTAAAAAGCAAACCCAAAAATTAAAAGGTACTTGAAAATATTCTTACTGTAGGGATTAATTGATTACTTTGATTACTCACGGTATGAATTATCAGCGTCCGACGAAGAGATTGAAATTGATAGTCGTCAAAATCGAGATAGAGATTGATCAAAGTATTTGAGGAGATGAACAGATGGAGATTTATAGAGAACTCTCAGCCTTGCACAAAAACACAAAACAATCCATCAATACAAAAAACATGAACAACTCACAACAAAATCCAAATTTCAAAAATACTCCAAAAACCCCCAATTTGAAAACCTAAATTTTGCAAATCGTGTGACTGTGTGTGGTACGTGTGTGTTCGTGATCTCTCTGTGTGTGTGTGCGCGCGTGATATCTGTGTGTGTGTGCATGATGTCTGTGTGTGTGGGTATGAGAGAGAGAGACAGAGCCCAGAGGGTATGAAATTTGAATAAGGGTTTGGGCATTTTTTTGTTTTTTGTTTGGCTGAAATGAAATTAGCCATTAGAGCCTATAGATTAAATCTGAGCCATTGGTTGTTGAAGCTTTAATCTAGACCGTTCTTTGTTGAAGCCACTCTGTAGAATGAAAAGTAAAGTTTATTTAAGTTATTTATATATTAAAGCAAATTCATACATCTAGCTTAGTAAGGCATAGTAGCAAATTATGATATTATGAATACAAATAGCCCTTACTGTACATGTGGTCAGGAGCGTTGGTGTTCCATCAAGTATAAAAGTACGCAACAAATGTTCCTTGGAGGGGATTCAAACTTCCACATCTGAAGCGCACCAGTGCTTACAAGCGATTAAAAAAATAATAGGGAACTTACAAGATTTAAAGGGTAGTACGGAATAAACATTAAAAAAAGTAACAACAATTTAAAGAAAATAAAGGCTTGAGCTTCTTCAACAAAAAATTATAGAAAGAATACCCAATACAATTATCTGCACAGAGAGGATGATACAAAAAAAAATTGAAACAAAAATAATAGGGAACTTACAAGATTTAAAGGGTTAAGATTTCATCAGGTGATTGTGTGAGAGAGATCTAGAGAATTGAAGTGAAACCACCAATTTAGCACTGCTTCAAACGAATCTTACCGCGAAAAATCTGAGAAAACCACTAACTACAAGAAGAACCAGCCAAAAATAAAACAGTATAATCTATAAAGAAGAACTTAGTCTTGCAAAATCCATCAATTTTTCATATAGGGCTTCTCAGAGATAGTCGTATCTTTGTATCCAGAGCTTCTCAAAGATTGTGCAAATAGAAACGCTCTCTGGTTATTCCGTAGCCTTATTTTTCGGCAAAACTAATGATTTGGCCACTAAAGTTGGCACGTTTTACTGAATACCCGATTGAACTTTTAATTTTTCAAATTACATCACTGAACTAATTAATATTTTACAATTAAGCCATTCCGTTAAAAAATATTGACAGACGTTAAATAATTGCTGACATGACGCTGACTTGGCAAAAAATTAAAAAAATAATGTTGACGTGGCAAAAAAAATACATAATACTCATTTTAAAGTTTTAAAAATAACAAAAATATAATAAAATAAAACAGATTTTTTTTAAAATATAATTTTTAATAAAAAATAGATTTTTTTAAAAAAACATATTTTTTTTAAAAAAAATATAATTTTTTAAAAAAACGGAACTTTTTAAAAAAAACATAATTCTTTTAAAAAAGCAGATTTTTAAAATAAAACAAATTTTTTTTAAAAAAACAGATTTTTAAAAACATAATTTTTTTAAAAAATAGATTTTTTTTTAAAAAACATAAAAAAATTTTAAAAGGTAATTTTTTTAAACAACGTACTTTTTTATAAAAAAACATAATTTTTTAAAAAAACGGAATTTTTAAAAAAAACATATTTTTTTATAAACAGATTTTTTTTTCAAAACGTAATTTTTTAAAATACGTAAATTTATTAAAAAGCGTCATTTTTTTTCAAAAAACAGAATTTTTTTAAAAACATACTTTTTTTAAAAAAGCATAATTTTTACATAAATTTTTAAAAGCTGTTTTTTAAAAAAAATTACGTTTAAAATCTGTTTTTTAAAAAAAATATGTTTTTTAAAAATCTGTTTTTTTTAAAAAAACTATTTTTTTAAAAAGTTCCGTTTTTTTTAAAAAATTATGTTTTTTTTAAAAATGCATTTTTTAAAAATTTACGTTTTTTTAAAAAATTTATTTTTTTAAAAAAAAATTATGCTTTTTAAAAAACATAATTTTTTTAAAAATCTGTATTTTTTTTAAAAAAACATAATTTTTTTAAAAATCTGTATTTTTTTTAAAAACATAATTTTTTTTAAAAAACAGATATTTTTTTAAAACACAGTTTTTTTTTAAAAAAAAGAGATTTTTAAAAAACATAATTTTTTAAAAAAAATGGATTTTAAAAGTATTTTTTTTAAAAAACAGCTTTTAAAAATTTATGTAAAAAGTATGTTTTTTTAAAAAAATTATATTTTTTAAAAAAATCTGTTTTTTGAAAAAAATGACGTTTTTTTAATAAATTTAAGTATTTTAAAAAAAGAACGTTTTAAAAAAAAATATGTTTTTTTAAAAAAAATTACTTATGTTTTTTTTTTAAAAATCTATTTTTTTTAAAAATCTGTTTTGTTAAAAATCTGTTTTGTTAAAAAGAATTATGTTTTTGTTTAAAAGTTCCGTTTTTTTAAAAAAAATATGTTTTTTAAAAAAATTATGTTTATTAAAAAAATCTGTTTTTTATTAAAAATTATTTTTTTAAAAAAATATGTTTTATTTTATTATGTTTTTGTTATTTTTAAAACTTTAAAATGAGTATTATGTATTTTTTTTGTCACGTCAGCATTATTTTTTTATTTTTTTGCCAAGTCAGCGCCATGTCAGCAATTATTTAACGTCTGTCAATATTTTTTAACGGAATGACTTAATTGTAAAAAATAATTAGTTCAGTGATGTAATTTAAAAAATTAAAAGTTCAATCGGGTATTCAGTAAAACGTGCCAACTTTGGTGGCCAAATCATTAGTTTTGCCCTTACTTTTCCTTTCCAAGTTCCTCTCTCTCCTCAAACTCATCAAGGCCATTCAATTCAAATAGGAAAGATCTGAACCGTCCTTTGTTGAAGCCCCTAAATTTGATTTGATGTCGTTGGATCTTGAATTCTTGGGATTGGAGCCGCTCTATTTTATTATATAGATATATATATATATATATATATATATATATATATATATATATATATATATATATACTAGCTGGGTCCTGTGCCTCCGGCACTGTATGGGCAGTGAGATTTATCTCAAACTTAGAACGGCCCAGATGATTTATTAAGTGAGCGGAAAATTCAAAATAGATTAGATAGATAGATGTATTTTATTAGATTGTTGTATGGACGGTAGGATTTATCTCAAACTTTGGATGGCCCAAATGATTTATTGACTGAGCGGAAAATTCAAAATCATTTGTATTTTATTAGATATATATATATATATATATATATATATATATATATATATATATGAGAATATGGAGGTACACAGCCGTGTAACTTTTAAAGTTACATGGTCTACGACCGTAGAGTAGTCCCCAGATAGTAAAGTGAATTCACTCTACGATCGTAGAGTGAATTCACAAATCGTGGGGTGACTACTTTCGATCGTAGAGTAAAATCACTCTACGATCGTAGACCGTATAACTTTAAAAGTTACACGGCTGTGTATCTCTATTTTTACCATATATATATATATATATTCAAAAATTCAAAATATATATAAATTTATTTTATATTTATATCTTTTTAATATTGCATTAATATTTTTTAGTACTGCATTTTTTTTTTGATAATTTTTTGACCCCGCTTGAATTCCAGACCACGCCCGTGCATGTTATTACAAAAAAGACCCTTAGAAATTGGGTGTCTCTTCTTTTTTATTGCACTAAATATATCTAAATTTAATTTTAAAATATTTTTACGCTCCTCCAAACGAGTTTTAGTTATATATTCGGTCCCACTCAAAGGTTTATTTGGCTATTAGCGTTTACAATATTTTTTTGGATCTCTAGACGCATTGTACTAATTTTAGTGTGTTGTGTTCGAGTCCGAAACATCATTTTTGAGTTAAATAAATTACGTTTTGAATATATTGTTTCTAAATGAATAAGATTTTCAAATGCACTATACGCTTTCGACGCTGCATGCAACGAATTTAATAAGCCCAAAATTCAGTGGTGAAAGATTAGAAATGGAAAGAAAAAGAATTGTAGAGAATAATTTGGCTTTAAGATTATGTTTTCACATCAATGTGTTCAAGTGGGCGCATATATATGGAAAGTTGTCTTGTGGGGAATGTCAACAATAACATCCTCTCATGGTACTACTAAGAATTTCTTCTACATTAAAGCTGGATGTAAAGTGATTGATCATGTGGGCCAAAACCACCCATTGAAATTGGGGGTCTCCAACTCCTTGCTTTGAAGCAACAAAAGAAAATCACACAAAGAAACACAGCCACACAGGCATGCAAGCTGATAGGGAAAGGCTTGAATAGTAACAAAGACATTAAAAGAGTTTAAGCTTTAGTCAAAATTGTGAAGCTTGAATGAATAGCTCCTTTTAGGGGTATTTATTTAGACCTGAACGGTTGAATGATTGAATGAATTGGTCATTCATTCAGTGCGTTTATTTTGGATAAAAATCGTCTGAATGACTGAATCGGTCAGATTTTTGAGCTGAATGACCAACTATAATTTTTTTTGACTGAATGGGTTGAATGACTGCTGAATGAATTATTTTATATATATTTTTTACAATATTAACTATTATATTAAGTAATATTAAATATATTTACAATAATTTTGAATTTTTTGAGAAGGGTAAAATAATAAAATTCTGTTATTCAGATGTTTCAGACATGCCAATTATCAAACAACTTTTTTCATTCAGTATTCAGAATTCTGCTTCATTCAACTCATCCAGATTACTTAAACATTCAGATCTATCATTCAAATTTATCAAACACCCTCTTAGAGTTGTACATAAGTATTTAAAAAATGATTGTATAACATTAAATATAATATCAATTATCTATATTGTCATTATATTAGAAAATAATAGTGTTATTTATTAGATAAAAATAGTTAGAGAACCAAAATTATATTTATTATTTGGGATAATATAGAAAACTAAGTAATTAATGATTACTTAAAATTCTCAAAAAACTTATATCAAAAGACAAAAACACTTCTCAAACACGTCTTATATTAAGAGACGGAAGTAACACTTCCTTTAAATAGATAAGAGTAGTAGATATGCAGTCAACTGTTTGATGAATGAAAATACAACTACTCCCCTCCGTCCCTTAATAATATAATTAAAGAAATTAATTATAATTAATACTCTTAAATTTTTATAATTATCATACTTATTTCAAACTCTTTCTCTCGTCGGTAACGAGGGGGTAATTTTGAAAATATTATAGTTAACTTTTTTAAATTATATAAAACGATAAATAATTAAAAAATCACTTAAAAGAACATATATTAAGTAACGAAATGAGTAAATCTTAGTCAAGATGAACCGATGATTGCCAAGCCGGGGATGACCAAATTAGCCATGGTCATTGTGCATGAAAATTTCAAATTTTGAATTAATGTTTCACCAACCAAAAGGGCAAAAGTCGCACAAAATCAACAATAAAGCAAAGAAACAAAATACAGAGGTCATGCCCATCTCCCCCACCACCATGTTTTCTAGCTTTACTATTTTATTCACTAGCCATTATTCTCTCTTTGCAAAATTTCTACGAAGGAAACTAAAGTTGAATTAAAGCATCTTTACTGTAGAAAGAAAGTCAGGAAATTATCATTCCGAACAACCCCAATATTAAAATTTTAAAATGTTTTTTTGGGCTAAACAGTTGGGGTAAATTAAGGCCATTGTAAAATTTAATTTCTTGTCATCTGTTCAAGTTGGGATGTTTCTCTCTTTCATCATATAATATTGTCCAAACTAGCTATACTAGAGGATTACAATTAAGGAGGGTAACCATTGTTACTCATACCTATATAGCTATAAATAGATCAAGAAAAATAAAGATGGGACAATTAGAAAATCAGTATTATCACAAAGTTATTGATGAGAATTTTTCTTTTGTTGGCAAGTGCGGTAAAGAAATCATTGAATGCTTACAACGGATTCGGTGCTTATTAATACAGTACTGACACACTGAGAGATCACCTCTCACATGCATATCAACAACCTTATAGATGAATTTACCAAAGTTAACTTCATGACCTATTACAACACAAGCACACAGTATACCTCAAGCCTGCCCTCTCGGTCTCTTGGCATCTTTCTCTCAATCACTCCATTTAGAAAGACAACCAAAGGGTCAAGATTCCTTTCCCATTCCTCTACTCTTTTCTTGACAGCTAAACCCCATTTGCTAAATCCACTGACTCTCTCTCTCTCCCACCCCTCAAGTCACTCTTCTCCACTTCCCATTGACAAAAATTAAATGCCCAAAAGGTAAGAGATAGATCCCATCTCAATCTTTCATTTTTTTGTGAGAAAAAGTATGTAAATTTAATCAAATATGTAAAACATAAAAATACCAACAAATGTAATCCAAACTTGGAAGTAACCCAATGCAATATTGAATGAATCTAAAAGATGAGGAGTCACAACAAAGCTAAATAAAGAAAATGAAAGATCAAATTTTAAAAATGAAAGCAAAGATTGTTTCTTTTTCTCGTTCAATTAGCAGGTTACAAATTTATATCACAACATTTTCCTCATCCATTCCAAATTACTTATTATATATAATCTCATACATTAAATAAACAAACACCCATCTATGAAGAATTAGATAAACCTGAAACTTTTGGGGATGTAACTGGAAATAAAGGTAAGAGTCGGGGCTCCAAGCCCCTTGGAGTGTTTGAAGGCGATGGATGCAAATAAAATCCCTTGTGTGCAATTGCTTTGTTTTCAGCTTCCATATCTATACTAGGACTAACACCACTGTGTGGAGATCTATTAAACGGGTCGGGTATAAGAGGCGTCACCGGACTGAGAGCCAGAGACGGGAAGTTAAGCATACTGGGCGACAAAATCTCCGGTTTGCCGGGTATCCTGGGCGACCCGGAATAACCCGAATGATGTACTAATGGGCTGATATTGAAGTTCTTAAGGCTATTTCTTCGCTCGTAAAGCTTGGAACCTTTCTCTTTCCTCGGGCCAGTCTTGATCGGCGGGATAGGATTCTTGTGCAAGTCAGGCCTGGAAGTAGAAACGGCGGCGTGCTTGGCTGTTTCAGAGGATCCGGTGAGCATTTGAACTACTTGTTTGAAGGAGGAGGTGTCTGCTTGGACGAAGGTTGTCGGGTATGGATTGTTGGGTTCGGATCTCGTGACGGGTACCGGTGCAGGAGTAGGCGGCGGGGATGGGTGGAGCAGCCCATTGTGATTGCTGCTGCTGCTACAGCTTGAACCGTTGCTACTATGGCTGTTTGGGGATGGAATTAAAGATGGGTTTTGATTTTCTTGAAATTTCAGTGAGGTTTCCATTGGTGGGTCTGTTTTAGAGAGAGAGAGAGAGTATGAATTTTGAAGGGGTGGGGGGAGAAATGAAAACAAGGGGCTAATACTAATTAGGTCAGTAGTGGAAATTGTTCGGCAATTTGAACTCCTTTTGTTACTACTTTCTTTGGTTTGGTAAGAAATGCTTTGGTAGGGACTCTTGGTCTTTTTTTGTCATACGCTTTCGACGAAGAATGTGAGATTCACGAACCAATCACACAGTGATGTGGATGGCACGTACAAGAATAGAAAGTAGGTGTTATGTGGGTGGGATGTTTTAAAGGTGGAAGAAAATGTCAAACAAGATTCAATGCTGGCCATTGACTTGCCAGGGCCCTTGAAAACGGACGACTATTTTAATAGAAATATCACCATCACATAATGGACTCATTTAATATCTTTAAAGCATCAATTTGCACTATACATGAACAATTCAATCACACTACTTCAATAATATTTAATCATTTAAAATTGGCTCCTCATTTAGGTTTATAATTTATAATAAAAGTTAATTAAACTAACGTATAAATTTTGCCGGATTAATGGAATATGAAGAATTCGATATTAGTAGTAATGACAAGATTATGGTAATGTTTATATCCATTTTTTAATTATTAATTCTGTAAATAAATTTTAGTAATAATTTTTTTAGAAAGATATGTGATAAAATAGAGTCCGTTATAATTTCGTTAGAGTAGTTAGAATTAAGTTAATTTTGATCAATTAATTAATATAATATCGATACGCAGATCGAGAATTGATTTCTCTCTGTGTGTCAATACTGAATTATTCAATTGACCAACTTACCATGAAGTTAACTTCATAGTAACCAGATTCAAATTTTATTGATACGTTTTACACTTATAATTCGATGCAAATTTATGACAATACATAGCATAACTTTTATATGTATTTGTGGTTATATTTAATTCTAGGGAGTTAATATTTGAAATGCACAACACAACATAATTTGTTGGGATGTATCTAAATGAATATAACTATATATCATGTCCTTATAATTTGTGTTATATTAATGTTGTAAAACCCCAATTTTTATGAATAAATATTTAATTTTTTTAAAATATCTTTTTGAATAATAATGTGTGGATTTGATATAATGTTATAGTTGTGGGTAATATTTACAAATTTTGTAAAGTAAGCAAGTTGTCATAAAATATTCATTTGATCAGGGAATATTCGTTTTATCTGGGAATATTTGTCTAGAAAAAAGAAAATTATTTATAAAAAAGAAATTGTTCCACGAAAAAATCATCTTTTATTGATAATATCATAAAACATTTTCAAACTCATAATTAACGTGAATACTTTTAATTTTAACTATCACAATGATGAATTTTGTATACTATCTAAAAATATTATTCATTATTATATTTATTGTTTCATAGTTTTAATGAATCAGTTCAATTTTAAGTTTGAAAATATTTTAAATTAATTTTTAAAAATTTATCAATATTATTATAATTTGGATTGAAAGAAGTAAGATTTTGCCCAAATACTTCCTATGTTCCAAAATTATAAATACAATTTGACCTAGAACACAATAATTTTTGTAATATATTATACAATTATAGTAATTGTATTAACTAAAATTAGATAAATTCACATAAATTTAAAGTTTAATATGTTATTATTTTGACTTCAAAAATCAAATTATATCTCAAATTTTGTAACGGTGATAGTACTAAAAAAGAAAGAAAAAAAGAGCTCATATATTAGTTTTCCCCAAACTCATTATAAAAATTTATCAATAACACTTTATTGTCACTAACAAGCATGATACAATACATAACATAACATAGCAAACTTAAGTAACACTAATATATAATACAACACCATATAATCATATATTATTGACTATAATTATAATATACAATCACAAGAAGTCCCAGATCATCTGGCCCATATCTAGAGCTATCTATCTATCTCAACGCTGACATTGCTCTTTGCTAGAGGGCTCAAACGCAAAAGGCCCAACATTGAACAGATCAAACCCAATGGGGTGTGTCGAGAACGGTGGCTTGTTTAAAGGCATCAAGAAGGCACCCAAAAGCCCGTAATGAAGATTTGTGGGCTTGTTGCATGTGGGCAAGGGTGATGAAACTATGGAGACCTTGCACTTGTGGGACCCGTAATTTGTGAGGGTCTTGGGGGCACTGATGAAGAAGTAGCCATTCTTGTCGGTCTTTGTTTGTACAACTAATGGGTTTCTGGTGTTGTTGCATTGTAGTTGTACCACAGCACCTACAATATTAACAATGTGTAGAGTTAGTAATGATAACTGTATTCGGTCAAAGAGAATACTTCTGGAAGCTTCCAAAATTAGACATACATTTTGACTATATTTATATAAATTAATTTTTAATTTTAAGATTTGGCAAATTAATTGTTATATTTGTTTGTATTAAAACTAAATAATTTTATATCATTCATGTATTCTAGAAAGATGACTTTGAAATAAACAAATTTTTTATTTTGAAAGAAATATTCAAGATTATTAACATGTCTTGGCTCAGTTGGTACCCAGGCGGCCAGGCCTCTTGAGTATTATCAAAAAAAAATATTCAGGATATTTTATATATTTTCTTAAAACACAAGGGTAACTTACTAAAAAGAGGCTTGGCTTTCAAAAGGGTATTGATCCCTAAATACTTGCAGTCCTTACAGTAAACAACACCTTGCACAGCTACAAACTTCCTCGGCGGCAGAGGACTCGGCGTACGGCTTGGAGGTTGAGTTGGCGCACGGCTTGGAGGTTGAGTTTGTGCATGGCTTGGAGGTTGAGTTGGTGCATGGCTTGGAGCTGGTTGAACCGGTGGCTTAGCGGCCTCTTGGCTAGGAGGTTGAGGTCTCTTATCGGGTGTATCTGCTATACTCATTACACCATCATAACTACCAAGCACATTCAAACAACTCAATAAAAGGACTGAGAGATGCAATAACACAAGAGTTTCTAGAGAGAGAAACCCCATTTTTAGAAAGACAAAGAGAAAGAAGGGTTTTTGTGAAAAGATGCGAGAATTAAGAGGAGTTAATTGATATTTATAGGGGACTTGAGGATGCGGTATGAATTGCATGGAATATGTGGGGCTAATTAGATCATTCATTTTGTGTGTATATACGTACATATATATATATATATGATGGTAGTTGTAGTACTCCATTTAAAGACTACTACTTGTTTAGGGTTTTACATGTGTATTTGTATGTGACTATGGTGGACATGTGGCACGCTGCATGCTCCCCATACAGAAAAGAAGCAGGGGCATGCATGTAAATTTGGGATTTTGTCCAAGTTTCCAAATGCCTTCTTTTATGAGATACTTAGATAGATTTGTAAAAAATAATATATATAGAGAGAGAAATGATTCATAACAGTATTTATTATAAATAAAAATTAGATAAACAATATCATAACTGTTCATTCCATAAATCAAGAGCACAGATTATAAATGAAAATTTCTCATACGCTAGTTCGTCTAGTGGATAGCATAAAATTTCATAGACCATCCTCCCGACCAACAAGCGAAAGGTTAAAACGTGAAAAATAGTTATAATTTGAGGACTAACAAAGATGTTATTCCTTCTTTCTTTATGTGGTTGGGCATCAACTATATTTTAGAAGGATATTTCATTTTATTAAAGTACGAGTACTGTTTGTTAATTTCCGAATATTGTGTCTGAATAAGTTTCAATCTGATCGAATAAGTCATTCAGACCGTTTGTTTAATAATTTTTAAACTTTGAATGCGTTTGAATGTGTATTTATCCAAAAATTTGTGGCTAAATGAGTAAGAAGTAGTGTTGAATTATATTTTTACTTACATACTTTCATAGACAATTAAAATTTAAATTCAATATCCATCTTGTTTACTATATTATTGTAAACATTTTTTGTTATGTACAAATTATTTTTGATTTTTGTTTAACAAATTGGATAACCAATTTAATGAATGTTGTTGTAGTCTTTTATTTTGATTTATGTACTATAAAATGTTATTAATATTTTTAAGTATTTTATTCCTAAAATTATATTTTTAATTGTATACCTCATCAAAGATTGTTCAAAAGTTTATATTTAATTTTTGAAGATTTGTTTATTTATAATTACATTATAAATGTTCATAACAACGTAGAAGGTTAAAATATGATAATACACTTATTCAGATATTTTTGACAGACAATTATAAAACATTTCATTTTATCATTTTATTTTGTATCCAGATCTTTTACCCTATTCAGTTCATTCTAACTTTCCTATATATTCAAAAAAAATTATTCAATTTTACCAAACAATCCTTAAATTTGAACTTTTTTTTTAGTTTCCCAAAAATATCCCCAACCTCATACTTTTAGCTTACAGGTACGGTATAAGGGTTCGAAACTAAGATTGTGTTTGATAAACTTGAGAATTAAGATCTGAATGATTATGATGTCTTAATAAATTGGATCATCTGGATAGTTATGAGGTATGAATCTAAAAAATTGTTTGATAACTAAAAAGTAAGTTGTCTCTTAATGACACTATTTTACCATTTTAAAGGGTAAAATTTTATTTAATAATTTTAAATATTCAATTTAATAAAAATGAGTGCATAATATTGTTGAATATATTTATATAAAAAAATTATCAAAAAAATTTCATTAAGAGGTACCTCTTAATTATTAAGATTTCATTTTCTGTCTTACCGATTAAGAGGCATTCAGATGTAAAAAAAACAAAACAAACAGTATCATGTCTCTTAACAAATAAGAGGCAATTAGATGTAAACAAACATCACCTAAGACTATTTGTCTTAAATTTGATCTTTATGGAATACAACATGATTCTATAAACTTAATAGTATTGGGGTGCTAAACCAATTGTTAAAACTTGGGTACCACTATGTCCCAACTAGTTATAAACCCAAGCTCAGCCCAAATCATGCTTGGGCCTAGCCTTTCTAAAGATAACTTTAAGAAGGGTCTTTTACATAAGTATACAACAAATAGAAAGTAATTACAAGAAAAGTGCATCAACTAAATAATTATAAAAAGAATGTAATTATTACAAAAATAGTACAATTCACATTAATAAGAAAACCTAAAATCAAGGATAACTAATAATTCAAATTCAAATTCAAATCTTGTCTCTAACAACAATTTCAAATCCATATTTCAAAATTCAAATCAAAATGAGAAAATTAAAAATTAAAAATTATGAAGGAGCTAATGTTCATCATCCTCCTCTCTCGCCGCCACCACATCGCCGCCGCCACCGGAGTTGCTATTCTGAATTTCTTTTGACGATTTGGTTACCCACAAAAATTGAAATGGTTACCTTTATACGAATTTTGACTAGTAACTGCATCACATTTAAAATAAAATTGGTAATCAAATAAAACTGAATTGGTTACCCTATCAAATGGTTTGGTAACCAACTATATGAAATTTGGTTACCAACTGCATCACATCCAAAATAAATTAGTAACCTAATAAAACTAAATTGGTAACCAAACTTTTATACCAAGGTAACCAAACATTTATACCAAGATAACCAATCTACCTTCACACATGCAGTATGAATTAGTTACCTTGGTCTGAAAGTTTGGCAACCAACTGCACGAAGGTTTGGCTACCAACTGTATTACATGCAAAATAAATTGGAAACTTAATAAAACAGAATTAGCTACCTTGGTATGAAGGTTTGACTACCAACTGCATTATGAAAAAATTGCAAAAACAAAGCGATGGTGTGTCTTTTTGCAGTTGATATGAAGGTTTGGCTACCAACTGCTATCCAAGATTTGTCAATGCAATCCACACTTCTTCGAGACCTCTCCATTTGATCAAAAGACATCCTCATTTTTTCTAGCTTGTCGACAATACCGGATGGAATTTTCAATTTTTCGTGCCTATCTGTGTTGTGCCTGGGTTTTTCTCTACGGTCAATGCTCTTCCTTGAAGCCTCAAAAACATCAGTACTCTTCCTAGACTGCTCGAAATGGTCTGTGCTTCTCCTAGAACTGTGCCTCTGTGATGGTGATTTCTTTACGCTTGATACAAATTTCTTCAGATGCTTAATATACTATGGATACAACTCTAAATCACAGTGGTTTCCTCCTTCATAATGCAATTGGATTGCATTGATAATTGCAGAAACTGGGCCATATAATTATCAACTTCAACTTCAGCGATAATTGAAACTGAAGTTGGTGTTTCTTACATGTCATATCGCTGCTCCTTTCTTGTCGCTTCTCTCTTTCTTCTTCATTATTATTATTAAAAGGTTGAATTTGTTAAATAACTTGAGGAGAGAGAGAAGAAGTTATAACTAATCCCTAAATTAAAGAATTTTAATTGAATTATAATTCCCTAAATTAAGGAATCCTAAATGCACTAAGATTATAAATAAATATGGAAGTGTATTAGTTGTCTAATTCTTTTATGAGGGCACTATTGTTGTAATTCTTTTTAAAAATGTAATAGAATATGTAAATCACCCTACATGACATGGGGTATTAAGGCTGAATACTTAAATCAGTCCAATTCATCTTATAAACCCAACAACTCTTCGTATAGATCCTATAACGACGGTTTTTACCGTTGCTATACATCTATAACGACACTTTTCATGTAAAAATATCAATTTTCTATTTTTAATAGACTATATGTTTAATGTTATTACACTAATACAACCCTCAACACTAATCATATTATCCCTGATTAATCACGTTTGATTGGTGAACATGTCTACAATAAGTATATTATATCACAAAATTAAATTGCGATCCATGTACATGGAATTTCAAGTGATGGATCATTATTAAAAACAAATTATCTCAGGTATTTATATATGTCAATTTTTATAATTGATATAATTTTTTCTCTCATATATAACAAAAACTCTTTAATTATCTATGGAAATTAAGGAAATAATTTTGACTAGGCTGGGAGAAGAAAATAGAAATTAAAAACTAAGGTGGTAAGGTTAATTAGTAACATGGAATCAAAAATTGTCTTTAATTTATAAATCTGATTATTGCAAATACTACTAAGGCAAATAATATCAGCACCCAACTTTTAAACGTAAAAAACTAACAAGAAATGTAAACACAAAAATAACAAAAACTAACTTTATAATATTGTTTGTTGATCAACAACAAATATATTAAAACAATAATAATAATAATAATAATAATATACATGCATATTTCTAATTAATTAATTAAAGCCAAAAAAGGTCAACACCAACGCTCAACACAGATAAATCTTGTTCAAAATCCTCTTTCCTGTCGCCCGGAGTTGTTGCCGGTGGCTGTTTCTTGGTGAAGCAAGGAGCACCGGCGGTATTTTTGGCTGACATTGAAGACGACGTCGTTGAGTAGTCCAAATCTGCATTTGGGTGTTTAAGAAATTGAGACACAAGAAGAACAAGAGAAGCCATATTCATATATATATATATATATATATATATATATATATATATATATATATATATATATATATATATACCCAGTATGCCAAGAAATTTTGTAATGATATCTATATTAATAGTAATTACTTGAGCTTAGCTTAGCTTAGAGACCTATAAAAGTCGTGAATTATATTTATAGATGGGAATGAAGGCCTGCTGGAATATCAGTAGCACACTGGTTAGAGGGAGGAGGGGAGCTGCCTTTGCATGGACAAGGACTAAAGGAAGTTGGTGGTTGAAAAAACTAGGGGTTGGCTGCTGGTATTATATCTTTTCTTCTTCTTCTTTATTATTTTGAAAATTCACCCGATTTTTTGATATTTTTATATAAAAATCGTACATCTATAGCGACACTTTTTATATAAAATTTTTAAATATACATAACATGAGACATGAGATTTAAATAATTAAGAAGTGTAAAATCTTGACCAATTCAAAAGATCATTCGATGTGGTTGAAAATAATCCATGAGACGAGTGATTCCACCTTAGTAGGATACCAATAAATGAATTTGTATACTCAATATTCAATATAAATTAAGCACTCCCAAAAAACCTTGCAATAAAAATAAAAATGGTTAGAATTGAGTGATTTAAAAAGAAGTTGAAACCAATAAGTCTGTATTTTAAAAATCAGGATTAATAAGCAGTAAATATTTATGTAGATGGGTTTGAAGTCACCACTCCCCCTGCCTCCTGCCGTTGAAATTGTTGCATTTGGTTTATTCTTAACTGTGGATCCATCAATTGTTTTGATGATTTTTGCTTAGTTTTGATGTTTGATAGAAAGTGACGGGACAATTTTACCCTTTAATATATCACCAATGTTAAATTAAAAAAATTAGAAACTTTTTTTAACCACATCAGCTAAGTTAGGCTCCACTTGGACAGTCACGTCAGCAATTTCTAACGTGACGACTTAATTGAATGGAATTGAAAAAAATTAATAGTTAAATCATCTAATTGACAAAATTGAAAGGTTAATTACCAAAGTGAAATAAGACATATAATTTAAGATAGTAATTTATATTTAATCCTACTATTTTCAATTCCCTACCAAAAGAGTAATCAATGATAAGTCTCATTATTATTTTTTTAGATTAAAAAATAAAACTTGCTATGCGAATTGCGAAGAGCTGCCCATGTGTTGGATTGGATTTAGAAAAAGTCTCGCTATTTACTGCGATTAAGGCGGTTAAAGAATCAAACAGTTCGAGCTCGAAAAAAATACGAGCAAGACTCGAATTCGTTAATAAAATAGTTCGAATAAAAAATGAGAAAAATCTGATTAAGGTTATACTCGACTCGTTTAATATTCAAACTACTCGAACTCTCGATTGTGATTCAATACATACTCGATTGATACATATTCGATTAGATACTCGATACATTCTTTTATAATATATACAAAATTAAATCAAATTAGGATAAATAATTATTATTTAATTTAATTTTAACTGTGATTTTATATTTTTAAAGTGTAATAGTAAATAGATTTTCTCATTTCCAAGTAAAATAACAAATTCAATTTATAATTATATCTATCGTAAAACTAGTTATTATGTGAAGACTCAAATTCGAGTTTGAATTTGAAGATCGCGAGTAGTTTGAATATAATTCGATCAGAGTCGGATCGAATTAAGTAATAAATATTTGAGTCAAGTCGAATTTGAATAAAAAATTTCAAATACAATTCGAATTCTAATCGAATTCGAGTATGAATTTAATGTTTTGAATCGAATTCAAACAACTCTTTGTTCGCTTCGACTCGTTTACATCCTCAAACAAAATTCGTAAAAATTATAAGATCTCACTTATTACACATCTCTTGAAAAAATTATCACCAATATAACTAACAATCAAAAAATTAACATAAACATTCATAATATATATAATTTTTTATTTAAAAATCATCCTTTTGTTTAAGTAACCGTATGAAAAAAAAATATCAAGCGAAACAAGTGAAGACATGCACCTGATATGGAATTTTGGAAAATATATATGGAAGTTAATAATGGAAGAGAACTGATATTTCCACATGATCCTCTTTCACATGAGCATATATCGAGTCTCACCTTCATGTGAAAATATCAAAAATACATATAGAAATAGTACTCGCCGGAAGGAATTGTGATGGTAAGTTGGCATACATTAAAGGCTAAGAACATAGTTGGGAAAAATAAAAGTCAAAAACCATTCCATTCCCACAAGTTCAAACAAAACAAAAGGGTGCAAGGAAAAATGAAGAAAAGAAATTAAGGATCCCAACTCAAGTCCTTGAAATTTAAAAATCAAAACTAGCCATGCTCATCAAGATTCCAACACTTTTGACAGGATAACTCCAACTTGCAACCTGGACAAGAAAAGATGAATTGAATGGTGTAAGCAACAAACTTTTAATAAGTTTAACAAAAAACATATAATACAAAGCACCTTTTCAAGCAAAAAGGTAAACATTTGTACATATCATAACACAGCCCATATATTTCCTTCACAACTCCTATTTCGTCACCCCCTACAAATTTATTACACATCTTTTTTCCCAAAGCTGGTATCACATTGGAAGTTAAATTTATCTGAGGTGGCCTTGTACAAAACTGTGCTGCTTTTTTGGCACGTTTAAATTCAAGGAGCATGCTCCACTTTTTATAGCAATTCTGGCTCTTCCATACTGCAATTATAATTTTACTAAGAACCCATGATTATTTACAGCAATAACAGATCTCCCATACTGCAATTATAATTAGTATGAGGTTAAGAGCTCGTCTAAAAAAGCCACAGTAGAACAATGGATTGGAAGGAAGAAAATCATAATAGGCTACCTCCTTTCATCCTTCAAACACTACCTTACCTAGAACCAGCACAAAACCATGATCTCTACCCCCATAATAGCAGCAGAAAATAGGCCTCGGAGATTCTGTTTTCCAGCGTAGTACCTGCAACTCAGTAAATTCAAGTGTTAATTCACTTGTTTCAGGTATTAAACACTTCCATATCACTTGATCCTATCACATACAGATAGCCCATTCCATAAAACTCACTTACAACATCACCCACGCATATTTTAATCAATATTTTGCTTGATCTTCTCTATCGTTTACATTTTTCCAATTCTATGAATTAGTTTTGTTTGATTTGTTTTGTGTTAGGTGATTCATATTAAATTGTTTCAGTCGTAAAGTCTTATAAGTTGTTCCGGTCTTCGATCGCAGAGTCTTATAAGTTGTTCTGGTCTACGATCATAGTCTTATAAATTGGTCTGGTCTACGATCGAAGAGTCTTATAAATTGTTTCGATCTATGATCATAGTCTTGTAAGTTATTCCGCTCTACGATTGTAGAACCTTCCAATACTCAACTTGTTTGGCTAGGGCTACTCAAACTCACTTACTCTTACCCATGTAGTGTTGCTACTTCTTGAATTCATTTTCAAACTCGAAATCACAATTATTCTGTGACACTTTTCTCTTTGCTCTCTATAAATATGGTTGGTCCTACAGAGAGTACACCAATGAGAAATTACAACTGATTGATAATGATGAGAAAATGGACCACTTATGGAAGGTATGAATGAACTGTTGAGACAGAAGAGCGTAGATAATGATGACAGGTTTGAAAATCCTTTTGGGGATAATGGAAGGGTAAGAGGCCTGCTCATATGGGGCAAGGGAGGGATAAGGGCTTCTTTAGAGACCCTAGGCATGCTAAGCAAGAAAGAACAAGAAAACCTGAAGAAGATGATGCTCAATGGAGGAGTAACCAAAATGATGATGATGGTGAAGAGGAGAGAGAACTTAAACATCTTAAATTAGTGTTCCCATTTTTACTGAGGGTGATGATGCTAAGAGCTGGATACAAGATTGCGATGAGTATTTTGGCATATATGGGATTCATTCTCATAAAAGGATTGCCATAGTTGGAATGCACCTCCATGGTTCTCCAAAATATTGGTACAAGTCTCATGTCAATGGCAAAGTGGGCCTTCCTTGGAGAGAGTTCGCAAATAATTTCATTGTGAGGTTCGTTGATGGCGGGTGTGAAAAGCATATATGAACAATTCAAGTTGTTGAAGTAAGTAGGAACTGTGAATGTATACTATGATGAGCTTGAAAGGCATAACAAGGGGAGACTACTTGAGAATTTGCCTCACTTGACTGAGGACTTCTTTGTGGGGACCTTTGTTGATGGTCTAAAAGATGAAACCAAAAAATGGTAAATTTGCTTAACCCGAAACTTTATTCCAAGCCTTCAAACAAGTCAAGTTCTATGAGAGTCATATTCCTAATCTTGCCAACACCCACAACCCTAGCCACACCAACACTCAGTTCAGCTATAGAAAGGAACTCCATGCACCACCAACAACCTGAAAACTCCTACGCTCACCTATCCTAGAAATGACTTTAACAAACCTAAAACCTATTACTGCAACTCAAGAGATGAGAGAAAAGCCAAGGACCTATGTTTTTATTGTGATGAGAAATACCATGGGACACCAATGCAAGGACTCCTCAACATTTCATAATCACTTGTGAGGATTTCCAGAACTGTAAAGACTCTCAAGAGTTTGTGGAATACTTTGAACCTCCTCAATATAATGAAGAACCAACCTAAGAGATTACAGAAAATTTACCAACCAAAAAGAATATTGAGGCATCCCTTAATGCCTTTGAAGGCCATGTTAGTTCCCAAACCATGAAAATGATTGGTTATATTGGAAAAAAAGTCTATATCAATCCTCATTGGTGGGGGTAGTACGCATAAGCACAGAGGCTCACATGTGCTCTAGAGCCCACCTCACCTATGATAGGCTTCTGTGGCAGATGATAGTCAGCCAACAATGCTCAAAGTTTAGATGGAAAATGGGAGATTTTTTTTAAGGATACAATGAGAGTACTACTTCTAGGAGGATGCGACATGGTGTTAGGAGATCAGTGGTTGAAACAGCTGGGGCCAACCACCTTCGACTATGAGAAGCTAACAGTTACAATTCAACTATGGAGGAGGGACAGAATAAAAATACATGCCCAAAACTGTAAATGATCACAATAGAAGGTCTGATAGAGCATATTAATGAGGAAGAAAATGGGTTCCTAGTGATTGTGCAGTCACTCCCAACCAATGACTTTTCAACAAGTATGTCCACCCCAAACCAACTCTAGTTGTTATTAACTTATTCCTTAAACTCTACCATTACAAACCCAAAAATACAATCATTGCTTGAAGAATACTCAGATATTTTTCAAGAACCTCGAGGTATGCCACCAAAAAGATTGTTGGACCATAGCATTCCTCCTGAAGTCAACTTTTCACCTTTCTCCATCAGAACCTACAAGTGCTCTTAAGACCAGAAAAATGAAATAGAGTGATTGGTGCTGGAAATGCTACACACAGGGATCATAAGACCTCCATATGCTTCTCCCTTGCTCCAAGTTAAGAAAAAAGATGGCAGTTGGAGATTTTATGTTTGACTACAGACACCTCAATTCTCTAACTATCAAAAATAAAAACCTTATTCCTCTCGTTGATGAGCTAATAGATGAATTATATGGGGCTAAATATTTTACGATGTTGGACTCAAGGGTGAGTATCACCAAGTCAGAGAAGAGGACATTGAAAAGACAACATTTAAGAAGGGCTATTCGAATTCACAGTCATGCCATTTGGGTTAACTAATGCCCCTGCCACATTCCAAAATTTGATGAATCAAGGTGTTTGAGCTCCTTGTTGGAAAAAATGTATTTGTTTTTTGATGACATCCTAATCTATTCCGAGGATTTGGATGGACACTACAAACATCTTCAAGAAGTATTTCAAATTCTAAGGGACAATCAGTTATATATGCTAAAGAGAGCAACTACACCTTTGCACAACCTCAGATGAATTATTTAGTTCATGAAATTTATAACACAGAGTGGCAATGGACACAACAAAAATCCAAGATGTACTGGATTGGCCTGAACCAAGAACCATCAAGCAACTAAGGGGTTTCCTTGGACTTATAGGATACTATAGGAAATTCATAAAGGGCTATGGAATCCTAGCTAAACCCCCGACTTCTCTACTACAAAAAGGAAAATTTGGGTGGAATCTAGAGGCTCAACTTGCTTTCACAGCTCTAAAAAACTCACTACTTCTCCAATTTTGAAGTAACCAGATGATGCAGAACGGGATAGATAGAAGGAATAAAAGTATCCATCTCCGCAGAAAATCGGTAAATTAACACATACAAAAGCACACAACTTTAATCTCAAATCAATATATTCAATAATCTCTAAAAATAATAAAGTATTATAATGCTTAAATAGAAAACCCAATAATTGGAGACTAAATAAAAACCCTATATTCAAAAAACCATAATTAAAAATCTCGTAATTAAAATCTACTACCATAATTAAAACTTCTAAAATATCTTACTAAAATAATTACATTAATAATCCAACATTTATCTCTAAATAATAATACAAAATTAATAATAAACTTCTTGAATTTCTTCTTCTTAATCGCATCACCAGACTTCACCAAGTTCTTTGAAATTGAGACTGATGCATCAGGAACAGGGATTGGGGTCATTCTAATGCAAGAAGGCAGATCCCTTGATTATTTTAATAAAGTTTTTGGTTCTAAACCTCATAATTACTCAACCTATGAGAAGGAACTAATGGTTGTAACTGAAGCTATTAAGAGATCGTCTTCTTATTTAGGGTAGAGACAGTTCATTATCAAAACAGACCACCCGTCCTTGAAGTACTTTTTAGAATAGAAGGCGATGACATGCCTGCAACAAAGATGGATGAACAAGCTTCTGGCATATGATTTCATCATCACTTACAAAAAGGGAAAGGTTAATATAGGTGTAGATGGTTTGTCCAAGAAATTTAAAGAGTGAACAAATTCAAAACTCATTCACGAGGACATGAATGTTCTAAAGGAGGAGGGAATGTCAGGCCAGGGGTAAATTGGAAAGGAAAGAGTAAATAGTATATTATAGAGTTAGATATTTTGTATGCACATGGGTGGTTAGTTAGCATGTGTGTGTAAGATAAGAGAATGGTATAAGTTCGGAGTATTTACACTTTCTAATGGGTGGAGTAACATCCAACTTTTGAATATTATGCAATTTGTGAAAGAAATGGGAAGAGTTTGTTCAAGCTTTCTCTCTCTCTCTCTCTTAGTCTCACGAACTCAGGAATAAATCATTGAGGTCTTCTCCTTCCTTCCTTATTCTCTCTGAATTATCACTTATTTCTATCTTTATCCCTGTTTCTCCCTTATTTTTTGGTCGGGCATCAACAAGGGCCTGACAGAAAACTTCTACAAATCCAGCTGCTAAGGTGGATGTAATCCAACATAATACAAATAATTTCATCCACAAAAATTGTAAAAGTTATTGATTAGACAAATGACCATTTAAAAGGTTGACAGTAAGGCAGAAGAAGCTATTCATAAAAGAACCATGCAAAAAGTATGACCAAGTGTAGGGTTCAGTCCATAATCGTTCTCAATGATATCATTCACACCATCAAATGCAGGTCTCACTCCTTTTAAGACATTACACATGGCAGATTGACCGTCCTCTATCTTGAGTCATTGGCTTTTATAGTCTGTAAACTTCCTTAAGTTTTGTTGTCTGTTTTAATCTATCTTTGTATCTATAGCATGACCGCACAACTCTGTTTTCAGAATATAGTATTCCGGGGAATGCCCCAATGCCATTGTGCATTGCTTCTTTTTTAATACTCCCTCTGTCCTCAAACTCAAAGTACTATATTTTTTATGACACATAAAATAAATGGTATGTTATTTAGTGTGGTTCATTAGTATAAAAAAAAATATAAGGACTCGCCATTTTATGTAATCTTGTGGAGCTACTAAGGATAAATTTAAAACTTTTTTTATTCTCTTTCCGCCACTTTACTTTTCTTAATTTGTGTGTACTTAGCTCATCCTTTTGAGGACGAAGGCAGTACATTACTAATTTTGCCACAAAAAAAAATGTACATCTACAAACTATGTTTGAAGTCGTAATATAAACTAAACCATTTATGTAATACATGAATATATATGTCTCAAATGCTGAATCAATAATTAATTATATGCACACTTGAAAAAATGGACGAAGTTAGAAGCCTACTACCACTATCATATGCTAATCAAGGAGTTTTAATATGCAGCCTCAAAATTTATTGGCCGTTGACAAGCAGCCAAAGTATTCTTCAAATCTTCCCATCTACAATTTTAACTAAATACAAGCTATCCATTGGGCCCATGCCCCAGCAATCAAATTAAGAGGTTGTGAAGAAAATAAATAGACGAGGACATGAGCTCTGATAGACTATCATATTAAATTTGTAATCACAGACCATTTCTGCTCACTTAGTAGTTTTTTGATAAGTCTCAATGGGTTTAGGTTAGAGAAGCAAATAAATAATTAAGTTTGAAAAAAACAGAGTTGCCTATTATGTAAATTTGTAGCCTGGTTTATGTTCACCCTTACTCTATCTCTATATATATCTATATATATAAATTTACAGTGTACCTCCAAATCAAACAAAAATTATGATAGAACGATGTATATTCCCTACAGACACTATATGCTTTACTAGTATCTTCCCAAACCCATTGCACTACAAATTTACATTCCACTCGCAATGAGATACGCAAAATTGAAGCTGGAGTTTCTCAGTTCAGGTGGGCAATAAACCAGGGCCAGTTCAATATTAGATTATTACCTAAGTTCTAGCCCGGAACAAACATGACTATTCAAGTCTTGGCTTGGTTTTGTAATTGATTCATTATAGAGTTCAATTCCATAAATACAAATATATATATATATATAGGGATATGATCCATAGCAAGTATTTGCTATGGATGTAAATTGGGTAAATAGTATCATATCCATTCATTCTATAAATCAAGGACCCGGAATAAAAATTAACAACTCCCTTACGCCAGTTCGTCTAGCGTATCTCCAAAAATATTAAGTTTCGTATGCTACTTGGAGTAGCGTACTATAACGATTGACCGACCCTGGAGAAGATTTGGACTTCGGCAAAACACAAAATTCCAAAACATCAACCCAACTGGATAGACTGTATCTGTATAGACTGTATGAATAACTAAAGTCTTATCACACTTCATGTCCCACAAAAAAATCTCACTTCCTCCTCTTTCCACCTGTAAGCGAGTGAAATCTCAAGAGTTTCTAAGAAAAAGAAAGTGGTCTCCAATCAACACCAACCCCTCTCTTTCTCTTTCTCTTTCCGGTCTGCCGGTCTCCTCCCCTTTATATATATCCATCCTATCATATCCTATCTCCAATCATCATATCCAACCTCAGAGCTCAACTAATTATCCTCTCCCTTCGAGCTCAACACTACCACAACTATTCTCCTCCTAAAAACACACAAAAATGGCTTATTCTCCACCGGACACGAGCAAGACCACCAAGCTAGAACGCTACAACAGCTATATCCGGCGTGTCAACACCACCACACTCTTAGCAGTATCCTCCAAACTATTCTTCCGTCTCACTCTATTAGTGGCAATTGTGCTACTGTTTTTCTTCACTGTAAATTACACTCCACTTTCCGATCATACTAATATCAATAATTCCCAACCGCCCCGCCACCTTCAAGCCACCACTCATTTCCTCTCGTCCACCTTCTACGGCAGCGGCGTCGCCTGGGAGAAACAAGTCCGCCGCTCCGCCATCCCGCGCCACCCTAATGGATTCTCCGTCCTTGTCACCGGAGCGACCGGATTCGTCTGGACCCACTGTTCCCTCGCCTTGAAAAAACGAGGCGACATCGTTCTTTTTTTTTTATAGTACGCTACTCCAAGTAGCGTACGAGACTTAATATTTTTGGAGATACGCTAGACGAACTGACGTAAGGGAGTTGTTAATTTTTAATCCGGGCTCTTGATTTATAGAATGAACGGATATGATACTATTTGCCCAATTTACATTCATAGCAAATACTTGCTATGGATCATATCCCATATATATATATATAAGTGTAGCTCCAAATCAAACAAAAATTATGATAGAACGATGTATACTATTCCCTACAGACACTATATGCTTTACTAGTATCTTCCCAAACCCATTGCACTACAAATTTACATTCCACTCGCAATGAGATGCCCAATATTGAATATGGGGCTTCTCAGTTCAGTTGGGCAATAAACCAGGGCCAGTTCAATATTAGATTATTACCTAAGTTCTAGTTAGACTTAAACCAAACCTCCTTACAAAAAGCTTTAACCCCTTAGTTTCAATTATGACTTATGATGCTCTCCTCAACAAGTAAATAATTAATTATAAACAAAATATAAACAAATTAAAGTCACCAAGTAATACCAAATTCCAATTAAACAAATGTTGATATCTTTTACCAACCCCTGTCCTAGAACCAAGTCCCAACTTGCAAGAATTTAAATCAAACCAAAAGTAGTCTACGTTATAGTTTGGTTATCTGCTCAGGTAATGCAGAAAAAGGGTAAAACTAGGAGTGCTTAGTTAGCAACCCAAAAATTTCTTTAGCAAGGAAAATAAAAACTAGGAACCTTATACATAGTAAGACTAAAAACAGACAAGGGCAACCTGACTGCATTTGAACAGTTATTTTATTCATTTCAATACGTGAATAGAAATTTAACAAAGAACCAAATATGAATAACTTCAATATTGTTCAAGAATATATAATCATAAGTCATAACTACCTTTCAGTTATTGAACTTGTAAAAAATAAGAAAACATCTTCACACATACATTTAAAGTATATCTTCTGGAGTAAATAAATGTTGTTTGTCCCAAAGTATATTTTTAAATTCAGACCTAATACTACATCATCCCCTGGTATGCTAACTAAAGCTTTAGAATAAAAATTATGCACAAACTCAATATCTAGCCACATTAAACTAGTTGATTCATACACTCAAAACAGTTCAAGGAAGATACACCAAATTCCTAGACAACACCACAATTATAAATATTCCTCTGATTTAATATGAAGGCAATAAATGATTACCCATTTTAAGCTTCAGCCTTAATCTCCTTGTCATCCACATCATTTGTAGATGCTACAGTTGTCTCCCCACCATCTTCATTCTCTGCAGGAGGCTGCACCTGTTCGTCTTCTGGCAATGGCTCCTCCACGTAATCATTCTCAAAAGCATCAGCCGGAACCTCATAAATCCTCACCTGTGGCTTTGAAGGATCCTTTACAAGTACATACTTCCCCTCATTCAACTTCATACACAAATCAACAATAGACTTAACTATCCCCCACATATTTGATACATTCAAATTTATCTGCGTCGCAAATTCCCTGGGCTTATATCCAACCACAGCCAATATAACATGGTTAAAATGATCCCTTGGATGAACCCTAGAAACATACCCTAATTTCATCAAATCTGCACTAGCCAAAAGTGATTGTGCAGTCCATTTTGCCAACTTATTCGCATTATTCTTCAACTCAGTAGCCAAAACAGCACCCCTCTGTGTCTCCAACTTTCGTCTCCATTCAACACCCGAATACTTGGGATCAAACTCATTAAGAGCATTCAATGTTAAAAAGGACCTTGTATTATTAACCTCAACAACACTCTGCACCTCACACCTTGCCACCAAGTACATATCATTATCCAACTTCCATCTCCTATACCTATATCCAACTGAAGCCACCTCTTCACCCTCATTGGCAAACGGATTCGACTCCTCAAAAGTCACCTTATTCCCATCCCTAACCAAAACCTGCTGCGAGAAATTCTGGTTAATATAGGCTGCCTCCACACTCAAAGAATAAGCGGAATTGATATCATCCTTAGCCTCGGGCAATGGCTCCTGGGAAGTTTCATGAACCGCAAGCAAATCTAACTGAGACCCATCACGTTTATCAAAAAACAACTTATTCCCAACTCGCTGGATCACAATATCCCACGAATAAACTGACCTGGGAGCACACATTAGCGTAGAGAGAATCGAATCCGTTGCAAAGACTGTAGCTTTATCCTCATTTGCAAGACGGCGAATAACAGGGTCATCAGTAGTTGTGACCTTAAAAAAGTTCCTATTCTTAAATCTCTCGAGGCGGCGCTCGTTTTTGGGAGTAATTCGATCATAAGAGCGGTCGTAGAATTCAAGGGCACCGCATATGAGAAGGTCTTCAGGTTCGGGTACCGAAAAGGAGAGTTTAGTGAAGGTGGAAAAGGGGATTTGATCCAGCATGTTCCATTCCGGTTGAATATCGACGGATGATTTGAAGACAGCGGCTTCCCGGCGTGTGTTATGTCCGCCGGACCGATTGATGTTGTAGAGTCGATCACGGCGGGCACGGTCGCGCTCGGCCTCGCGCTTGCGGGCTTCAACTTCTTCGTCGCGGCGCTGGGGAAGTTGATTGCGGTTGTTGTGGTAGTGCTGATTGAAGCGCCACTTGGGTCCAAATTTGGGGCGGGGAGGTGGTTTGCCGTCGACAAGGCGGAAGGATGCATCGTCGTCTGCATTACCGGCAAAGGAATCGTCGCCAGTGAAGTCGAAGGCGGAGTCGGCAGGGTTACCGCGAGCGCTTCTAGGGTTATTGGAATTGGGGTTGTTGCGAGTGAAGTCGGCGATCCGACCCAGCTTGTCGGACCGAGAAAAGGGAGCGAAGGGAACGTTGATGGGGTGGTTGGGGAGGAGAGAAGTGTTGGTTCCGGCGGAGTGTTCAACCGGTCCCCAGCCGTCGGGGTTGAAGGGGACGGCGCCGATTTCAAAGCCTACCATGTTGTTTTCCGATCTGATTGAGGTGAGAGAGTGAAGATGAGTGAGAGATAGGGGATGACTAAACCCTAAATCAGGGTACTGTAACATATAGTCTATGTATGTGTTTATGATTACAGTTTTGCCCTTGACAACTTGGAGAATGACTGTCCGGATTTTGGGCCTTAATTTTTTATAATATCCATATTCAATAAGTCTTGGCAGACCGTAATATTGGATATTTTTTATTTTATTTTTTTATTTATTTTTTGTTTGTGACTCTTAAAAAATATATAGTATTTATTTTAACAGAAATTTTTATAAAATATAGTGTTTTAGGTGTAATTTAGATACATATACAAGAATAGTGTTGTACAATCTGTATAACTCTATTTTTATATATGTATCCAAATTATACTTACAACATTATAGTTTGTAAAATTTCTAATTAAAATAAATACTATATATTTTTTGAAAATCACAAACAAATTAAAATAAATTAAAAATATCCAATAGTCATATCTAATAAATATGTCCATGAAGAAGGACTCATCCTCGTTGGGCTTTCAATTAGAGCTTATGACAAAATCCATAAAAGTGAATGTTATTATACCTGAATAATTTTGGGTCCTTAACACTAATATACAACAATTAGAAAGTAATTACAAAAATAAAACACACACAACATAATTACAGAAATAAAACAACACAATATATTATGATTCCTAAAATCAGGCGTCATTAACTCCTATATGTCAGTTACCACTTTCATACTTCCAACCAACCGGTCCTAAATTCACGTTACTGAACAAAACATAAAAGATCGACAGCAACGAGATCGGAGAAGAACAAATCAACGACGAATCTACCGGAGAAGACGAAATCTCGCGACGCAACTCTGAGATCAAAGAAGAACATATCAACGACATATCTATCGGAGAAGACAAAATCTCTGGTCGTTATATTGTTCTGAGATCGGAGAAGACATATCTATCGCACGGGCACGCTGAGATCGCAAAATAGTATACAAAATCAACAGCAACTTCAAGTTCAGTAACAAAACAGTACAATCGAACGACAGTGATTGTTGAATACAAAATCACAGCAACTTCGATACAAATATGAATACTGAGGTATGTGAGATTAAAATTCAGATGCATATAGTTACCTATAGTTACTACGAATTCCTATATTGATTACCTTTCTTAAGTTTTTCACACTTCAAATGGTTACTACAATTTCCTATAACGATTGGATGATTCATTGATATATTTTTTATTATGGTTACTAAATATATATAAATTGGTTACTGATAATTGTGTATTTATTTGCTAAATAATGTTTATTTGATGGCTTTATAATTTTTAAATGAGTTTGGTTACCTTCATTGAATTGTTGGTTACTCTCTAATGTTGTCTTGTTTACTGAATAACATTATTATGTCTAATATTATTTTGGTTACTGTCTAATGCTGTCTTAGTTACTGTGTAACAATATATTGGTTACTGATTAATGTTGATTCGGTTACTGTGTAACATTATAATGGTTACTGAATATTTGGTTACTGTCTAATGTTGTCTTGGTTACTGTATAATATGTATTTAGATACTGTAAGGTGTTTATTTGGTTACTCTCTAATGTTATTGTGTTTTATAATTGTTTCTTTTATATTGGTGGTTACTCATTGACTACATTGGTTACCTTCATACAACTGCTAATCTGATTATATATATTGGTTGTTGTATACTATTTAATTGGTTACAGTATAATGTTTATTTGGTTGCAGTGACCATTTGGAAATTTTTGTCAAGTTTGGAGTGTCAAATTTTGGCGTTTTCGGACCCTAATTTCATTGGAAACGGGTCAACGATCAAAAGTCACCAGCTTTGCTGGTGAACTGCAGGGTTTTTTGGTCGAATTCCATCATTTAGGCCTTCAAAATTGCATGTAAAAATTTGGTTTATTTTCTGGTTACTAAAATTATGTAATTTGGTTACTGTCTAATATTAATTTGGTTACTTTACAATGTTTATTCAGTTGTTAGACAATGGCTATTGACAGTAACCAATACAACAAATTTAATTGTTTACAGGAATATATAATTGTTTACTGCTAGTAACTATTAACCACATAGTTGGTAACATTTTTGATGGTGTACAGTAACCAAAATTGATGTTGATTAATATTTTAATTTTTGATTCCATCATGAGTTATCAATATAAAGTAAACATATACATTGAACAATTGGTAACTGTTCTGAAATATTTTTATGTAAATTTGATTATCCATCTAAAATAAAATGGTTACCTCTATATTTATATTTAGTTACCAACTGGCATAGACCATTTCCAAATAACTTTTATAACTATGTAATTTAAAAGTATCCATCAGCTAGATAAATGGGAACCCTCACATGTACATTAAGCACTTGATAACTGTTCTGATATAAATTTTTAATTATTTGGTTACTAACAAAAACTAAAATGGTTACCCTTATAATAACTAAAATCCCTCACTGATTGTACAATAATAGTAGTCAAACACAATTAAATAACAGTAAAACAAATATAATAACTAAGTAACCAAATAGTTACATAACAGTAACCATAATATGTTTTAATGGTAATCAAAACATAAAACAACCTGTGTATCCAGCATCATGTAATGAATGTGATATTGTTTGTTTAGAAAACCCAATTATATTATGACATGTACATTTCACAATTGATATATGTCCTAAAACAAGATTGTAACTCTCTGGTTACTATCAAAACAATAGTTGGTTACCTTTATATACATATTTGGTTACCAACTGTACATCTCAAACAATGTATCCAACACAATTTAAAAGGTACAATAAATAATAACTAAAATACCTCATTGATTGTACAATAATAGTAGTCAAAAACTATTAAATAACAGTAAAACAAATATAATAAATAAGTAACCAAATAGTTACATAACAGTAACCATAATATGTTTTAATGGTAACCAAAACATAAAACAACATGTGTATCCAGCATCTTGTAATGAATGTGATATTGTTTGTTTAGGAAACCCAATTATACTATGACATGTACATTTCACAATTGATATATGTCCTGAAACAAGATTGTAACTCTCTGGTTACTATCAAAACAATAGTTGGTTACCTTTATATACATATTTGGTTACCAACAGTACATCTCAAACAATGTATCCAACACAACTTAAAAGATACAATAAATAATAACTAAAATACATCATTGATTGTACAATAATAGTAGTCAAAAATCATTAAATAACAGTAACCATAATGTAACATAATAAAACAGTAACCACATAATTATATGATAGTAACCAGAACAAGTTTTAATGGTAACCAAAAAAGAAATATCATGTAATAAAACTCAGTTCAGGTAATCCATATATACTAAACAATTATATATTAACCAGAATAAAAAATAAAAGTAACCAAAATCCCACATCGAGGGCACAATAATAGTAGCCAAACCATAAGATAACAGTAACCAAAACATAATAAAGAAGTAACCAAATAGTTATATGAAAGTAACCAGAACAAATTTTAATAATGATAACCAAAACAGAAATAACCTGTATATCCAACCCAGTTTACATAAACTCCAATAAACATTACAGACTCACAAATCATAACAAATTGTTATGAATATCCAACAAAATCAAAGTACGAAATAAGGAAAATTTAGCGCAACTCCCAAAATTATATTTGTACAAATTCAGATGGTGAAGAGTTGCCCAGATGTGCTGCCATCTCTACAATATGCAAGTTTAAACTGCCAATTTGGTATCGAACGAATGTCGCCAGAGAAGTAAAGACTCATAGTATGACAACATCACTTCAACCATGTACATATCGCATGGTAGGTTCCAAAAGGAGGCGGTTCCATCGTCTGAAGAAGCAGATTCAGTCCATTGACGACGAGTGGCTTCAAGAGGAGTGAGAGAAATAGTAAGGGCGGAGAGAAGAAGAAGAAGAAGAATAAGAAGAAGAAGAAGATTTTAGAGAGAGAAATACCAGAACAAAGGATATGAGAGTTGGGAGAAAAAGAAGGAAGAAGAAGAAGATTTCACACGTTTAAAAAAAAACCATCAGATTTGCCATATCAGCCCATTAATACTAATCCCTTAAATTAAGGAATCCTAATTGCACTATTATTGTAAATAAATATGGAAAAGTGTAATATTTTTGTAATTATTTTATAGATGTATGATTTTTGTAATTATTTCTAAAAAAGTACTAATATATGTAATTCTTCCAATAATTTTTGTGCAGATATGTCAGTGTTGGCTGAATTCAATGTGAGAAATGTTTTGTCTAATTTGTAAAATTATACTTGGTGAACATTTGTCCATCAAATGATGACGGACCAACTACTTAGCCGAACTAGTACAATTGGAGAGAAGAAGGATTTGCTTCTCTATCAATCTTTGACTAAGGACTTTAACAATTTATTATTTTCTTTTTGGCTAACTGATTCTAGTTTGCTTGGTAAAGATTATTGTTTAAGATTTTTGTACATAAATTAAAAAATTATTTATAATTTATAGCAAATTATTTATAATTTATAGCTAAGGTGAACTATGCTATAAACCAGAAGTTCTACTCTACTATTATCAAATAAGTGTTTTGATATTTGATAAATATAACTACAACACAAGTTAAACTAATTATCTGTTAAACTAGCATGCATCTATCCCACATCTATTTAATAAAATATAAATGATTTTGAATTTTCCGCTCACTTTATAAATTATTTGGACCGTCCGAAGTTTGAGATAAATTTCACTGTCCATACAGTACCGGAGGCACAGGACACAACTAGTTCATAAATATGCAAGAAAGTTGAACACTAGAAACAAATAGTTATGTAAGAACTTGGATATAATTGTTCAAGATATGTTGTGGAAACAACTAGCTAGAATGAAGATACAATTAAGTCCAAACGGATGTAAAAAACTGCAAATTCACTAATCGAATACACAACTAAATCCAGCTGGACATAACAAGCAATGGATCCAATATAACTATACTGAAACAACAATAACTAAGCTGAAGATCATTGGCGCATGTAACAAGCTAATTGTTGATGCTAAAGCTAGAAAAGCTGCAAGAATTGGATAAAAACTGAAAAAATGAAATGTTCTGGAGTGGGTGTTGCCAACTTGCACGTAAGAATGTTGATTGTTAGTTGCCACTTAACTGTTGTACTGCCTTAGCTGTCTATTTAGCCACCACGTTCTCCCTTGAAATTCGGCCTACTAACCCACTTTCTGCTAATGCATTAGGAACTTGAACATGACCTACCATTCTGCTGAATTGAAATAACTTAACATGCAATAAGCCACAATAATAATAACTGCAGCAGTTCTGAAAGATATGTATATATTGTTGAAATGTAGCAATTAATACTAAGCAGGTGGTATAAACTACTTGTGTGAGTACTGTGGGCCCAAGTATAAATTAGGGTTCACATGTGACCTAAAAGAATTGAATGACAAACGGAATTGGCGGAAATAAATGAGTAAGACCTGAGAGAATCTTCCATGTGTCCCGAGGCAGAAGACACGTGGAGGCGACTCATTTTGGGAATTGATTGAGGGATTGGATTGGTGGCTAGAAGGGCAGGACGATCTGGGTATTACTCTAATGACTAAAGGGTATTTCTGGAATTTCCCTGAAGGCATGTGCCTTGCACATGACTACTTTTCAGAAAACCCTATAAATACCCCTTCCATTCCATTGGGAAGGGGACTTCTCTCCAGACTCAAGACTTGGACTCTCAGAAGATCAAAGAGACCCTTTTAGTGACTTAAAGGCTCGGAGATTCCACCTAAAAGCACTGAAAGGGTTTGGACATTCTCTCAACTTGAAGGACTCAAGAAGGCTCTTGGAATCCTCGTTACCCTAACACGGTTCCTGGATTCTAGGGGTTCTGCCACGCGTCGTTGGAGTAATCGTCCACCTGTCGTTCTCCCCTCTTCAATCAACCAATCAATTACGTGCTCTTTGTGGATTTCTCTCCTCCTCAGCCAACACGAAACCCTAACTCTAGCAAGGTACGATTTCCTTGCCCACATTTATTTGGCGACTCTGCTGGGGACGTGTAGAATTCGCGAAGGGTATGCCCACAACTCGAAGTGGGAGAACTACAGGAAGAGCTGCTTCACCAACAAATAGTATTACCTCACCAAATCTAGTTCCAAGGCAAACAGCTCAAGCTTTCCAAGGCAAAAACCTGGATTTTGACCAACCAATTATTGAAGACGCTTCAGAAGGGAGTTCAACATCACCACATATGGCCAATCAACAACACACAAGCACAGGAAGGCAAGACAAGGATGCAAGCGGAGAGCAGACCAATGTTGTGCAACTGGAGATGCTCAAGGCATTAAAGGAAGCACGGGAAGGACAAGAGATGATGATGACCATGATGTTGGAGTTGCAGAGGAAGCAAGAGGAGATAGGGAACTTTCGCCAGCAATTGATACAGATCCCTACCTTCAAGGCCATGTTCCCAGGCAATTTGCATGGAGAACAAGTAGGAGCGGAGGACAACAACAATGGCAGCAACAACAAAGAGAACCAGATTGTACCTCCATTGACTAAAAGTCAATCGGTTCCAGTAATCAACTTGGAGCTCCAGAACAGTGGTGAAGGGCCACAACTTAGGTTAGAAGCATGCCAACCTCAAACGAACATCATCCCAACTTCTCTTCAAGCATTTTCACGGGTGCAGATGTCAACCGTCCCAAGCCATGTCCAGCAAGTGAGCCAGCAAAGGCCACCAGTGCCAGCTTTGCACGATGCAAGTGTACATCAACCAATCTCTTCGCCATACACACCGCCAATACAACAATATATTACAACACCCCAGAGAGTTCACGCCACAAGCCAGTACGTGACAAAGGATGATATGATCGATGTGATCAATCAACTTCGCAGGAAGACATCCCGACCCTCGGAGTTAGATTTTACTCCACCTTATCCTGCACACATTCGGAGGCAACCTTATCCGACGGGGTATATTGAGCATCCCCCGCAGTTTCCAAAATACAATGGGGAGAAAGGAAATTCCAGAGAACACATTGCTAGGTTCGTAGAGTCAATGTCTCCATGGCTAGGATATGATGAAGTAAACAACCACAACTTGTTGATGAGGGAATTCAACAAGACTTTGACGGATAGTGCCTTCAGTTGGTACTACAATTTGGAGAAGGGATCAGTCCATGATTGGGATGACCTAAAATTGCAATTTTTTAAGAAATTTTTCTATGTGCAGAAACAGGTAACCATCGTAGAGCTCATACGATTCAAGCAGAAGCCAAACGAGGAGTTGTCAGATTATGTGGATTGGTTCAGGACCCAAGCACAGAAGTGTGCAGAGCCAATTGAAGAAAAGAACTTGGTTAGCATATGCAACAATGGTGTTTTAGACGCCTTCAAGCCCCACCTCATTACCAAAGCTTGTGATTCATTTGCGACCCTCTCATCTTTTTCACAAGACTTGGGAGGAATCATGACATTTCCCACCAGCCATGCGAGGGTTACATGGAAGGGCAAGAGGACAGCAATTGTGGCATTGGCGGATTCTCAGTCAAAACCACAAGGGGGCAAGAGGGAAAAGAATGAGAAATTTGAGCGAAGCAGAGAAAGGCATGAGGATAAGTATACCAGGATGCCAGTTCCGGAGGCTATTACATGTAGCGAGAAGGCATTCAGGAACCTGTATGAACAATGGGTTGAATATGGAGTGGTGAAGCCTCCAAGGTCCCGGTTGGTTGTAACGGAAGAGATGAAAAGAAGACCGGACTTCTGTGTATACCACCAATACGCAGGACATTCCACTATGGACTGTTACAGTCTGCGGAGAATATACCATGAGAAGCTGGCGGCCGGGGAGATTGAACTAGGAGAAGAAACGTGCAACACTATCACCCATGGTGCAGTCCCGGAAGTCGAGAACCCAAATACTGGCTCTACCATCGAAAAACTCTGAAATACAGATGAATTAAAAATCCACCCAAGATGGTGGTCCACCAAAAATGGTGGTTTTAAGTCCTCAGGAGTATCTCTTGCCAAGTAATTGGAGGACCAAGGGAGGAGGCACAAGAATTGACGAATTAAAAAAAAAAAAAAATCCACCCAAGATGGTGGTCCACTCTAAATGGTGGTCAAGTCCTCGTAGACTGCACTTGCCAAGAAATTGGACGACCCAAGTGACGAGGTACCCAATTTCAAGTCCTCGTAGACTGCACTTGCCAAGAAATTGGACGACCCAAGTGACGAGGCACCCAATTTCAAGTCCTCGTAGACTGCACTTGCCAAGAAATTAGACGACCCAAGTGACGAGGCACCTAAGTGTTACACTTTATCATCAAAAGTGAACGAGGCACCTGACTTTAAGTCCTCATAAGTTATACTTTCACCTTCAAAAGTAATCGAGGCACCTGACTAACAGCCCTCGGAAGTTACACTTTCAACTTCAAAAGTGACTGAGGCACCTGAGTATAAGCCCTCAACCCCAAAAGTTACACTTTATCTTTAAAAGTGGCATACGTTATGCTTTATTCGACAAAAGCAAAAAAGTTGCACTTTATCTCTAAATGTGGTGAACGTTATGCTTTTTTCGATAAAAGCAAGATTTATAATATGAAACGTTATGCTTTTCGTTAAAAGCAATTTGATTATCAATAAATTTGTCAAACTTTCACTTATAGTTGATTATTTCTTCTGATTTATTAAAAAAAAAGAAAAAAAAAAGAAATATGGATTCAAGTATTAGCTTGCATAAAATATATGTACATGAATTTTCTGATATAGGAAATGGAAAAAACTATGAAAGCCATGATCTAGAAGCCATGACCTGTCGAACTAAAGAGAGAAGAATAACTAAAGCCTCCAAGTCGACAATGGTGGTGCCCTGAGCCTTCGTATTGGAAGTTATCGAGCCTTCAAAGTCTTAGAAGTTGACTAAATTTCCTAAAAGCTTGGGCTTCAATTTATCTATGGCATCTTGAAGCTCCTAAAGCTCTACATAAAGTAAGTCATTCTCATGGAAACATGAAGTGACTTCCGAACGAAGTGCAACAACATGATAATTGGAAATAAAGAGATCCAACCTAGTATAAAAGGGAGACATGTCCAAGGAGAGTTAAGAGACACCAAGATATCCTTGAAGAGCTCCTCTAGGGCTCGTCCTCCTAGGGTTTGCTCCCCTAGAGGCTCCCTCTCCAAAGACTTTCGTTTTCGAAACTTGCAAAACATCAAGCCCCGCGAAGTGTTCAGAAACTGGAATCAAGGCTTCAGCACTTAAAATATTTTGCGCGATCATCTCACCAAAGGCGTGACTCACGCGCAGGGGGAAAAGTGCTTACTTGTAGACGGTATAGACATCCTCCAGCGTAGAGGTGCATTCCTCCCCCAGACAGTGACGAATGTGCAAGTAGAGGAGCACCATCGCGAGATCAATACAGTAAGGGCGTCATGGTCCTGTTGGATATATACGTAGGTCTCTACATAGTCGAACACAACAAAAGATGCCCGCACTCTTGAGTACATTTACGTAATCAGTGCTTCCAAGGATCTCGTCAGTTCAATCCTGCCATTCTTGAAGGAGACCAGATGAATTAGACAAGAAGCAAAGGGGACGGAAAGGGTATTCTTAGTTCTCTATGCATATGCGGGGAATGCGATAGGAATGGGAGGAGTCATCTCAACCTCCATAAGTCACTGCATATAGAAACAAGCTTTTTCTTCTCTGGCAAAGGAAGAGTTGTACGTTCATAAGTCTGGACTCGCTCCCAAAAGATGTTGGAAAAAACAAAAGAGGGGAACCCTTCCTCAATCATTGAGAAACGGGGCCTCCTTGCTTGTTCCCAAGTCTGCAGAATGTTCAACGAAGAAGACCTGTAAGAAAAAAGAATTCAACATAAGGAATTTAAAGAGCACAAGTATTAGGATCCATTCGAATAAAAAAAAATAGGGTAGATGAAGAACGGAAAAATGTAAAGAATGAGGCCATTAGGTTGGTCCCCCTAAGGGTTGGCCCATAGGGTTTAGCCACCTAAGGAGCTCTCCCCTCTTACATTTAACTTCTGCTTACTCGTTGAATCAATTGATTGGAATAAATGTTACTTCACCGGAATATCCGAGCCAAGGACCTTGTCAAGGTGAAATGGCTCGGAATAGAGCCTTCCTCCTTGCAGTGTTGTCTTTTTCTTTCAGAATATCCGAACCAATGACCTTGTTAAGGTGAAATGGCTCGAAATAAAAATCTTCCTCCTTGCGGTGGTGTCATTTCTTTCAGAATATCCGAGCCAAGGACCTTGTTAAGGTGAAATGGCTCGGAATAAATCCTTCCTTGCTGTGATGTTGCCTTTTCTTTCAGAATATCCGAGCCAATGACCTTGTTAAGGTGAAATGGCTCGGAATAAATCCTTCCTCGCCGTGATGTTGCCATTTTTCCTTGAAAATATCCGAGCCAAGAACCTTGTTAATGTGAAATGACTCGGAATGGATGCTTCTTCTTTGCAGTATTGCTTTCTCTTTGAGAATATCCGAGCCAAGATCCTTGTTAAGGTGAAATGGCCCGGAATTGATACTTCCTCCTTACGGTGTTGATTTTTCTTTGAGAATATCTGAGTCAAGATCCTTGTTAAGGTAAAATGGCCCGGAATAGATGATTCCTAGTTGCGGTGTTGCCCTTTTCTTCGTGAATATCCGAGTCAAGGACCTTGTTAAGGTGAAATGGCCCGGAATAGATGATTCCTCGTTGCGGTGTTTCTCTTTTCTTCATGAATATCCGAACCAAGGACCTTGTTAAGGTGAAATGGCCCGGAATAGATGCTTCCTCATTGCGGTATTGTTTTTGATTATATACTACGATTACCTGAAAAGAAAAGAAATAGAAGAAGTAATCACGAAGCATCAATCAAACGATATCTGCATGGACCATCCAACGGTGAACAATTGAATTTCCAAATCAGACAAGCTATCACCAACATGACATTCAAATATCCAGGTATGGTACTGTTATCTATTATATGCATGTAATTCACAGTGTGACTGCTAGTCATGGTAGATAGATTAATTCTTATATTATCCATCCTGCTATCCATAGAATTATAGACCTCCTGATATTGCAAAGCCTCAAATTTAGAAGAACATATGAATATTGCCCACACAAAAAAATGAAATGATGGCGATCCATCTTCATCATCAAAATCCTCGGCGAATTTCGAAAATTAGTCATTTGAATAAGTACAGTTCCACATTTCCTGTCCCAAGAACACAAACATGGGGATTGAAATATTGCATTAACTGCAACCTTCATCAACATGTTACTAGTATGAATTATTTTAAGGGAGAATTAAACTCACAGGTAAAACAACAAGCGCTGCACCTTGTTTGACACCGACTTGAATTGAATTAAAAATAATAAATAATAATAATAAATAATAAATAAAAATAATAAATAATTAAATAAAATAATAATTAAAAAAAAAATTTAACCGAACAACAATATATGTACATATTTACACATTGAACAGGAAGAAAGAAAATCAAGAAAGAAAAATCATTTAATGAGTAGTACATGAGGGCTTCTAATAATTTACGTTAATACAATAAAAATCTTAATGCCAAAGGCATCTGTTAAATGAAATTTACATATATCTTGGAGCAATAAATTTTCTACAAGTTAGTCATATGTCACTAAAGGTATATATGATAATATACAAGGTATATTATAATAGAAACACAAAAAAAAAACCACAAGACAAATCAACATCTTGTGACATTGTCTTCTTCCACCAATTCAAGGAGCTGAGTTTTCTTGAGATCGAGATCATATAAAATTCGTATCTGATTTGCCAATACATGAAAGCACAAAAAATAAATAAATAAATAAATAAATAAAATTAAAAATTAAAAATTAAAAATTAAAAAAAATTAAAAAAAAATAATAATAAAAAATAAAAGAATTCTTGGTAATCAACTACATGTTTTTTGGCGTATGTTCAAAACAAATGAAATATGTAAAATATGCCTTAATTATCTGGGAAATTAAACCAACCACCAAATGGGGCTGTAAAAAGTGATGAAAAAGAAAGAAACTTTAGCAATATAAGCAAAGAAATAAACATTCTTAAACTTTCAATATATAGCTGCATTAAGAGATAGAGCCAGAACTTTGTTTTAGTGGGTATATGCAATCTAAAAAAAAAAAAAACTTTGTAATGCCCAAAATCAGCTCCTTTGACAGAATCAATCCATTCCAAAAAATGCAATAGAAGAAGAACCAATTAAATAACAAATTTTAATTGAAATTTTGGGTTGGATAGTGATGTAATCATGGGAGTAATATATTATATACTTGCAATCATATATAATCAGATGGCTAATCATCTGCATATAATCATGGGAAAGAAATTATTGATTACAAATCAATTTATTCATTACAAATCAATTGATTACAAATCAATTTAGGAATATCTAAGTGTAATCCTAATTGACTTCAAATCATATGGAAAATTTTGATTTGATTTGATCTGGTAATATATAATTTATCTTGATTTAATTTTTTAATATATATATATATATATATATATATATATATATATAAACATTTGACTTTGTTTTCAAGATTTACAAAATAAAATATATATTATTTATCTTGATTTAATATATACATATATAATAATGATAACAAAATAAATTATAGAAACAAATATTCTATTTCTAAATTAATGGGAATGATTTGATCTAGTTTCCAAAATATTAGAAATAATTTGATCTTGTTTTCAAAAAAAAAAAAACAAAAAAACACAAAAAAACACAAAAAAAAAAAAACGTGATCCATTCTTGTGATAAAGGCATGATGAAAGGGATTGGAACTTGGCTATTGGAATAATATATTTTTATGCCATGGATCATTTTTTTTATGCCATTTAACATACCACTTTTTATGTCATGGATCTAATTAGTTTTGCTTTTACATTGGTAATCTACAAAATATACCAAGCTGACGGTGGATTTATATTTTGTAGATATTAACTCCCTTGTCTTTCCAAAATAAAATAAGAAAAAACTTTATGTTATTTGATTTTACTAACATATAATTGCCAAATTTAATTTGATTTAGTTTCAAAAAAAAAATATAATAATAATAATAATAAAAAATAAAAAAATTGAATATATATATATATACATACAAAAAATTAATCAGGAAAACAGATGATTGTTCAAAATTTGGAAAGATTTGATGGACGTCCAAGAAACCTTGGGAGAGCTTCACTAGGGGTTTCCGCTCCTAGAATTTTTTTCGTTTGCAAGGCTTGCAAGATCAAAGTCCACGGATTATTCAAAACTTTGAAGCATGATTCAAAGAGTTGAAGTATTTTGCACGATCGTCACTCCAAAGGCGTGACTCTCGTGCAGGGGGCAAATGTGGGCCCAAGTATAAATTAGGGTTCACATGTGACCTAAAAGAATTGAATGACAAACGGAAATGGCGGAAATAAATGAGTAAGACCTGAGAGAATCTTCCATGTGTCCCGAGGCAGAAGACACGTGGAGGCGACTCATTTTGGGAATTGATTGAGGGATTGGATTGGTGGCTAGAAGGGCAGGACGATCTGGGTATTACTCTAATGACTAAAGGGTATTTCTGGAATTTCCCTGAAGGCATGTGCCTTGCACATGACTACTTTTCAGAAAACCCTATAAATACCCCTTCCATTCCATTGGGAAGGGGACTTCTCTCCAGACTCAAGACTTGGACTCTCAGAAGATCAAAGAGACCCTTTTAGTGACTTAAAGGCTCGGAGATTCCACCTAAAAGCACTGAAAGGGTTTGGACATTCTCTCAACTTGAAGGACTCAAGAAGGCTCTTGGAATCCTCGTTACCTTAACACGGTTCCTGGATTCTAGGGGTTCTGCCACGCGTCGTTGGAGTAATCGTCCACCTGTCGTTCTCCCCTCTTCAATCAACCAATCAATTCCGTGCTCTTTGTGGATTTCTCTCCTCCTCAGCCAACACGAAACCCTAACTCTAGCAAGGTACGATTTCCTTGCCCACAAGTACTAGTACTGGTAAGTAGTAGTAGCAGCAGCAGAAGCATAAAATATTTGCTTCCCTATTTGCACCAACTTTCAGGGCAAACTCCAATCTCTGCTATTAATTACATTCTTAAATGTAGATTTAGACTTGTCAATGATCTAGAAAAGTACCAAAAAAATGAATGATAAATGTTTTGGAAATGATAGTTATACATCTAATTTTTATATTTCACACGTATAAAAATTAGAAAAATAATATAAAACTATTAAAAATAGATGAAAAAATAATATTTTCTTTAAAAATTTCACTACGAATAATATTACACTAACAATTTCATTAGGAATAATATTAATGCTATAGAAAATATGTTTTATTATATTCTTAATTTTAAAACGAAAGCTTAAAGTTAATACTATATTGATTTTATTGTTGAGAATGTTAAAATGACACGTGAAGTCAAAGGTTTTCATGGATCCAATCGTCACCCTAATACGGATGGGCAAAAAAAACTCAAATTTCTTAATACTATATTTGATACTAGCTGGGTTCTGTGACTCCGACACTGTATGAACAATATGATTTATCTCAAACTTTGAACGACCAAAATAATTTATTGAGTGAGCGGAAAATTTAAAGTCATTTGTATTTTATTAAATTATTAGATAAATAGATATATTTTATTAGATAGATGTATGAACGGTGAGATTTATCCCAAACTTTGGACGGCCCAGATGATTTATTAAGTGAGCGGAAAATTCAAAATCATTTGTATTTTATTAGATAGATTATATTTAATATTATACAATTATTTCTTTAATATTTGTGCATAATTCTAAAACGACCTATATTAAGGAACGGATGGAGGGAGTAGTATGCTATTGTACTTTGCATAAATGTGTTGTGTTGTATTATTACAGACGAAAGGAACTTAACAATTAATATGCCGCGATTTCTCCAGACAATTCTGAGAGGATCATAGCCCCGGGGTTGGAGTAACGAAGGGATTGGAAACGGAGGAGGAAAATTAGGGTGAGAAAAAATGGTTTTATAATAAGGACTAGTGATTTATTTTGGGTTATTAAAGTGAGGGGGAAAAGGGTGGTTTTTGTTTTGGTTGGAAAGGGTTGTATAGGGAGAGGAGAAGGGTTAGGAGGAAAGAAAGTAGAGAAAGTAGGAAAGTGAAAGGGAAGAGAGAGAAAGAGTAAGGGGAAGAATGGAGGAAAGGGGTGAGAGAGTGGCGGGAGAGAAGAGAGCAGATGAGTAAGAGGAAAGAAATAAGAGAAGAAAATGCCATTGTCGATCGAGGGATTATTTGAGCTCCCAATATATATATATGTATATATATATAAGCAGGATTAAGTACATACCCTCCTTTAGACGACGGTTTCGGTCATACAACTGTCGTCTATACTTTTAACTAACATTATAAAATGACAAAAAGGGTAACAAGAATCACAAAAAAACTTGGCATCTCTGCAAATAAATCAAATGTAAATTGTAAATCTAATTAGATAGAACAAGCAAACTTAGATTGTAAACCTGAATTGATAGAACAAGCAGACGTTGCTGTGCTTCTCTGTGAAGCGTTCAAGGAAATGGTTATTGGTTAGAACAGAAACACAAAGTTAACATAAGTTAAAAATATTCATCACCCTTCCCCCCAACCACACAAAGTGTACTACTTTTATCCTTGAAAAATTGTAACCAGGCTAGACACAATAGTTTCGAGTTATGTATAACGTGACAAGAAATTTCACTCGATGCATGCCTACATCTATTCATTCGCATTTGCATCCAAGTGAAATAGAGAAACACAATAAGGGGAGCATTGAAAAGAAACGTTGTAATTTACATTGTGACGGGTACTACAAAAGTCAGATCATGATTAAATTCATGAGAACTTAGGTTTAGGCATCGATGAAGCATTTTGATGCACCGGACCAAGCTTTTGGATCCAATGAAGAAGCCCCTTCTTATGGTCTTGACATGTTGGATTTCGTACCAGATTTAGGGTTCCACCACATGCAAGTGAAGACTCGAACTGCTCAAGTACCTTCACAACCTGCCAGAACTCCGGCCTCTTATCTGGTTGTAAGGACCAACATTGCTCAATTAAAGCTCTCATTGCAGGGGAGCAGTCCCCAGGGATAGCTGGTCTCAAATTCTGAAAGATCCCAAATGTTTGATTTTAGAGTTGTGTAATAATACAGAAGGTTGATTTTAATACTAGGAATTAGGAAAGAGTAGAGGAACAAGACGTCCTCGAAAAAAAAGTAAAAATTAGAGGGAGAAAACAGAGAAAAAGAAAGCCAAAATTAAATAAGTACTAGTTCTGTATGCATCCTCAAGTTCCATTATAAACTGGTGGATAAACAGAGAATAGTATTTGAATATATATATATATATATATATATAGTCCGGATCAAGTGCATGCCCCTTATCTTACTCACCTGTGCTCACCCCCCTTTAGGCGACGGTTTCGGTCATACAACCGTCGTCTATACTTTTAGCGACGCTATATGTTGTCCGTCGCTAAAAGTATAGACGACGGTTGTATGACCAAAACCGTCGCCTAAAGGGGGGTAAGCACGGGTGAGTAAGATAAGGGATATGCACTTGATCCTTGCTCTCTCTCTCTTTCTTTCTATATATCTATCTAATAAAATACAAATGATTTTGAATTTCCCGCTCACTCAATAAATCATCTGGGCCGTCCAAAGTTTGAGATAAATCCCACCGTTCATACATCTATCTAATAAAATACATCTATCTATCTAATAATCTAATAATAATTTAATAAAATACAAATGACTTTAAATTTTCTGCTCACTCAATAAATTATTTTGGTCGTTCAAAGTTTGAGATAAATCATATTGTCCATACAGTGCCGGAGGCACGGGACTCAGCTAGTATATATATATGGAATGATATCTCAATTACATGTAATTCATGAACAGTTAACAGCCTCATTTTAACAAAATTACGATTATTGTTCATTGGTGAAGAATATGTGATGATAGTTCAACTACCAACAAATGGATATATGTCACTTGATTGAATTGCAATGAAACTTATATATGTTAATTTCAGGACATATACATCCTCAAGATAACAAGAACTAATGCAAACAAGCGTCATTTCTCTTCCATCTAGTAATCTAACAAAAGTGGAAAACCAAATGACCAATTGTAAGCCATAAAATTGAACTTTCTCAAAGAGTGATAATAAGTTGTAGCAAGGATATTATCTAGAACAAGGCTTCTAATATCATCAAAATATTTGGCTCGCATACAAAGTTGAGTTGTTTGGTTATGCCCACCAAAACTTTTTTTGACCGACTGAAATTAATTTGTGCCTATGTTTATTCTTTCTGAGGTTTTGAGAAAACAACCAACCCCAAGAAACACACAAAGGGGGAGGGGAGAAAATTGTTTGTACACTGGAGGCTTATTCATAATAACAAACACGTAACTATGACATATACAGAGAAAATAATATAAAGACGTATACATGACAAGATGAGAAATGGTATGGAAGGATCTCAGTGAGCATTCTGAAATTTTTGAATCATAAAAGCAATATATGAAAATATCCATCTTGGAAAGTACCTTATTCACCACAGCGAAAGCAGCTTGTATAGGTGTCATATCTTCGTAAGGAATAGTTCCAGCCACCATCTCCCATAAAATGAGTCCAAAGCCATACATATCCACCTTCCTGCCACATGATTTACGTTTGATCATCTCTGGTGCCATCCAGCGGTAAGTTCCTGGGTCCTCAGCCAGAGAATCACTACATGTCTCCTCACAAGCTATTCCAAAATCTGCAATTTTCAACTGGAAATCCTGATTAATAAGTATATTCTCAGGTTTGAGGTCTCTATGTATGACGCCTTGTGAGTGAATAAATTCCATTCCTCGAGCAATATCCAAAGCCATTGAGATTAGTTTCGGTAAGGGAAGAGTTTTCTGCTCAAGCTTATGCAGGTATGCCCTTAAAGAACCCTCTGAGAGATACTCGGTGATAATGCAGAAGACTGGTGGCTGTCTACATGCTGCAATGAACTGTGTTGTCAAGTGAAAGAGTGAAAATATCAGAAAGGTTCAACAAAGGAAACAAATGTTACAGACTCGGGTATATGTGCAGGTATCAGGTACTTGTCCAGGTATCAGATATTCGATAATCCCAAATTTAGGATATGAAGACTTTAAATGTGTCCAAATATAGCCTGTGTTAAGTGGGCATGTCTTGCATAATTAACTTCAATATATTTTAGATAATCTTGTCCTACTAGTGCTCAGATTTTTGCATTAGTAAGTTTATATTAAATGGGATATTGAAGGAAAGAAGTAGGGCTGACAACAGCCAAACTGAACCGGACAAAGGGGTGCTCAAGTTCGACTCAAAAGGTCAAAACCATTGATAAGATCCAACCTAAATTCAAATTACATTTGGAAACCCGAGTGTTCTAGAAATCCCCGCCTAGGCGCCCCCCCCCCTTGGCATCCCGCCTAGGCGCTAGACCCCCTAGCACCTCATCTAGGCCCAAGACGGCAACAAAATCGGAGAGATTTTTTATTTATTTTAATAACTACTCAAACTAGATCTTGATATATTTATTGTTCTAATGATTTACCATATTTATAATACAGGTTGTAACATATCAAATCACAACAAGAAGTAAACAATATTAAGTCAAAATGGATAATTTTATTACAGTTGCAATTTTTTGAACTTTTACCAACTTCAAATTATATAAATGATAATACATTTATAATATTTAGTTTAATTTAATATAATTCTTAAATTTATGTTTAGTTTCTGAAGTTTTAAAATTGAATTAAATTTTTGAAATTTTGAATTTTATTATTTAATTGCAATATTGTTTATGAATAAAACTAATACGTTAAAAATATGTTTGAACTTTGAACAATTGCATGTTTATGTTTGAATTTTGACATTAGCAATATGGATATGTGTTTGAACTTTAGGCAAAGCCTTTTATTATCTTTATTATAGATTGTTTTGCTTTATATTATTTTGTTTGAATAAATGTAAAATAAAATATTAAAATTGACTTAAAATAAAAAATTCGTCTAGGCCCCCTAGGCGCTTGGACCCCCTCAGCCGCCCACCGCCCGCTTAGCGCCTTTTAGAACATTGAGAAACCCTACTCAAATTCGATATGTGCGGGTTTCAGGTATATGTGCGTGTTTCAGATCTTCTAGAATCCCAAATTTAGGATACAAAGGTTGGACTTTAAAAGTGTTTAATATAGGCTACGTTAGGTGGACATGGCTTGCTTAATTAAATTCAATATATTTTAGATACTCTTGTACTATTAGTGTTCAGATTTATATATTAGTAAGATAATAATTGAATGGAATATTGTGGGGAAGAAGTAAAGCTGACAACAACCAAACAGAACCGGACAAAGAAGTGCTCACATTCTAGCTCGGAAGGTTAAAATCATTGCTCGGATTCGACTCAAATTCGAATTACATCTGGAAACCTTTCTCATATTCGACTCGGCTTGAATTTTCTCTTACTCGGATTCAGCTGATCTTGAATTATAGTCGAACTATTCACGAGCTTCTAAGTTGAGTTTAAATTCAAGTATGCAAATGATACATACCTTCATAATACATTTAATTTAAAATAAATGTATTAATACTAACAAATGAAAAAATATATTTATGATTACAAGTTTAAAAGTATAACATTACAAGTACAACTGAAAAATAAAAGGAAGAAACAATAACTAATTATTCTATTTTTACTTTACACGTGTGTATATATATATTATAATTTTTAAAGTATGCATTGGGTATAATTCAAATATGTATGAATCGAGTATGTATTGCAAATCACTGATATTTGAGTAGTTTGAACACTAAAGGGGTCAAATATAATTTTGTGAGATAATATTTAAATTCTAAATCAAACTTTTTTCTACTCAAATTTGGATCATTTTATAAACAAATTCAAGCACCTGCTCGAATTTTTTTGAAACAAGCTCGAGTCAAGCCCGAATTGTTTGGTTCGATTTTCAGCCTTAGAAAGAGGGAGTTTAACCGTCATCTTTATTAAAGAAGCAAGAATTCTCCTTCATTATTGCAAATAACTGAAAAAGCCTTTACTTTCTCTACCATACATACAACTTAAAGCTAGTGTCTGAGAAATGTAGTTCCAACCATTTAGAAGTCCATGTAACATAGAAGGAAGCACATCTCAGACCTGATCAAAATTGACACTCTTTTGCCATGATGCAGAGGTCACCAGGGACGAAGCCAAGATTTGTTATTGAGGGGGGCCAAAAAAAATTTTAACAGCAGAAAATATATTCATCACTAAAAAGTAAAATTTTACCATTACAAAACATATTTTTACTAAAACAAAAAAAATGTAGTAATAGAATTTGCTTTAACAAAGACAACAAAAAATAGCAAAAAAAGTCTTTTAGATAGAACCTATCAAAGCTTCGTCAGACCAAATGTACAAGTGAGTCTTACAAAATTTTCAAACCTTGGGGGGACCGTGGCCCACTCCAGTCTACATGTGGCTCCGTCCCTGGAGGTCACAACCAAATTTTGGAGTAAGACCATCCAGTAAATTCACCAATTCATAAACAACATCTATGGTAAGTGACTAGTATGGATAGGATGTGAACAGCTTTGCCTGGAAGAAAAGGAGGATCTGGACAAAGTTGATGAAATGACTCAAATCATTTTTATGCAGTTAATTAGTTAATGGCAATTAGCTACTTATCAAAAAAAGTACATAGATTTTAACAGATCTTGATTATTGCTTGTGCACCTTCTGGACTTCCCCAAGTCATGGACTGATTAAGCAGAATAAAGTTAAGTGGAAAAAGTTGGTACCTTTATGACATTTTGGTGGTGGAGACGAGTCAAAAGAGTTACTTCTCTTGTGAACTGCTTTTCTAACCGAGCTCCAAGTGCTCCATTTTCGTCATCATCTGGCAACCTAATAATTTTTACAGCAACAGGTTCATCCATATATATCCCATGGTAAAGTTGACTATGTGCCCCATGAGCAAATCTAAGCCCAAGGAATAGCTTTGAGAGATCAACCATCCACTCTTCGGCTGATTCTACAGAGGTGACCCTTACCCCACCATGATCAAAATATTTTGTCCATGTCGACTCCTTCCTGCTCTTTGATTTATCATGAAATTTCATTGAACGCAATTGCCTTAGTGGGCTGATATTGGAGCGCGACTTAGACTCAGGTGCCTTCTTTTCATGGGAATCCTTGCGGAACAACTTGCCTACAACTCCCTTGTCAGTTTCTTTTCTTATTGGATGTGGAGTTGAGAATCTCTTCCGATCAGACCTAGCTTCCTTAAATGTCTGTGAAAGTTTGGTTTCAGGATGAGGTGATACAGCCCTAGGCTTGTTTGCGCTAGGATTTTGCTGAATCAGCGTCACATTAGGTCCTGACCTTTGATTAACAGCTCCAGGTCTCGATTTGACACCTGAAATTTGGTCCGACTGAATGGTGAAAGGAGCTGAAACCAATCTGCCAGAGTCCAACCGATGATAAATGGTGTGAGAAAATTTTGTTCTCCGTATCCAAGAATCCTCTCCCCCCATATTTTGGCACGCTTAAAATACCTGGTAATCTCAAATTACCCAATTTTTCTTATCCTCCTTTAGACCAGTAGACAGTTCACAATTAAAATTTTCCTCCAAAGAATCTAGGTAATTTGAAAAGCTCCATATGAACAATTTTTTCAAACCCATCAAAAGGTTAAGAGTAACAAATCAAATGCCACATAATTGAAATATGATAGGCCTTCAAATCCATGCATACAGAAACCAAAGAAAATCAATTAAGCCACAATGAAAATCAGAAAAAATTTCAAAGTTCAACCCCATAAACAAGGATTAAAGCATAGACTGATCTCAAACCTTAATCTCTTCACCAAACATGAGAAAAACTTAATCTTCAAGCAGTCGGAATCAAAATCCCTCATAACCCATCAAAACTAATTAACAAACAAGAGCTACCATCAAAATCAGCTGAATTTTGAGCTCAAACAAATCTCATCCCGAAATTCAAACCCTTTTTAGCCTCAAAGTCAAATACCACCTTCCTTGAAAGCCTGTAATTCCCACATACAAACACAAATTTAAAAAATTAAACAAATAACTAACAAATCAATTAAATAAGCACAACCAACAAAGTATACTCAATTGGATTGAAAATAAAGAAACACCCATAATTATAAACCCCATCACCCACCAAAGAAAAAGTAATAATTCCTTCAAATAAATCATAAACCGTAAACCCATTATTAATTAACTATAATAAACAAACAAACAAACCCCCATTAACTAAAAACACACGCAAACATACATAACAAAGGATCTAGATACTTACCAAAAGGGTATTTCAAATTCGAATTACTGCTCTTATTCTTCACCAGATTCTAAAAGAAAACCCAAATTTTCAATGAGACTCCCAAATAAAATAAATACTACTACAATCCCATACACCGGTAGATGATTCTGTGGGGTCCGGTTTTGTTGCTCTGTTGTGGAAGGGACGGTGGTGTGTGGGACCCACACCCAAAAGTCAATAAAGAATATGAAGGAGAGGAGGGAAAAAAAAAGGAGAAAAACAAGAAGAGGTATTAAATAATGAGAATACAGGCATCGCATCACCATCAAAAATGAGGTACGGAAAATAAAGAGATGCTCCATAATAAATGATTTAAAAATAATAAATGGGGGGTGTTTGTATACGGTGAAACAATACGGTTCGCACGGATATGTTGCGATTCCTGTTTGTTGGTTGGGATAAGGATTAACGAGAAGCAACTAATATTTTTACGTATATTTTTTATATAAGCCGACACTGAATTTCACTTTTATCTGAGAACAAATCATGTAAAATTATTAAAAATATATAAAAATAGTATTCCTATTAATAAAATTCTTCTAAAGGTTAAGCCAGTAGTCTATAATTTTAATATATTTATTCAGTTAAATAATATTAGTGGATTCTTTACTAGTTTAGTGCCATAATTAAAACTAAAATTCATTGAATCGTAAGTTTATTCGGATTGGCAAATTAAGTGAATTTCTTATTTATATTGATAATATAGTGTATGTTTGATTACTCAATGTTTTGTGCATTTAAAAATTCAAACGCATGTAAAAATTATAAGTCTAATACTAACTTATTTCTAACAACGTTAGACTCAAATGCAACGCATCAAAATTAGTGCAGTGCGTTTGAATTCAATGTCCAAAAATTATAAATGTAATCACCACAAACAGTACAAATGCTGGTAGCTAAACAAACCCATAATATAAACTGTACATATAACTTTCGTTACTTACTCATATAATAACTGAATAAATTTATATTGCATTCGAATATTTACCTTAATAATTGACTAAAAAATTTTGTAATATAGCCCAATTAATTAACTATCCTAATAAAATATTATATTCTCAAAGTCTTCCTATAATTAATAATCTTAATAATTAGCCAATTTGGTGAACTTGCTAATAATAAAACAACCAAGTAATCAATTTATTCAACATTTAGTCGATTCAAGGGACAGGTGTTGTTTTGTCCTTTGGAGGATTAGTGGGGCATCATGAATATCTTATCTTCTTGTAAAAATAATACTATAAATTTGAAAAGATGACTTTTTATCTTAATGTTCAAGTAAATAACAAACAACCAAAAGTGACATGGATGGTTAGACCGAGTTGCTTTCGTCCGAATGGTATGACTCAATTTATGGTATTTATTTATGAGATTGGAAGTCCGAGTACTGGCATGTTAAAGAGAGTGAGTTTAAAAATTATTAATATAAATTATTTAAAAAAAATGGCATGGATGTTAGTGCTTAAACACATAGACTAAAAGTTTGTTTAATAAAATATTGTATTCGAATTAATATATTACAAATGATTAAGATCAATAAATATTAACCAATAAATATTAATATGGACCTTTTAAATTTTTTTACCAATAAATATTAATATGGGCTAATTTTCCCAAAAATTGAGACACTAACTTAGTAATTTTCCTTTTATTTGTTAAGAGTTAAGACCAGAACAGGAGCAGATCTTTTTTTTTTTTGAACAAAATCCAGGCCCAAATCTTGATGCCAATGCTTGAAATTTAACGAATTGGGGTATCCTGCTAAGCAGCTTGAACTTTAGTGGCATGTTCAAGACATTATCTATCAACATATAGGCTGTAGGTCTAACTTCAGTGCAAGTACATTGGCAAATTAAGATTATTTTTATAATAGATTGTGAGCGTCCATCCGATGATCCAACAGTTTAATAGAGCTCATGTACGCAGTTTATTTTTCTGTATTCAGCAGTTTAATACTGCGGATAAAACAAATGTTCAAAATACTTTTCTTTATACAAAGGACGCGCGTAGAAAAGACGTAGTTTTTAAGCAAGTCATTATTAACCAGTAAATGCCTAATTCATTTTTTTTATTTCTTAAGTTCTGTAGTATTAAATTGCAGATACTAAATACACATGCTAAATTGCTAATAGACGTTTTACTCCTCCTGAACAGAAAGATAAATATATATTATGGGTTATGGCGGTAGAGGGTGGTCCATCCATCTGCTAAGAAGTTTGGGTTTTGTTTTTGTGGATATTGGTTGTACGTTGTTTCGTAATAATGATTCTGGTGACACGGTCTATTCGGGCGGCCCCGAAGTTGAGATTGTTTAGAGATTTCTATATCGCATTAGTTGTGTATTTGTACTTCACCGGGTATTTATTATAAGCAGCACTGGACACTGGACACTGGACACTGGACACTGGACACTGGACACTGGACACTGGGCAGGGCGGTATGTATAACTCTATTTTTATATGTATATTTAAATTATATTTAAAACATTATATTTTATAAAAATTCCTGTTGAAATAAATACTATACATTTTTTGGAGTCACAAGCAAAAAAAAAATCATCTGTCCAATAATCCTGTCCGGCTAGACTTATTGTTTAACCAATATCTTGCTCTTGCTTTTGATGAACAACAAGAAGAACCTGCTTTTTTTACTATCCACTATTATTTATCATCTGCAACTTAATACTGCATAACTTTAAAAATTAAAAATTAAATTAAGTTTGGCATCTACAATTTAATATTGCGAACAGATTTACTTAAAAAGAGTTGATCATACATATCGTCCACATTATTAAACTACAAAATAATAAAAATAAAATACAAAAATATATTTAGTTAAAGTGTATCCACATTTATTTTTTTGTTGGAGGGGGTACTGGTTTGGAGTTTTCAACTCACAAACATACCTTTTAAGTCCTAAACATATTGTACTATTTTTGTGCTAAGAAGTTTGTATTTCGAGGTTGTTCTATTGGAATGGTATTGAAATGGTAAGAAACATTTCAATTCCTACTAAATTTAATTTGAGAAATTTATTTCTTCAGTAATGATATAAAATGACTCATTTAAGGCACAAACATGTCAAAACAAACAAGCCCTATCATCTCTCAAATTTTTAGGAAAATTTTATTTTACCACTCATAAATTAACCTTTTCTGTTTTCCCGTTTTCACCCATCTTAATTCACATCATTCCCCAAAATCATGATACTATTTTTTTTTTTATCAAAAGATGCATCTAATTTCCTCTTCTTCTTTTTCTAAAGTAAGTAAAATCCATGATACTATTTTTATTTTTTATTTTTAGCTTGTAGTGTAGCATTAATAAAATCCTTTTAACTGTAATTTATAGTAATCATTTTATATATATATATATATATATAAGTTTTCACTTCACTAACTCCATTATACATAGAAAAACATCTCTGTTGTTACTACAATTACTATATGAACAAAAAACAAAGCCTCACAAAACTTCAACAGCTGCACAATGCAAGCTTGGCAACTTGTCTAGCAAATCCACCGTGAGCATGGATGCCCTTGGGCGCATGCGGCTGGAATATTCAGCGGCCGCCGACAAGGGACGTGAAGCGGCCTTACGTTCCGAAATCCTTAACCACTTGGCTTCCATATACTTGTGCTTCCTCCATGGTCCCATGTGCATTTTCTTCTCCTTCATGCATTTTTTAGCAGCTGAGCACAAAATCTTAACAAGGGACACTAATCTTTCCACTTTTCCTATAAACACTTCTGGTAGCTTGCTAATTAGTTGATTATATTCTTCGCTTGCTCTGGCCATCTCAAATTCCCCCCGAAAATTCAACTCGATTATCACCCGCACCTCCCCTTTTTTTGAGTTATCCACCACATCCACAAAGTTGTGTTCCCCTGCACAGCACATATATGGTAAAATTCATCCATTTTCATGGTAAGTCGATCAATTGACGAATATAATACTGACACGCAGGGAGATCAACTCCTATCTGCGTGCCCTGTGTGTCGACACTGTATTAATCAATTGACCACAATTAACTAAATACTAACTACTCCCGTAAATTTGATAGTTCCACAAAGTCATTTCTCACATGAGATGGAGTAGATTGTTGTTGAACTCTTGTACACAATTTTGAAAGGTGATTGATTAAAGTAATACTGGTTATTAAATTAATTATTACCTGATGGAATATCTGGTAAGCTTTTCCACTTGGACTTGCAAATGGCAGAATTGAAACCTGCATTTTGAAGGCAACTACTAACTCGTTTCATAAGGCAATTCCGGCAACCGCCGAATACCGGTTTCAGACAACTACATACATTTCCGGCCTCTCTCAGTGCTTCTTTTGTGCAGTTGCTGATTCTAGATTCCAAACAACTTGCTCTGTATAAGGCTGCCTGCAGATTAATTCATCAAAATATAAATATATATATTTTTAATTATTTTTACCATACTAAAGTGATCAAATCACTATATTAAAATTATGCCCACTAATTTCTGCAATTGAAAGAGAATAATATATTATATATATGAAGCATTTAATATCATAATTAACTTTTTTAGAAGGTGAATTGAATAGCAACAAAAAAACTCTACGTGAACCTAAAAATTAAATACGGATGTATTTGAATTTTATTTAATTATATTTTGACCTTAATAGTGAGTACAAATTTGTGAAAGTTCAAATACATTCGTCTTCAATTTTATAGTCCATCTAAAAGAGGTTAGTTAATATTACCTGTAAAAGTTGGTGTTGATTATCCCAAAAGCTCTTGTTATCTTCAACAATGCTACCGGAGTTTTCTCTCTCCTCCTCGTCTTCATTGTGGCCTTCATTCTCATTATACCCGTTGTAAATAATGCTTTCCGGTGACCCTTCACCTTCTTGTTCATGAAGAAACCCGAAAACCGTATCGGACAAACTCATCGCCAGTTCATCGGGAAACTCAACTTGACGAGCATCATACGTAAATATCCGGTGGCTCATCGGAATTCTAGCAATTGCTCCGGCCATGTCCTCTCTCTGTTGTTATTTCTGCCTCTCCTCAAATGCCTCGTTCTTTTTTGGCAAGTGAAATATATACTACTGAAATTGGTTTATAAAGGCATTTGGCGTCAAGGCTTTTGGACCATTTTCTTACGTGGACGAACAAATCTTAACGCACATGTGGACCAAACCCACCGTCCACGTGGCACTTACACATTGGACATTATTAATCGGGTGAATAAACAGCAAGGATCCACGTTAGTCTTTAGTCAATTATTTTGATCTACTCCGCATTCCAATGGATATACTAGAATATTTATGTTCCAAATAAAATATTAAAAAATAGTCATGTTTAACTTGGTCTTATTTAAATTAATCAAGTAGTAATTCACTATAGAAAATTGATATTCTTACATTAAAAAAATATTTTATAAGTTTCCCTACAATGTCTATAGAATTTCAGCAGTTGACGCAGTGGTTCAAGGTCGTCCTGGGATAAATCGTAAATCTGAACATCTTAGATTCTCCTATTACAATGCAATAAATTATTGAGAAAGAAATGCTCATGGGGTAACGGACCGCCAACAAAAACTGGTTCAAAAAAAAGGCTGGTTTGAATTGAGAGATTAGTCCGATTGCAGTTGAGAAACCCAACATTATCAAAAAAAAATCTCTCCAGTTTCCAAATTAATTCTCCTATATAACCTAGGATTGAAATACATTTATAAATTTATTGCATTGTAATAGTGTAGATTTTTTTTTGGGGGGGGGGGGGGGGGGGGGCCCAATTGTTTACAATATTTATAAATTTGAAAATTTTATTTTTATTTCATGTATTTCCCTAAATATAAAGAGTGTTAAATTAATAGTGATAGTTTGATAATGAGATTATATTATTAAATTCGAGCATATTATTTCATTTCATTTTATACATACATTCGTTAATTAAAAAAATGACACCTCTTTTTGTCAAACATATATATATATCTATCTAATAAAATACAAATGATTTTGAATTTCCCGCTCACTCAATAAATCATCTGGACCGTCCAAAGTTTGGGATAAATCACACCGTTCATACATCTATCTAATAAAATACATCTATCTATCTAATAATCTAATAATAATTTAATAAAATACAAATGACTTTAAATTTCCCGCTCACTCAATAAATTATTTTGGTCGTTCAAAATTTGAGATAAATTATATTATCCGTACAGTGCCGAAGACACGGGACCCAGCTAGTATATATATATAAGACAAACAGAAAGTATATTAATTATTATATTAGTTAAAACATAAAATATAGAGTTTTATATTTTGATATCCAAAAGACAGAGAAAATTAAGTAAACTCTTTTTGTGAACCGCTAGAGTATAAAGGTTGAGTTTATTTTATTTATTTTATTGTTGTTGTTTATCCGATTCTAATCTAGTGGGTAAAAGACTTCAAAATACATACTGGATAATGGGACCCACCCCCAGTGAGACTGACAGCCACATATTGAAACGTGTGATGATCTGGAACGTTGATGCTTAGGTTTATCCTATTTAGTTGGGACCCACTTGCTGGCTTACTTACCGATATCTGTTCCCTTGTGGCCCACAAAGTGGTAATGAGATAGTGGATAGATGTTTGGAATGTGTTGCATACGCGGCGTCTAGTCCAATATTACTATTGTTGGATAGAATTAGACAAATATGGCCATCAATTATTTCGAGTTGAACGTGGTGTGCATGGGCAAATAAGTCATTTTCTTTGTATAATCATTTTGGACCTAGAGCAAACTTTATAAACATGTTATAAATCTTTTTTCTTAAATTAGCATTGGGTTACATAATAACACTGCCACTAACTTTGTTTTGCTGTTTGCTTTGGTTTTTTACTGACAAGTGGACATGGTGTTTTATGATAGAGCAAACAAAAAACAATGATGACTTGCTTAGAAAGTTTTTTATGGAAGATATTTAGGAGCGGTCAAGATAAAGTTAATTTTGGTCAATTGATCAATTTAATATCGAAGGTAATCTCTTTCTGCGTGTCAGTACTGTATTGGTCAATTGACCAACTAACTATGAAATTAACTTCATGGTAACCGGAAAGTCCAGGATCCTTTGGCTCAAATATCTTTTAAAAAAATTAAAATGAATTAAAAATATTTGAAAAATAATATACATATGCGATAAGATATGATAAATTAGGATGAGACATATTATCCTATGTATGCACATAAATCGCAATTATTATTGGACTAATTTTTTTTTGCAATGCATAATCGGAGTCAAAATATTTATTGTAACTTCAAAGAACACTTTTAAAATTACGTTATTTTATGTTTATACTTGTATTAATTTTAAGTGGTCTCTTTAAACACCATTACTTGAGGCGTGCTCCATCAAGAAAGTGTAATATTTGGAGCTTAACAACAGTTATAAGCGGTGTTTTCATATGACTCTTTGATATTTTTACATGAAAATTGTTGCTATACATCTATAGCGACGATTTTTATATAAAAATATTAAAAATTATGTAGAAATATCAATTTTTTTTAATTATCTTTCATTTTTTATTTTTTTTATTTTCTAATTTTAAAGTCCGTGAGATATATAGGAATCACTTACTAATCCTCGAGTAGTTTGTTGCGTTTAGTAATATTGATAATTTGGATTGTTGGCATATAATTATTTGGGTCTAGTCAAGGTGTAACACAATCTATTTAATGGACCGGATTTAGTGTTGGCCCATATACGTTTATTATTTATTTGCTCAAATAGTAAGAGAGTCCTTATTAAAGTAAGATTGCGTTCCCTTATTTGGTGGGATTAGGAGATGTAACTTTGAAATAAAGGAAACAATTAATCATTAATGAATAATGCTAGAGACACAAACTATTTTATAAATATTTTACAAACTGCTGATGTGGCATACTCCACATCAGCATATTGTGTGGGATCGAAGACTACATTAAATAATTTGTTGATCAATAGGCTGACGTGGAGTATGTCACATCAGCAGTTTGTAAATTGTTTATAAAATAATTTGTGTCTCTAGCACCACTCAACATTAATTGCAGTAATAAGGTGATTTTGAATCGGATAAACAACAACAATAAAATAAATAAAATAAACTCAACCTTTATACTCTAGCGGTTCACAAAAAGAGTTTACTTAATTTTCTCTGTCTTTTGGATATCAAAATATAAAACTCTATATTTTATGTTTTAACTAATATAATAATTAATATACTTTCTGTTTGTCTTATATATATATACTAGCTGGGTCCCGTGTCTTCGGCACTGTACGGATAATATAATTTATCTCAAATTTTGAACGACCAAAATAATTTATTGAGTGAGCGGGAAATTTAAAGTCATTTGTATTTTATTAAATTATTATTAGATTATTAGATAGATAGATGTATTTTATTAGATAGATGTATGAACGGTGTGATTTATCCCAAACTTTGGACGGTCCAGATGATTTATTGAGTGAGCGGGAAATGAATACAGCACGTACTCTCCATACTATTTTAGTTGATTTCTCATCTCTCTCCGTGATTTTTGTTCAATTGGGTTTCTAAGTAAATTATTGTGTCCATATTTTATATCTTTTATAATGATGTGTGTATGTTTATCTGTGTGTATTTCGTGAGTTTGATTTAACAACAATACAATCAACTTGTTAGCGTGATTTTGATCTACTGTTTTAGTGATTTCGTCATGCGTACAAAATTTGACGTTAATAAGGATTATAGCTAATGAGTTGGAAAGTTTATTGAATTGGACATAATGTAAGACCCCAAATTATTTTTTATAAAATCGAATTTCCTCTATTTATTATCTTGAATTAATAAGGTGTTAATTTGATATAATATTTTGGTTATGGGTGAAATGTGCAAATTTTACAAAATAAGCAAATGGTTATAAAATAATCATTGTTGTCGGGGAATATTCGTTTGGTCATGGAATATTCTTTTTGTCGGGAATATTCGTACGACGGCGCAGTCAATTGTGGGCCCCATAACATAATAACGGTCGGATGAAGAAAACGATAAGTTTGGGTTTTTATAAATAACGGCATAATTTTTACCGTTAATACTGTTGGATAATTGGTGGTTAAAATACAGTAATACGCGTGGTTGTACAGTAGCACATGGTATTGCACAGTATGGTTGAATTATTGATTCGTGCGTAAGAAGGCACTACTCAATAATTGTTACAATAGTTACTGTTCATTATTTTTATTATATTGATTCAATAATCGTTGCATTGTTAGTTTATATTATTATTGTTTCAATAATTGTCACTGCACAGTATATCTCATTATCAGATCAATAATTCATATTATTTGAATAATATTATTAGATAGCATTATTGGCAATGTCTAGAAAGTTCTGTCAATGAGAGGTTTGGTCATCTAATTGTGCGCTAGTAAGGAGAAATCCTTATTGGAAAGCCCCCTCTTTCCTGGGAACGGCCTGGTTGTCATAAATGTGATTCTGTAATATTATTTGTGAATAATTAAATATTAATTTATATGATAATGAAATATTTATTTGATATAAATGATAATTTATTTATTTTATGTGGTTATGATTGAAGGAATTAAATGCTGAGGTGTTTTATCAATATTTTATCGGTGTAGAGGTATTAAAAATCATTCGTTTATGGATATCGGATATTTTATGTTTGGAATTTGAAAAAACTCAAAGCTACAAAGCTGTAGAGAATTTGATTTCAGGCAGAATAGGACATAAAATTCGTATTTTTTTGATAATCGGGCTATTTTCTATGAATTATTGAAGTTTCAGAGAATATAATAATTTTTATTAAATTTATGGGTGGGACCCACATTGGTTGGTGTTGATTATGCATGAGGGCTACTGGAGTTTTTGTTCAAGGTTGGCTTGCTTAGTTGGTGGAGACGTAAGAATTGAAAAAGAATAAGAAAATAATATATTTTATTATTTTAGTCTCCTTTGGCGTTCTAACATTTTCCTATAAATAGAGGGCTAAGTTAGAATTAAAAATCACACCAGAAACAAGTTTTCTCTCTTTCTCTCTTTATATTATCGAGCGTATTCTTGTGAGTATACTTTGAGTGTTGCTATACGGTGCAAGTTTCTGTCAGCACTATACCCGAAATTCAGTCAGAAGTACGATTATTTTGAGGTAAGGGATGTTATTTTCTTCTTAAATGATATTATTTTCTTCAATATCATTATGCCGAAATATTGGTGAACTTTTTAATCAAATTTGGAACTTGTTGTGTCGGGATTACTATTCACGTATACGGTACTATTCACGTATACGACACTATTCACGTATACGGCACTATTCACGAATACAGCATTATTCACCAAAAAATGAAAATTTTTCTTTTTGTCCAAGATGTCTATTTTGGCTATTATCTTTGATTGTATCCATGTTTTGATCGTTATTTTTGAATTCTGCTTCAAAATTTGTTATTATGGATAATTATTGATCTTAGATAAAACTGTTATACGAATCCCTAATATTTGTCCTTCTATCTCACTGGATTCGTTCTTAAAAATATTTTTCATCATCAACAGTCCTTAATGATGATATTATTGAATATCTTTGGACTGTAGTGCAAAGATAAATGATTACTGATGAATATCTTTGGCCCGTAGTACAAATATGAACAGGTGTTGAGATGAACATGACCAACCGGTGATATAAATAAATATCTTTGGCCTGTAGTGCAAAGATGATTAAATATGTATATTGATTGTTGTTACAGAGATAAAATATTGATGATGGACTCTTAAAATATTAGAAGATAGTAGAATTCATCCTCTACGTGACTCTTCTAATGGATTATTGTTTCCGCTGTATTTGTTGATCTAAAATTTGTTGTCGGTTATATTTTATCAAATTTTTTTCCTGTTGAAGACTAACGATAATTTGTTGTATATTATCTTAGTCACAATATTCTTTACTGGGCTAGTTGAGCTCACCCTTTTCCTTTTTGTTCTATTTTTCTTCTCAGGAGGTGAGAACATAGCAGGATCGAGTCGGGGTATGGAGTGAGGTTTCTAGAAAGATGTTTTAGCAGTCCTCACTATTTCTGTAAAATAGTGTTTGAATAATTGTAATGAATACTTATTTGCGTGTGGATATTGTCTAGAAGATAATATTTGTATTTAAACTCACAGTATGTATTGTCGTATTTCACACGACATTTGTATTATTGAAGTTGTAGTTTGCTTTATGTACTATATATTTGGCGACTCAGAATTGGTGTTGTATTCCTGTTTTGGGGGCGTCACAGTTGGTATCAAAACTTAGAGATATGGTTTCTAACGGAGATCGGGGAATATAACTAGGAGGGGAGAGATGAGTAAATCCTTCGCTAGTGTGTCCTATCTAAGCTTATTTGTTAGTTGGTCATAATATAGGGATATTATGTGATATATTAATTTATTTAATTAACCCTTGTTTTATGGCAGTATTTAAGAATGGCTGCTGAGAACGTTAACAATGGAGTTTATGAGACTGTGGAACAACCTTTAGTCACAAACCAGGAGAACGTGCAACAGGAAGGAAATATTACTCCTGTAAACAACACTACCAAGCAAACGATGAATGATGGAATATTTAGGAGCTTTTTACAGTTTATGCAAAATCAGACGAGGGAGACTCGTGTACAAAATACGGGTGGAAATGATGGCAACACGCGGTCTGTCACAGCTAAGCAGTTTAAGGAGTTGGGACCACCAGAATTTAAGGGAAAACCGGATCCGATCATGTCAGAAACATGGGTTAAGCAAATTACCAAGATATTCGATGTCTTGGGATGCACGGAGGAACAGAAGGTTCCATTCGCTACCTTTATGTTTCGTGGTGAAGCAGATTACTGGTAGAAATCTGTGAAGCGTACCCAACCAGATGCACTCAACATGTCTTGGGAAAGATTTCAGAAACTTTTCAATGACAAGTACTTTACTGAAAGTATTCGTCATATGAAAGAGGTAGAGTTTATTAAACTAGAACAGAATAACATGACAGTGTCTTAGTACGAGGCAAAGTTCGCAGAGTTATCCAGGTTTGCACCTCATTTGGTGGAGAATGAGGAACGTATGACGCGGATGTTTTTGAGAGGTCTAAAACCCGAGATTCGTCAATATCTTATATCTCATAAATTTTCTCTGTATTCAGATGTTGTAAACAGGGCTCAATTATTAGAGCGAGATAGTGAGTATACTCAACCGAGGGACCACAACCAGGGTCATATCGGTGACAGCAGTTATCTGAACAATGATGACCAGCGAAGAAGGAAGAATACAGACAAAGGCTGTAACCACACAGGTGGTAATCGTGGTCATGATAATAGAAGAGGTGACTCAAGTGGAAATTTCAGAAAGAGAAAATTCAACAACGACGGGAAGACATCAGCAGCAGCACCAGCATCAACAACAAATTCTAAGGGAGGAGAACGACCGCCAGTTAGATATTACAAATGCGGGAAGGAGGGACATATCAGCCCAAACTGTCCACAACAATCCAAGGTATGTTACAACTATGGAAATGAAGGCCACATCGCTCGAGATTGTACTATAGCGAAACCAAGTTCAGCGGGAGTGGTGATTCCAAGGGCTGTCCCGGATAAGTCAAAATCAGCGGTTCCTGGAAGAGCGTTTGTCGTGACTGGCCAAAACGTGAGGAACCCAAACGAAGTGATCACGGGTAAGCTAATCTTGAATTCTTACGAAGTATATACCTTACTAGACACCGGTTCTACCCATTCTTTTATCTCTCCTGCTTGTGCTCAACGTTTAAACTTGACTCCGGAGAAATTAGATTTTGGTTTATCTGTTGAAACTCCGTTGGGTGAAACCTTCGTTACATCTATAGTTTATAAATTTTGCATGATCCAAGTTGGCACTATCACATTACATGTGGATCTTATCTCTTTAAAGATACTTGCTTTTGATGTGATTTTAGGAATTGATTGATTAACCACTCATCATGCCAAAATTGATTGTTTTCGTAAGGTTATTAGTTTTCATATTCCTAACCAACCTGTCATACGAATTCAAACCATTAAACCTCTAAAATCAGTCACTGTCATATCAAGCCACAAAGCTATTCGTTTATTAAAAAACGGATTCCAAGCTTTCTTAGCCCATGTTATGGATTTGAATAAAGACAAGTCAGATTTGAATAATATTTCTATGGTTAGAGTATTTCCTGATGTATTTCCTGAAGAGTTTCCCGGTTTACCCCCAGAACGTGATGTTGAATTCTTTATTAACCTTGAACCGGGTACAAAACTCATTTCTAAAACTCCATATCGAATGGCTCCTATTAAACTTCAAGAGTTAAAAGTCCAACTACAGGAATTGTTAGACATCGGTTTCATTCGTCCTAGTACATCTCCTTGGGGTGCTTCTGTTTTATTCGTAAAGAAGAAAGACGGGAGTATGCGACTTTGTATTGACTACCGAGAATTAAACCATGTCACCATCAAGAATATGTATCCACTACCTCGCATTGATGACATGTTTGACCAGTTGCAAGGAGCACAATTCTTTTCAAAGATCGATCTTCGTTATGGATATCATCAGCTGAAGATTAAAACTGAGGATGTTCCAAAGACTGCCTTCAGAACTCGGTACGGGCATTATGAATTCTTAGTCACGTCTTTTGGATTGAATAATGCTCCAGCTGCTTTCATGGATATGATGAACCGTGTATTCAAAGAATATTTGGATCAATTCGTTGTTGTCTTTATTGATGACATCCTCATCTATTCCAAAAGCTGTGAAGATCATGAGCACCATTTGAAGCTAGTACTTCAAAGACTTCGTGAACACAAGCTTTATGCCAAGCTGAAGAAATGCGAGTTCTGGCTTGAGGAAGTAGCATTCCTTGGGCACGTGGTGTCAAAACATGGAGTATCTGTGGACCCGGCGAAGATTGAAGCAATACAAAGTTGGGAGCAGCCAAAGTCGGTGACCGAAGTGCGTAGCTTTCTGGGCTTAGCTGGTTATTATCGGAGATTCGTGGAAGGATTTTCTCGAATCGCTACTCCGTTAACTCAGCTGACTCGGAAGGATGCAAAATTCGTATGGAGCGAGGAATGCGAGAAGGGCTTCCAAGAGCTCAAGAGGAGACTCATTTCGGCACCTGTTCTGACAATACCATCTGGTTCGGATGGATTTGTTATTTACAGCGATGCTTCTGGCAAGGGGTTAGGATGTGTTCTCATGCAACATGGGAAAGTCATAGCCTATGCCTCACGACAACTCAAAAAATATGAGAGGAATTATCCTACTCATGATCTGGAGTTGGCAGCAGTCGTTTTTGCGTTGAAAATCTGGAGACACTACCTGTATAGGGAAAAAGTGGAGATTTATACCGATCATAAAAGCCTCAAATATTTCTTCACCCAAAAAGAACTCAATATGCGGCAACGACGTTGGCTTGAGCTGTTGAAATATTACGATCACACTATTCAATATCATCCTGGAAAAGAAAGCGTTGTAGCTGATGCATTGAGTAGAAGATCGTATGCGGGTACGAGTGCGATGTTGTTAACACAAAGACCCATTTTGTATGACTTACAAAGGATGTAGGTAGAATTAAAGACTTCAGGGTCCCACATGATGATGGCGAATATACGAGTAGAACCGACTTTAATTGATAAAGTTAAAGCTGCTCAAGCTACGGACCTGGGGCTGATACAAATGAAGAAGAAAGTGCAAGAAGGTGCTATTCCAGAAGCAAGAATCGATGAAGAATGAATACTTCGAGTCAACTCTAGACTTTGCGTTCCTAACGATTCTGACTTGAAGCATAGAATCATGATGGAAGCACACAACACCCCGTTTGCAATCCATCCTGGGAGTACCAAAATGTATCATGATATTCGACACACATTTTGGTGGAACAATATGAAGAGAGAGATCACGGAGTTTATCTCGAGGTGTTTAACTTGTCGACGTGTAAAGGCGGAGCATCAAATACCAAAAGGTCCATTATAACCACTTGAGATTCCGGAATGGAAGTGGGAACACATTACTATGGATTTCGTTACGGGTCTTCCCAAGGTTTCTCAAGGTATAGATGCGATTTGGGTTATTGTTGATAGATTAACCAAGTCTGCCCATTTCTTGCCGATACGTGAGACTTATTCCCTTAAACGTCTTGCTCGTATGTACGTGAACGAGATTGTGAGATTGCATGGCATGCCAGTATCCATAGTTTCGGATCGTGACCCAAGATTCACTTCACGATTTTGGGTTAGCTTGCAGAAAGCTATGGGTACGGATTTACGATTCAGTTCGGCATATCATCCTCAAACGGACGGACAATCAGAGAGGACTATTCAAACCCTCGAAGATCTATTAAAACTTTGTGTCCTAGATTTTAAAGGAAGTTGGGATAAGTACTTGCCACTGGTGGAATTCTCCTACAACAACAGTTATCAAGCAAGTATAGGTATGGCTCCATTTGAGGCATTGTATGGACGAAAGTGTCGATCTCCAGTATGCTGGGACGAGGTGGGAGAAGCAACGTTGTTGGGACCAGAAATAGTACGCATGACTACAGAAAAGATCCAAATGATTCGACAACGTATTCTAACTTCACAAGATCGACAAAAGAGTTATGCTGATCTTCATAGAAATGACGTGGAGTTTAATATTGGAGATCATGTACTATTACGTGTTACTCCATGGAAGGGAGTTACAAGATTTGGAAAGAGAGGAAAGCTCAATCCAAGATTTGTTGGTCCATTTGAGATTCTTGACCGAATAGGAAACATAGCCTATAGACTCGCATTACCTCCAAGCATGTCTCGTGTTCATAATATTTTTCATGTATCTATGCTTCGTAAATATGTGAAAGACCCGAACCATATTATTGAGTTAGAACCAGACGAGATAGCCGAAGATTTAACATACGAGGAGGTATTTGTTAAGATCTTGGATAGGAAATAGCATGTATCACCCTTAACTTTAATTTTTATCAATTTAACCATTTACTGAATATTAATTATAAGAAAATTTGAATACTTTTATTTCATAAAATTCGGGGTCTTACATTTTCTTGTAATAGACTGGGTATGATCTAATAATTCAACTTCAACAATGCCTTTTATTTCAAATTAGGTTGTGACATTGTCAATATATTTTAATATTATTTATATTTCATCTAAAATATAAGATAATTGTTGACTTTTTAACAATTAATATAAGCTGCAAGATATATTAGAAGTATACAAAAGTTTATCAAAGTCTTGGTAAAAACTATATAAAAGTCTTTAAAAATAATTTTAAAAGTCTTTAAAAGTCATTAAAATCCATAAACTCAACAAAAGTCTGTTATTAAAAAAATATATTTAAAAGTCTTTATTGAATACACCCTCCTAAAGTGACTTCCTAACTAAAATCTATTCCATCTAAATTGATATTTCCACATCATATTTTGATTTTTTTTCACAAGTATGGCTCAAATATTAGTTAATGTGTCGAATTTTTATTGACTAATATGTGGACCATACATGTGAAAATATTAAAAATTAACATAAAAATATCAGTTTCATTATTAAATTGTACAGGAGCAATTCTTGAGATTGTATGCAAATCTTTTACTTAAAATTTTGAGTAAAATTCAAAAAATCATTTGTAGTTTACTACTTGTGGTTTCACATTCTTTTTCAAGTTACCTCATTTCCGTCCATTTTGACTCAAATTTAACAGGCCGTTACTGAGCACGGGCGGGAGCACAGGGCCGTTCCTCACAATTTACTCAAGTATGTTATTATTTTTTTGTGGTGATATCTGTAAGTCATTGTTATTGCAATGTTAGCTCACAAGGGGGAAGGGGCATTGAACCCAACACCACTTGAATGGCAGGGTGTTAGTACACCAACGGGGTAGAGATTGTTTGATAAAAATTGAAAAAATTTGAATCTGAATAAAAAAAATTGTTTAATAATTGACATGTCTGAAACATCTGAATGACAAAATTTTATTATTTTACCCCCTCTAAAAAAATTCAAAATTGTTGTAAATTTATTTAATATTACTTAAAATAATAGTTAATATTTTTAAAAATTTTTTTTTACTTCATTCAGCTGCTCATTCAGCCATTCAGCTAAAAAAATCTGACTTAGCCATTCAGCTCGTCTATCTTACCGATTCAGCCATTCAGACCAAAACAAACACACTGACCGATTCAGATGATTCAGCTCTATTCAGCTATAAACAAACATCCCCTTACTCCAGCCAGTATGTTATTAGTATGAGCCCAGAAGCATGGTATAGAACAAGTGTGTTAATGATCATGGCAGCCAGACAAATATTTTCTTGATTTCCAAAATAATGATGTTTTTACCAAACTCCTCACCTACAAACACTACTAACAATCAGGGCAGCAGTTTTATCTGTCTCTCCCTGTTATGGTCTTTAAATGAAAGATACAAGGGGAATACAAGTTGCAAACAAATGAATTTTATGATTCAATCAGATATAAAGCTTATTTTCCCACTATTACAATGTGGAATTTCTATTCATGTACATCAAAATGCCTAATTCTCATCCTGCAGATTTAACAACAACAAAAAAAAATAGAAGAAGCAACTTATAGATATGAGACAGGTAAAATATGGACCTCACTTGACCCAACACCTCCACTTCCATTATCAAGCACACCTGAGCCTAAAATATGGGTAGATCTCCATTGAATCAAAATTGGCACAACCAACAGATGCATATTCACTTGTAATATTATGTTGATTCAAATTCATCTACCCTCCTTTCTAACATCAGACCAAGAGAGTGACATTGAAGCAGAAACTCCAACTCTAATCTGTTCAAAAGTAGGGTGTGAATGTGACCCATAACTAGAACTGTGAGAATAATTGAACCAAAATTCCTTAGAATTTATATTCTTAAGCAGATGCATATCCATCTCTTCTGCTTCTGGTTCCTCAACCTCACTGTTACCTTCTAAAACCTTTACAACTTGTCTCATTGTTGGTCTAGCACGTGCATCGGGGTACACACATAATAATCCTAAATTTAGCACCCTTTCCACTTCCTCCTCGTTGTAGCCTCCTTTAGCCCTCAACCGTGCATCAAGGGCAGTAACCAATTCTCCTTTCCCAATCAGGTCCCAAACGGATTCTACCAAAGGTGTCTTCCCCTCCTCTATTGGTCTCCTCCCACACATGACCTCTAAAATCAAGACTCCAAAACTAAACACATCGGTTTGTGTCGATGTTCGACCGCTTCTAACCACTTCGGGTGGCAAGTACCCTACGGTCCCAACCACACGAGTCGTGCTAGCTACTTGACCATGGCCGTGCATTCGGGCTAAGCCAAAATCCCCTAACCTTCCATTCAAGTCTTTATCAAGTAACACATTGCTGGCCTTAATGTCCCTATGTAGGACTTTTGACTCCCAACCCTCGTGCAAGTACAAGACCCCAGAAGCCACATCTTTCAATACTCTTATTCTGTCTTCACAACTCAACATCTCACTCTCTTCACATTCAAACACCCTCTTGTCCAAACTCCCATTTTCTATATAATCATACACCAAGATCAAGCTACCTTTTTCTTTCTTACACCAACCTCTCAAGGCCACCAAAGTTCTATGCTTTAGTCTTCCAAGGCTTGAAACCTCAGCCAAGAATTCTCTCACTCCTTCACTGTTTTGATGAGAAATGCGCTTCACAGCAACCTCTATCCCTCCTGCCAACACCCCCTTGTACACCTTCCCATTCCCTCCAACACCAATCACATTTTCATCTGAAAAACCCTTTGTTGCTGCATCAATTTCTTGGTATGGAATTCTGTGTGGCCAGTACTCTACTTCCCAATCTTCCATGTCCGCTTTCTCCCTCGCTATCCTTCTATTCCTCTTGATCAAAAGCACACAACCCACAGAACATAAAGCAACAACAAAGAATACCCCAACTATTATACCTGCAATAAACCCATTTGATTGAAAAACAGAATCTTTAGGCAACTCAAATGATGGCAAACCCCTAGTAACCAATCCTTCCCATAACGAAAAATTCGAATTACTAAAACTCCAAGATAGAATCTTGTGACTTTCAATCAAAGCCCCAGTAGAAGCTGTGAAACCAACAAACATCTCATCCTCAAAAACTAGAGAAAGATCAATAGAAACATTCAGTAATGGCCTTTTAGGCCTTTTTCTCCCAACAGGTGCCATAGTAACATTCAAGATAGAATCTTTATAGTCGATCCAAACTTGGTAAATCTTACCATTATTGAGCTTCAATTCCTTAAATGACTTTTCATCATGCCAATAACCTGCCGTGTTAGAACTCATTGAAGTGAGAGAATTCACATCAATTCCAACATGATTGGCATTTATGTCACTAAATTCTTCATTTTTGAACACATCAAATTCAATCCCCAAAACATGGTTACTGGAATTCCCAGTATTAGTACGGTTCAAGAACCCCAAATTTTGAGCAGAGTTAGCACCTTGAATACCACTAAATGGAACAAACAAGAAAACTATGCCATGCCCGGGAAGCTTATTCCTGAAAGGAGCCATAGCAAAAATAAAAGAAGTTGAAAATGGAAGTACCTCGGTTGAATTTGACCCTTTTGTCACAATTCTTGATGGGTATAAACCGCGGCCAATTGAGAAGTTTAACTTCTTTGTTAGAGTAAGAATTCTAGATTCAATTGTGGCATTTCCATAAAGGGAAATGCTTGTGGAATTGAAGCCATTGAAGAGAAATTCAATGGCAAATATGGATTGAAATGAAAGGAAAAGACTTGGGATTATTGAAAATGGCAAGAGGAATTGTGGGTGATTCTTCATTTCAAGAAAGATGAAGCACAAATCTCTCTCATGGAGCAGAGAGATCAGAGATGTGAAAGAGCTAAAATCTTCAACCCCAAGCTGGAGTGATGATGAGATTCATTGAATATGGTTTTTAGTCGAAAACACCGTAGGTTGAGGGGTCATATATTTGCCTCGGTTATTTCACTAAATTACAAAGTTGACATTTTCTATCATGCTTTTTTTGTCGGTCCCATAAATAGGCGTCTTCTCCTTCTTTTGATGATAGACTTGGAAATTAATGATGACATAATTCCATTTTTTACTCCATTTAGTAAAGAAAAGGGGTTGGTCATTGGTGAAGTAAGTTGATGCTTATTCATCATAAGTGGAAATTCAGGTTAGAGCTCTAGAAAAGTACTACTTCCTCCCCACGCACACCCCAACCCCCACCCCGCAACCCACACCCCACACCCCACACCCCAACAAAAATAGTCCATTAATAAAAGTTGTGAATATTAAAAATATAACTTTATTTTATATATTTTTAAAATAATTAATTTTTAAACTAATAAAGTTATATATTTGTAAAAATTTTGATGGCGCACATAAATATTATGTTATTTATGTTATTATCATTAAAAGTGAACTCAATTTCGTGATGTTAAAAAAATATAACAAATAGAACAGAGAGAGTAATATTTTCTTTATCTTAATAAAAAATATTACTTAAATACGTAAATGACGCATTTAGACATAAAATTCTCAATAATTTTATTTAATAATAAGTTTAAAAATCCAATATTGAAGCATGCAACTACGCGGTAAAGGGCATCTTGGTTATTTTTGAACAAAAGAAACCCATTTTACATATATATCAAATAGTCAAAGGGACGAAAGATTCACCTTAAGTAGCACAAAGAAAACATTAACCCATATAATACTTAGATTCCGAGAATCAAGAAAATAATTATATACCATTAAATATAATATTAAATATTTATAATATTTTTTATTATATACTTATCTCATATTTTTTTTATTGTAATATTTTTTATGAAGATTAATTTAAAAAGGATTATGGTTAATTTTTTTAGATTATATAAAATATCAAATTAATTAAAAAAATAAAATCATCTAAAATGTCATATATTATGAGACGGAGGGAGGGTGTACAATTAAATACTCCCTCCGTCACTTAATATAGAACGTTTTAGAGTATTACACAAGAACTAAGATAATGATTGAAAAATATTTAATATATATCAATTGTCTATAAGAGCAACTCCAAGAGGACGGAGGGGCGAAAATCCTAGACTATATTTAGTTTAGAATACAGATTTTGCTCTAGCAGATGGACTGAATATAATCGATCGATTTTTCCGATGAACCAAACCGACTAATCAAGGAATCAAAATCTCGTTGATTATAATTTTATTATTTTTAAATGGGAGAGAGGCCGAAGAAAAAGAAAAAGAAAAAGAAAAAGAAGGAGATGAAGCTATGAACGGATGTTGAAGAGGGAGATGAAGGAGAATAAAATAATGAAGAAGACATTACATCGATTTTTTGATTGACATTTGTATGAAAAAATATTAGTGATAACTTTTTTGAAAAAGATTGTGTAATAAATGAAATTATTTATAATTTTATTCAAACTCATTTATTTCGTAATTATAATTTGATATAAATTTATTGCAATATATAGTAGGAATATAACCTGACTTTATTAAGATATCTTAAGAAGAGGAATAGAAAAGGTAATTGAACTTTTAAATGTATGATTTTGACCCATTGAGGAAAGAAAATTCTGTTAAATTTGAAAGTAGAAGGCCAACTGGTAAAAGCTGCTAGCTTAAGCAACCTAAAACAAGAAACAAATGTCTCTTATATTTAAGTGGTATTATCATTGGTAGATACCCAAATGGCAAGCAACTTGAAAAAAGATTAAACATAATATTCCAAATTCATTGGAGTTTTGGAGAGACTGTCTTGTAGAAGGTTTGGTCATTCATTAAATATTTGATTTTATTAGTTAATAATGAAGGTAAAAAAGGAAATGATTGACACCTAATGTCGTAAAATGAGTAAACAGTTTGGATTTGATTTGTATTCGCTCTACTAAAAATTTGATTCGAGCTCGATTCGAAATATAAATGTGTCAAATATGAACACATTTTAAAGTTCGATAAATTACTCGAACTTTCTCAAATTATAATTTTTAATTGATATTCGGATCATATTCGTTAGAAAAGTCCAAACTGTTCGGGCTCGATTCGGAATCGTGCTCTACTCGGTAGCTAAATGAACCTCAATCAAACCTCATTTTATACTCGATAAATTTTGTGAACCAAATTTAAACAACACAGTACTCGGATCGACACGGTTCGTTTACACCCTTATCAGCATATGATGTTCTTGTCTAAGTTATCGTACAAAAATGATATCGTTTTATGTAATTGAATACATTCCTTCTTACGTTATATATAAAAGAGTATTTCATAATTTTTTTAAATAGTATTATTATAAAAACAACTCACACAATAACTTAAGATTATTTTTTTTGATCTCATGTGCCCTCTTCCCTCTTTAAGAAATATACATGTGTACATCATTAAACTGAGCATAGATAAAAATTTATGAATAGCTGGGTAGGTGAAGTCGTGGAGAGGACTAAAAAAAGATTAAAATACGAAAATAATAATAATAATTCATTGGCATGAGAAAATGACATATGTATTGTGCAATATTTATTGTTTACATAAATTATATTAATTTTAAATTTAAGTTAACTTTAAAAATAAAAACGTTATAGATTTTATAAATTGATTCTAAATGAAAAAAAATCTAACTTGAATAGAAAATTTGGGCCAAGTGTATATATACACCTATTGTTTACTCCATTAGCATTTAGCAATTAATAGTGTCGAAATAATGTAAATATGAATTTTCACACTTTGATATAAAAAAATAATAATCCAGATATATAAACTGTGATCTCAGATTTGTCCAAATCAATTGATTCCCATTTCCCACGAAGAAGCAATTAAACCGGTTTCGATTTTGGGTATCAGTCAATTTGTTTGTGTTCTTTCTCGGACTCTGATTTTGAGTTAATCGAGAGTGAATTAAATTGTGGGTTTTGATTGGGCAAGCAGTGTCGTTTGTTTTATATTTTCTTGTGTATCTTTTGCAATGAAAGAGAAAGCTCTTGTTGGGTTTTCTGTTAGGCATTTTTGGTGGAGGGTCGATGTCGTTTGATTAATTTGGTTGAAACTGACCATTGCTCTGCACCCATTATTGGGGCTGCTTTGCCGTACTGGGTGGTGGATTTTTAGGGGAAGATAGAATATAAATCAGTTGTTTATGTGATTGGTGATTTGAGGAGTTTGGGAAAGAAATTATCAGTTGGGTATGTGAATTTTGTTGGAGGAGAGAGAATATATCAGTTGTTTCTGCATTTTAGGAGGTGATTTGAGGCGTTTGGGAGAGAAATTATCAGTTGGGTGTGATTTTGGAGGAGGAGAGAGAATTTGTAAGTTTTGATTTGGATGAGAGGTGAGGGAGATGAAAGAAGAAGTTGAGGAATTTGGGGTACAACAATGACTTCAGGGTCGTTGGGACTTCGAGCTTCTGGAAGTTATGGGTCATTGCAACAACAATTTCAGAACGGACTGCAATCAAATCATACAAATACGACACCAATTGCGGCCCGAAAGCCTGCAAAGATGTTGAAAGAGAAGGAGAGATTGTATCACTGGTTCTTCAAATTCGCCCCTCGCAAGAAAGTTGGAATGCTGCTCTTGTGTGCTGTTTCTGCCTTGGTGTTTGGATGGGTATTATATGTTGGCAAAGGTTTGTTTTCCAGTCTCTTTGGTTCATGGCTTACAGAAATATGCATTATATACATCTAATAGATAGGCAGTCTTAAATACATGTAGATTGATTAATAACAGTAACGAAGCAAGGAAAGACCAAATTTTTACCTAATGTTGGTTGGACTTAATTGGCATTTGCTGTTAATGGTGCTTTATCCTTCGTTTTTTGTTCTGCATTCATTTGTTTAACTCTCAGAATGGAAGGAAGCATTTCCCAAAATTATTAGCAGTTCATAAACATGCCATATTTGTGCGCTTCATGGCACCTAAGAGTGGTGTCTTGTGGAATTTTATGTCGTACCCTATCCTGCCTGCCTTATGTAGTTACAGTTTTTTTGGTGCTTGAAATTTCCCATTAGATTAAAATATTTTAATGGGCAGGCATGTCAAGTTCTCAACCAAGGATCACCTTTGATCATGTCTATATTCCTTCAACCCTATTTTGCATTCAAAGAAGCTTTACATCACGTCTTAATATTAGATGTTGATTATTAGTTTTAACTTTGACTGAGCATGGAAATGATTTGTCACTTGTCGCTTGTATTTAGGTGAAGATGAACAAGAAGGCGTACGTATCCAAAGCATGGGGTTTAATGATACTTCAGATTTAAACCATCCTGGATATTCACCGCCAAATGTAGATCAAGTTATACATATGGAATCTAATTCTTCTATACAAAATAATGAGGGAAGAGTTAAAGTTCAGCCTCCTCCACCTCCTGCGTATTTTAGCGGGTACACCCTTCCTCCTGGGAATCCATGTGAAAGTTTTGCACTGCCTCCCCCACCAGCAGATAAGAAAAGGACTGGACCACGTCGTAAGTGGACTTGTTTGATTTTATTCTGTTTTGGGATTTATTATAAAATATCTTCTGAAATTACTATGGTGGTTAGTTATTGCTACCTTACATGCTACATGGAGACACACATGATTATCGATAGATAGCACAACAAGGGTTTAACTCTGTAGAGGCCAAGTAGCTCTATATTTACAAAGTTGATTTTACGGCTTCATAGGTGTAATATGTCTTACATTTGTTTTTCTGTGATATCAGCATGTCCAGTATGTTACCTTCCTGTTGAAGAAGCTATTGCCTTGATGCCAAAGGCCCCATCATTCTCTCCCATACTTCAAAATTTAACGTATATTTATGAAGAAAGTTTAACTAGAAGTGAGTTCGGAGGCTCAGAATTCGGTGGATATCCTTCACTCAAGCAGAGAACCGATTCTTATGATGTAAGAGAATCAATGAGCGTCCACTGTGGGTATGATTTTTTAATGGGAAGAATTTATCTGTTTACTTCTTACCTAGAAATAGTTGCTATAAAATAGATTTTCTTGGCTTATCTTTTCTCTTTCAAAATGGTCACCGTTTATTATTGCTATGTTTTATCTTTACCTTTTCAATCTTCTTTGCTGATTGTGTGTTTGTGTTGGCTTGTATCTACACCAATAGATTTGTCCGAGGAATTAAGCCTGGACGTCAGACAGGATTTGATCTTGATGATTTTGACCTTCTTGAGATGGAGCAATGTCGAGGGGTGGTCGTTGCATCTGCGATATTTGGTAATGCTATTATAAGTCTATTTTATTATCATTCCCATGTTTACGTTGTGGTTGTTACTCTGATAAATTCATTTCTTCTATCAGGGGCCTATGATTTAATACAACAGCCAAAGAATATTAGTGAAACTGCCAAGAAAAATGTTTGCTTCTTTATGTTCGTAGATGAAGAAACAGACAAATTTCTAAGAAATTCAACTGAACTGGATCATAGTAAGAAGCTGGGATTGTGGAGAATTGTTGTCATCCACAACCTGCCTTACGATGACCCTAGAAGAAATGGCAAGGTAAATATTCCAAGTTTCAGTAACTTCATCTTTCTTTTTCATCAATTTTATTTATATTAAATCCATGGAACAATGTGCATGTTGTCAAACACTTTTTGTTCTTTTTATGCTTCTGAATTAGAATGCTGTAGGAATATCAACTAAGATGCCCTTTCTACAGTGAGGACTTGGAATCATAGATAGATCATCAGTATCTCTTCAAAATAGTAACTCTGCGAGTGTTGACAAGTATCATAAAATATCCTTTTATGTTTTGCATAGTTTAATCTTAAAATACTATTCTTACAAGTGTTACAAGTTCCTCTAGACTTCTAGTAAGTTGTTTACCATGATAATTACAAAAACTTCACCCATAATTAATCTAAAAACTTTAGATATAATAAACATTTGTTCTTCTTTTTCTTTTTTCTCTTCCAAATTGGTATACTTCAAGGACTAAAGAACAGATGAATGTAATGAAGCTTAGTTTTGAAAATTTTCAAGATCATATGGAGGTTGGCCAATCATTTTTGGTTATGATAAAAAGGGAAAGTATAATGTATGACCTAATACTCCGAATCTACTTTTGCAAGTACACTAACATTGCATCTGAATGATCCTTTTACCATGCTATAGGTAAGGAACATAATAATTCTTAGATAAACATCATCATTCTCAAGTCTCAACATTTTTAAGGCAATCGCACTGCACTGTACATAGAAAATAAGGCATCTCCCTCCCAGTCTCCCTTGTCTTGATGTTGGCATTTTTAACCAGTGATATATCCTTGTGGTACTTGTTTTACCGACACATAGTTTTAGGATAGGCGTAATTAGTGCTTTGCTTTTTCTTACAACCATTGATCCAATCATTTGATAGAGATGAATGGTCAGGATAGAATGAGCTTACTTATTTCAAGACATCCCAAAATAGAAAGAAGCTTAGTTAAATTGGTACGGTGGGGGTAAACAGTATGTTTTACCGTCTGTTCTCTTTCTTCCCCATTTCCTGTAGTATTTTCCACTTATTAACATTTTGGAATGACACCCTATGTCCCTATGTCTTGTCATGTACATTGCAACGTCACCTTCTTCATATATAAAGAGATCAGTAATATAATGGCAATGGCGCTGCTATGCAATTTGTATTCTCGATTAGGAACTATCTGACCTTCTACCTTGTAAATTCATGAATTTATATAACGTACTAGATAAAAATACTCGAAGTTTTTCTTTCCTGCAGGTTCCAAAACTTCTACTGCATAGACTATTTCCCAATGCCCACTACTCTGTCTGGATTGATGGTAAACTTCAGCTTGTTATGGATCCATATCAAATTCTAGAAAGGTATGTAGAATTTTATTTGTCCTATTGGCTTAAATTTTGAGATTGAAAATCCTACTCCAGTATCTTCCTAATACTCCAGTATCTTCCTAAGTTAAAATTGTAATGATCAAACATAAAAATACAGGACTAGTAACTGAATTCCTTAATTTTTCTCTCTTTTACCCCTCTGATAAGTAAGTTTTTCACAAAACCTTTCTCTATTGTTTTAAATGATATGTGCAGTATGGTTCTTCATTTAACTTATCTGTTCTTGCTCGTTATATAAACTTGTAAGAGGGTGTATAATGAATCATTCCTATCCAATTAGTTTGAAAATATAATGTAGCAAATTTCTGTGTTCATACATTGTTGTTTGCATGTCTGATCTTTCCTGTCATGGAGAAAGGAATGATCTATTGATTTTGAGCCATATAGAATGTTTCGTGTTAATTAGCTACAAAATAGGGTTCATCTGGTAGTCGATAAAAAAGTTGCATTGTGTTCTCGTTGTGGACAGTGTATTTTCAAAAAATTATTTTAATTTTAAATAAGTTTATATTCATTTTAGTGTTTATATACTAATTACTCCCTGTATCCCAATATGTCGAGGGTTAAAATATGATTCTTTTCACTCTTGTGCTACTACTAATGTCTGGCATAATAAGTTTATTGGGACCTTTAATACGTCGGTAGACTTCATATTTGCATTCTCGCAATTTCAAACTTCAATCCTGCCTAGTTTTACCATAATCTGGTTGAGCTTAAGTTTTCTGCTTAACATTTAGGTTCTTGTGGAGGAAAAATGTCAGTTTTGCAATATCTAGGCATTATAAGCGCTTTGATGTGTTTGTCGAAGCCGAGGCTAATAAGGCTGCTTCAAAGTACGATAATGAATCCATCGACTTCCAGGTTGATTTTTATAGAAGGGAGGGTTTAACTCCATATTCTGTGGCCAAGCTTCCCATCACAAGTGGTAGGAGCATGCTCTCTGCTCTTTTTCTGTTGTTTTTCTTGCATTTTCCCATCTTTAATTGAATTTGTTTTGTGATTTATTTATGCAGATGTTCCTGAAGGCTGTGTAATTATAAAGGAGCATATTCCTATCTCCAATCTCTTTACTTGTCTCTGGTTCAATGAAGTTGACCGATTCACTCCCAGGGACCAAATAAGTTTTGCTACTGTAAGGGACAAGATTGCGTCAAAGACAAATTGGACTGTTAATATGTTCTTGGACTGCGAAAGGCGCAACTTTGTAGTTCAGGTAATCATTCAACAAGAATTTTCGCATTCAATTTACTTAAATCATAGTGGGCCAGTGGCCGCTTGTAAAAAGGGAAACCGAGTAAATTTAGAACACCAATTGTAGTTGTTCTCATCTTCAAAAATACCTTTTGCTTCCATCGTCAGACAAAGATCATACACTAGTAACAAACATGCTAGCATACACATACTGATGCATGCTTCCTCCCTCGTTTTGCAGGGGGTTGCGTTCAGAAAAGATTTATGAAATGCATTAACATATAAAGAATTTATCTTTCCCTCCTAAGCCACTATCTCATGTGCCTGTAGTTATATTTCCAAATTTTTAAACATGCAGGGGTACCATAGAGATGTGCTCGAACATTGGGCTCCTCCACCTCCACCTGTTGCTATTCCTATTCTGCATCCTCCACCCCCTATCGGTGAAACACAAAACAAAACGTCATCTGAGATTTCTAGAGGAAATGTTACTACCACCATAACAAAAGTCCCATCAAGACGTGGGAGAGACAGGAGATCTAGTTCAAGGCGTCATCGCAAAGTTGCTGCTGGTAGCAGGGATAACAGCTGAGTTTAAAATTTTGTCTAGGGAAATATTTTGCTTTCCTTCCCTGCTTAAAATTCATCCATTGCGGGGCTAGGAAATCAGCAGGCTGAGCATTTAGTTGTGTTTCCCACAAACATATTTCATTTCTTTTTCAAAGATTTTTCTTTTTATAGTCAACACACTCCATTTTTTGTTGTATATATATATATAATATTATATATTAGTTTCAATAATTTATTAATTGGGTCCTTCCCTTACCATTGTGGACAATATTGTACTGGAAACCAATTATAGCAATGTTCTACTATTAATGAAATCTTGAATTTATAGATCCCTGAAATCTCTTCAATCTTCCTCTTGGATTTGTTAAATAGTTCTTCTTGTGTCATTTCCTTTGTATTGACCATTCATTTGCAATAAACGGTTAAGCATTTGCCTGTAAATTCGTCTGGCTTTGTGTGATTGCTTGCATGTACAACATTCGATATCATTACACATAAAAATTCTACCCTATAGCCTGAAATAACTCCCTCAAAGAAATCACACTTCCATTCCAAAATGATCAATAACACTATCCCCATTGGGGTCCTCCCATCACCACCCCATGGGGATGATTACTTTTAGATCCTACCCAAACTTTTTTGGTTTACTCCAACATTCCTCCCCACTTGTTCGAACTTTGCTGAACAGTTTTTGAATATCAAATGGACCTCCTCGAATACAAAATTCACTCTATTGGCAATCAAAGAAAGGAAACTGATATTTTCACGCGATAAATTCATTGATATTTTCACATGTTAAAATGATATTTCCACATGAGTTTCTCCCACATAGAAGTGGACCTACTCACTATTTTTGTGAGATGGAACATGTGGAAATAACAACTTTTAATTTGGAAATATCAATTCCCTCAAAGAAACTAAAGAAGCAACAGTTAACTAACAAAAACCGGTTCGCTCCAATCAACCCAAACCCCATGATACCAATATCAGAGACTAAAGGGGTGTTTGTTTAGAGCTGAATATAGCTGAATGGCTGAATCACTAAATCGGACAGTGCGTTTGTTTTTGTCTAAATGGCTGAATCGGTAAGATGGACGAGCTGATGGCTAAATTGGATTTTTAGCTGAATGGTCGAAGGAGCAGCTGAATGAAGTAAAAATAAAATAAAAATATTAACTATTATATTAAGTAATATTAAATAAATTTACAACAATTTTGAATTTTTCCAGAGGGGTAAAATAATAAAGTTTTGTCATTCAGATGTTTCAGACATGTTAATTATCAAATAAATTTTTTCATTCAGATTCAAATTCTGCTCATTCAGATTCATATTCATTCCGTTGTTATCAAACACCCCCTAAATTTCAACCTAAACATCACATTCTCATTTTGTAAATGAGTTAAGTAAATAAAGAATTTGGGATTGAGGAACATGGCCATTCAATTTGATTTCAAAAGTTGCAAATTCACAAATTGTTGAACAAATAACATACACTACATATAATGAATTTTGAGTTTCCCTCTTCAAGTCTATTAACTTCCATTTCTTTTTTAAGCCCTTCTCAAAATTTTCAACTTCTCCATAAGTTTTGTATTTTGATCCATCAGTAAGCTCACTTGAACCTATTCATCGCACTCGTTGTTTCATTTTCATTGGGAGGCAATTCAACCCATTCAAAATATTCACAATATCTTCTAGCTTCCTATTAAAATTGGTATCACAAGGTGAAAATAGAGTCAAATAGAGAACATGCATATATAATTTAACAGAGAGAGGGACGAACAAAATTTACAAAAATCAGGAGGAAACTAATCACATATTTGCGAGTCATAAAACCTTCTTCCTCTTGACATAACTTTCTTAAAAACATAAATTTGAACGAGAACATCACAAAAACACATGCGCATGTTTGTATCAGTGGTTGATAACGATCTAGATCGTGATGAAGTCATCTAAGATACACGACAAGTACACACTAACCTCAATAGCAATTATCAAGGAAATTTTTTAATTTTTCCAATTTTATTGTCTACAATTTTGGTAAGAAACTTAAACCCTAATTTTTCTGTTCTTTAGTTCTTTAAACGACTACAATTGTTAAACTTTTTAAAAGTTATTAATTGAACTATTCAGTCCTAGAAATAGACAGAATAATCTAATTAATAATTTTTAAAAAGATCAGTGTATCAATTTTTTTTATAAAATTTAAAAAGAAAGTACTTAAAGTTGGACATTCACAATAGATCATACTTTTTCCGTAAAATAATCTAAAGGATATTATTGAAAGTGATGTACATGCATCCAAACTACTAGCGATGTACGGAAGAAAGACCCCTGCATAAGATATCCCAACATATAAAACCACATGATATTGTCGACTCATACTGTAGAAGTCGTCAGTCGAAGATCCAAATTCGACTCACAATCAGCAATGGAGAGTTCAGCTTCATCTCCACCTCCGTTGGCAAAATCTAGGGTTAGGGTTCGTCCGATAAACCCTTTACAAACCCACAAATTCTCATTCGTTCTTCTTCTGATCTTCCTCGTTATCAATCCCAGCGTTGGTTCGACAACCTCAAGGTCAATTCAACCTAGATTCCTCAAAATCCCATACTCCAAACACTGCGGAAACGTCGTCCCGGAATCCCCTATTGCAAATCCCAGTAACTTTACTCTCCAGTTATCCAATGCCATTTTCAGCGGCGGTGGTGAAATTTTAGGGCATCAAAATTACCCCCAATTTGGCTATAGTCCGCCGGGTTCCGTTTTTCTTCGTACCCAAAAGGTATATAATACTGAAAACGATCGGATTTTCAAGCTTGAAGGGCGTTTAAATTTTCAGGGTCCGAGCAATATTGTTTTTAATTCGACTCATCGGAGGCTATTACGGCTCGTTAGCTACCGGCGGCCGAGAATCCCCGTCCGGCCAAACCAAGCTAGGTTTCGGCTACATGGGTTTTGGTCATCTGCTTCAGGGATGCTGTGTATGGTTGGTTCAGGTGTGAGTAATTTACGCTCTGTCAATGTTGTTTTGAAGCTTAATTATCCTGATTCGTCTAATATTTTTACTAGTTTTGTTAATGGTACATTGCAAAATTTGGATCACGAGGGTGCCCTTAATTATTTCAAACCTATTGAAATATTGGGTGTTTCTTTAAGGAGGTATAATTTTATATTGATAGAGAGAGAAAATCAGAGTGGGGGTTTTAGTGCTTATGATAAATTGGAAATTGTGTCTCTTGGTTTTGAGATGGGTCAGGAGGTATGTTCGGTGATTAGAAATGCTGGTAGGGTTGAATTGGTCTATTTAGATGATTGTGGTGCTGTTAATTGCAACTTTCTTAGTGGGGGCAGTGGTCTTGTGCCTATTTTTATGTCATTCAATGAGGTTGAGTGTTTGGAGAATGGGAGAGTAAGGTATTTGTTAAGATTTTCGAACTATAGTCGTAATGGTTTCCGTTTACCTTTTGATCCGAGTACAACGCTGGTTGCTGAAGGTGAGTGGGATGGCATGAAGAAGCGCTTAAGCTTGGTTGCTTGTCCGATTGTTAATGTGACAGAGTCTTTAAGTAAGGGTTCAGTTGGGGATTGCTCGATTAGATTGAGCTTGAGAGTGCCTACTACCTTTTCACTGAGATACAGGAGTACTATTGTTGGGCAGATGTGGAGTAACAAAAGCTTTAATGATTCTAGCTACTTTGGTAGAGTTGCTTTACAGAGCACAGAAAATAAACATCCAAGACTTGAAGCCCTGAAATATGAATATGCCGAATACGATAATGTGGGGAAATCTTGTGCGAAAAGGATAAAACCTAAAAACAAGGGGACAGCATACCCTGATGGTTATTCGTCTGACATGAGATTCGATATGACAGTGAGAAATAAGAAAGGTGATACATCATGGGGTTATTCATCTCCTTTATCTGTGGGTGATAAATTTTATAAGCCCCCTCTGGTTTTTAGTAAGCCAACTGAATCTGTGACTGATGGGAATCACAGTAAGAACAGTATGCTGAATATCAGTTATGTTATAAGCTTTAAAAATAATCCTAAATTGAAACTGGGTGGTGGAGTTCCTCCGATGAAGTTTGTAGAAATTTCTGCTGAAGGAGTATATGATGCTAAAACTGGAGTCCTTTGCATGATAGGCTGTAGGCGTCTTGCATTACCCTACAAGATACAGAAAAATGATAATTTAGATTGTGAAATTGTTGTGAATGCCGAATACCCTCCACTGAATGCAAAAGGCGGAGGCAATGTGAAAGGATTCATTGAAAGCACTCGAAGCAAGACAGACCCTCATTTCTTTGACCGTCTTGAGATTCATTCAAATTCTATTTACATTGGCCAAGCCAAAGAATCCATATGGAGAATGGATCTGGAGATCACCATGGTTCTAATTTCCAATACACTTGCATGTATCTTTGTTGGTCTGCAGTTATATTATGTGAATAAGCATCCAGATGCGCTTCCTTTCACTTCGGTCATGATGCTTATTATTCTCACTCTGGCACATATGATTCCGCTGTTGTTGAATTTTGAAGCCATGTTCTTCTCAAACCGTAAGCGGCAGACCCTTTTTTCTGGGACTGATGGATGGCTTGAGGTAAATGAGGTGTTAGTAAGGGTGATAACAATGATAGCTTTCCTTTTGGAGTTCCGTCTTCTCCAATTAACCTGGTCTGCAAGAGTTGGAGATGAAAGCCTAAAAAATCTCTGGGTTTCTGATAAAAAGGTCCTTTATTTGTCTTTACCATTGTACATTGGTGGTGGATTGATAGCTTGGTTTGTCCATCTGTTGAGTAAGCCCTACCAGAGCCCACTACTTCTACGGTACGATTTTACTTACAATCAGATATCTCTTTGGGGGGAACTTAAGTCTTATGCTGGCTTGGTTCTGGATGCCTTTTTACTTCCTCAGATAGTTTTCAACTTTTTCTGCGACTCCAGAGTGAAGGCTCTTGCCCCTTCCTTCTATGTTGGGACGACACTTGTACGCCTGTTGCCACATGCATATGATCTTTACAGGGCTCATAGTTCTACCTGGTCTTTTAGTTACATATATGCCAATCCGAGAATGGATTATTATTCAACTGTGTGGGATATCATTATTTCTTGCGGTGGTCTGCTCTTTGTTTTCATCATTTACTTACAGCAACGGTTTGGTGGCCGTTGCTTTCTTCCCCAGAGATATAGAGAGAGTTCTGTGTATGAGAAAGTGCCTGTAACTAGCACCTAGTAATTTTCAAAGATATTTGGGAGATCTTTATACTACTACTATTGCATATTCTTTCTTCTCCTTGCAGCTCTTTTGTGCTCAACAAGAACATAGTTACTTTCTAAAATTTATTGGGTGCTTAGCATTTCATTATGTTATTTGATAAGTACATCGGTTGAAGTATTTGTCGAATATTGTTGGTCAATCGTATAGAATGTTGGTATGCTTTTGTTCTGGGTTCTTTGTTTCAGATCTCTCTATATACATATTATTCTCATACTGTAACTAGACTCTGTGAGGAGCTCTACTCTAATGGTCCCCACATTTATGTCAATTATGTTTCTTCACAGCAAATAGTAAGTCTACTATCACATAAAACCAGTTACATACTCAGCGGTATATGTGACTGAACATGTAACAATTAATGTGTCTGGCTGAGGTAGAGTCAGCCCAGATTAGGTCACAACACGACCAGACCTTAGCCTAATAGGCAAGAATCGAGACAACCCACACAAACAACTAATTTGTCTGCATATAAGAAAATAAGTTACTACCAATAGTACCTTCAAGTCATGACCTTTTGGGAGCCTGTGGTGGGCTAGATGACCCAAGAAGATACTATTTGGTCAGTGGTTTGAGGCCTTATTTGTATGGATTTGATTCGATTCGGACTTGGAATTTGACCCAAGATTTGTTTCGGACTCGGTATTTGACCCGGGTTGTTTCATATGGTATCAAAGCCGACTCTCAAAAGCTCGGGTCGGGTGATCCGATCAGGTTGTCGGAGGTGGGGACATGAAGGCTGGTGGTATTATCCCACAATGGAGAGATGAAGGTCCGGAGGTGGTGAAGGTCCGGAGGTGGGGACACGAAGCCAGCCGGTATTATCCTACAATGGCTAGAGAGGCAAAGATCTTTGGGCCGGTTCTGACGTGGACGTCAGAAATTTAAGGCCCGAATCGAATCCACTGGCCCAATATTATATTCTTGGGTCATCTAGCCTACCACAGGCTCCTAAAAGGTCATGACTTGAAGGTACTAATGGTAGTAACTTATTTCCTTATATGCAGACAAATTTTTTCCCTATCTTTCGATGTGGAACTGGGGTGTTACAAATTATCTACTTAATCAAAAAGTAGTTAAACTTAACTTTCACTAAATATCAAAATCATTATTTATAGAGCTAATCATAGACAACTTTTATTAAAGTGAATTCTAACGCAGGACTCATATTTGGGAAGGAGGGTGTATTAAACAACATATAAGCTTTGAGGTGTATCTATTGTGTTATTGGTGAAGCCTGATTCAGAGGTGATTGTAAAGCTACCCAAAAGTGCCAACAACAGACTACACTGGCATGTGATAATCGCAAAATTTGTCATTTCCATATGAGACATATATGACTTTCAAATTAATTACCAACTCTTCAGCTAAGTGAAAATTTATGGCTTGAACATTTTCTTCTACAAATAATCTAAGCCCATTATATAACAGATTGTCCTTAATAAGCATAAATCACTCACTAGAGTTGCTCTATTTTCAAAAAGTTAACAGATTTTTATCAAATAACTTTTACTAAGAAAAGTAATGAAACAAATTAAAAGGCAAGTAATTGCTGTCTGTCTTAAAAATGAAAATCCCTTTCTATTTTTCACACCACCCACTATAAACCAGAACAATATTCATAAATCATAAAGCTCTCTATTTCTTGAATTAAAATTCTATAACAGTAGTAGTTATATTATATTTGGCTTTGTTTTTGGTGAGTGGGGCATGCACTCCATATCATTAAGAAAGATTTGCTGCTATACTACAAAATAATATGTACACACACATATAATACATATATACATATATATATGCTCTCTTCCACAAAAAGTGTCTTTTTTGTTAATTCTTTTATTTCGAAAAAAAGAGTACATAATGTTGTCAAGTTTAAAATTATTACAATTTCGTAATTAAATAAACAATTAGAATATCAATATCTAGAAAACTTGTATTGAAAATAAGGCAAAATATGGATTACACTGAAAAGAAAAGGGGGGAACAGTATTAGAGAGGGAAAATCCAACCTTGGAAGAGTCCTTGATGTAGAAGAGAAGAAGAGATGCAATTAATGGAATCAGACTTAAAAGCTTCCATCCTTTAAATTCCATTTTCTGTTGCCACTCTGCTCCCCTCTACTCTCTCCTCGACTCCCTCTGCTCTCTCTCTCTCTGGACACTTCTGTGTCAGCTCTGTTTCTCTCTTCCCTATCCTACATATAATATACACATACTACTTGGGTCCCGTACCTCCGACACTGTATGGACAATATGATTTATCTTAAACTTTGAACGACCAAAATAATTTATTGAGTGTGCGGAAAATTTAAAGTCATTTGTATTTTATTAAATTATTACTAGATTATTAGATAGATAGATGTATTTTATTAGATAGATGTATGAACGGTGGAATTTATCCCAAACTTTGGACGGTCCAGATGATTTATTCAGTGAGCGGGAAATTTAAAATCATTTGTATTTTATTAGATAAATATGAATGTCTGTTTGTATGTATCAACTTTAATCTAGGGTACCAACGAGAGGCCACTCCATTTCATGGTCGAAAAAACAAAGTTATTTGCATAAGTATAAAACAAATAGAAAATAATTATAAAAAAAGTACATCAATTAAATAATTATGAAAAGAGTTTAATTAGGACCCATATTATAAAAATAGTACAATTCACATTAATAAAAAAACTTAAAATCAAGTACGAATAACTGTCATAATTAATAATTCAAATTCAAATATTTGGATCTAACAACAATAACAAATTCAAATTCAAAATAATAATTTAAATTTAAATATTCAAATTCAAACATTCATCTTCCTCACATACACTTTGAAATAATAGTCCACCGCTACACCGCCGCTACACCTCACATACTCCACCGCTACACCGTCGCGAATCTCTGTTATCCAAAACGCCAATGAGAATAAGAAGAAGATTCGTCCTACAAAAAGTTTAAAAATAAATAGATTTAACTATTAATGTTCTGAATTTTTTTTATAACTATTTTGTTACTCATAAATAATAAAATGGTTACCTTTGTATGAATGGTTGGCTACCAACTGCATCACATTCAAACGAAATTGGTAACTTAATAAAATTGAATTAGTTACCTTGGTCTGAAGGTTTGGCTACCAACTGCACTATGAAAAAAATTGCAGGTGTGGATGTGAATTAATTACTTTGGTATGAAGGTTTTATTACCTTGGTACGAAGGTTTGTTTACCTTGATCTGAAGGTTTGGTAACCAACTGTACTAAGAAAAAATGTAAAGTATGGAGGTTGATTGGTTACTTTGATATAACAGTTTGGTTACCTTGATATGAAGGTTTGGTTACCATCATATAGGAAGCCCATAATTTCTCTAGACAACTTTCCAATTCTCTTTGTCATGCCTCTTCACGTATTCTAACAACACCGAATCCTCCGCCACGGTCCACGGCCCCTTCTTAAGCAACTATCGCTCCCCGTTTCTTGATCCGCTTTCCGTCGTCGTCACCATCTTAATTCCTCTCATTGATGATATCACATAACCTGGCAACCATTGTTGCTTATACTTGCTTTGGTTCTTTTTTTCCCTTCACGTTACCAAATGCTCCTGATATGGAAATCTTTTCAATGTATGGAGTTGGCATCCCAACTGAAAGAGCATATGTTTACCGGCTCGCTCATTCGGCAGAATGTTACATTCCATTTCAGCAGATGGTTGTCACGATGGTGATGATCGATGATAGAGAAATTAAGACAATTGAAGATGATCACTAATTTAATTAATTAGTTTCTGTTTTCAGTTTTGTTGGGTAGCAGGAAAGGTATGGATGAATTGGATATATGTATATATATAGAGAGAGAAAAAGAATACGTTGAATGATGAAGGGTGATTACTAACTAATGCAGTTGTTATAGATGAGGAGAGGGGAGAAACCATAAATTAAGGAATTCTAATTGAATACTAATTCCCTAAATTAAGGAATCCTAATTGCACTAGTATTGTAAATAAATATGAAAGTATATTAGTTGTGTAAAAGTTTTATGAGGGCACTATTGTTGTACTTTTTTTTAAGAATGTAATAGAATATGTAATTCACCCAAAAAACAAAGGAACAATTACAATAACTAGTACATTTTATTAAAATATTACAAAAAAGTGTACAAACAAAATAATTACAAAAAGAGTACATATGCAATATTTAATTATAAAAAAAGTGCAATCTTATCTCTTTTATTTAGTTGACTGATTTAATGAGTTATTGATAATGGTCCATGATTGTAGGGATTTAAATCTTATATCTATCATCAACCTCCATATTTTTATCTAACGAAATAATGGAGTAACCGCCTTCTTCTTCCTCCTCTTCCGCAACCTTCTTCCACCTCCGCCCCCGCCACTGGTGCACCAGCAGTCGCCCCACCTCCGCCCCCCGCCACTACTCCTCCCGCCCCGCCCCGCCCTCGCCCCACACCCTCTCCTTCCTGTTCCTCCGCCTCCCTTCTTCACCCCTCCTTCCGCCACCCCCTCCTCCTCCCCTCGCCCCCTCCCCCTCCCCCCTCCCTGTGATGAACGGAATCTTGAAACGGTAAGCCATGTTGATATGAACCCAGTATTATGTTTCAAATGTTTGGTAATGAAGGTTACCAAACATAATCTTGAATCTTACCTCAAATGTATTATTGATCTGAAGCCATGTCCGGGTCCAAAACGGAATCTTGAAACGGTGCAATGGACTCGGCAAATATGAAGGACCGGGGATGAGGGTGGAGACTAAGGAGAAGGGAAGAACGTTACCATCGTCGCTCTGTTTCTGCAGTTTTTTCATAAAGCAGTTGGTAGCCAAACCTTTATACCAAGGTAACCAATTCTGTTTTATTAAGTTTCCAATTTATTTTGCATGTAATACAGTTGGTAGCCAAACATTCGTGCAGTTGGTTGCCAAACTTTCAGACCAAGGTAACTAATTCATACTGTAGGTGTGAAGGTAGTTTGGTTATCTTGGTATAAAAGTTTGGTTACCTTGGTATAAAAGTTTGGTTACCAATTCAGTTTTATTAAGTTATCAATTTCGTTTGAATGTGATGGAGTTGGTAGCCAACTATTCATACAAAGATAACCATTTTATTATTTATGAGTATAAAAATAGTTATAAAAAAAATTTCAGAACATTAAAGTTACATCTATTTATTTTTAAATTTTTTGTAGGCCGAATATTCTTCTTATTCTCATTGGCGTTTTGGACAACGGAGACTCGCGGCGATGTAGCGGCGGAATATGTGCGGTGTAGCGGCGGTGTAGCGGTGGACTATTATTTCAAATTGTACGTGAGAGAGAGAAGATTTGAATTTGAATATTTAAATTTCAATTATAATTTTGAATTTGAATTTATTTTTGTTGTTAGATCCAAATATTTGAATTTGAATTATTAATTATGGTAGTTAGTTGTCTTTGATTTTAAGTTTCTTTATTAATGTGAATTGTACTATTTTTGTAATATGAGTCCTAATTACACTGTTTTTGTAATTATTTAGTTGATGCACTTTTCTTGTAATTATTTTTTATTTGTTGTATACTTATGTAAAGGACCCAAAAACAAAGCCTACATCACATCACCCCCACGGCCCACCCACCAACTTATAAATCCTGAATTTTATTCAACTTTTAAAATTAATTCATTATTCAATCTTCTTAATATTGACAAATTATATATCAAAAAAAATTAATTGTTAAATCTACAATATTTTTTGTTATTTTTACAATAAAAGTGTCGTTATAGATGTATAACGATGGTGAAAATCGTTGTTATAAAATCTATAACGACACTTTTATTGTAAATTTAACAATTCCCAAAAAATTGTCCACAAAGAGTAGAATTCGTATATTGTCGGTCTCATTCCCTATTTTCTCTGTTTTTTTTGTATGCTATTTTTATACAATTTTATAATTTGTCTCTAATAGTCTAATACTACTCTTTATAAAATTATTATTTTACACTTTACAGCAATAGTACGTCACACAAATAATATGAGACAACTAAGGAATTTAAATTATATTAACATATTCAATTTGATATATTAAATAATTTTATAATAGTATATAATAATTACTCTAACTATCATTACAATTTAAATTTGTTAATTTTTTCTATAATAATCATACAATCTGTTACAGTAAAATTTAATGCTTTGAATTTTTTTTTTTTAATTACGTAGATGACATTACTATATTAGTATAAATAGTATTAAATAAATTATTGTATCTTTATCATTTATAATCAATTTGTGTATAAAAAAAATTCCCAATAAATAAATAAAAGGATAAATATATAGATGCATCATATTTACTCCCTACTTCCCCATACTCTAGTCCAATGGGCTAAAAATATAAATAAATAAAATTATAAAGTACTCATATTCAATTTTCATGTCTGCCCTTATTTTTTATGTTATTTTCTTTGGACATGAGAAAAAGCGTCATTAAATTTCACACAGATAAACCACCAGTAAATTAAGACATGTGAAAATAAACATATCCATTGTATATAATGATATCAAGAATACACCAAAAAATTATCTTCTGGAGTATATAATAATATAATATCCTTCATCAGCAAATTGCCATTGCTGGGAGGGGGAGGGGGAGGGGGAGGGGGAGGGGGGGGGGTTGGAATTCTAAATATATTGTACATGGAAATTATGAAAAAGATACGAGAGTTTACATAGTTGGCAGATCTAATAGCTCAAGGAACCCGTAGCCAGTCCAAGATGAAACTGGTTATGCCCAATAAGTTTCTTGATAACTGTTTGATGGACAAAATTGATGTAGTCTACATGAAGTGTATGACTACCGTCTCTAACTCACTAAGTCACTATGCCGAAGTGTCGGGCATGTTCTCAGTTGTCGAACTGGATTCAAGAGGTGGGGCGGCTACAACTTTGGGCGGTGATGGTTTTGGTTTTTGTACGTTGGGAGGTTTGGTCGGCCTGTTTGGATGAACTTGATTGACTTTCTCCGAGGGAATATCAAACTGCATTTCATGAAGGTGGTGGTGTTATATCAAGTGACATAAGAAATAAAAAAAATGGCAATCTTTACAAATTGCATGATGAAATATTTAACATAACAGAATTGTCAAGGGAATAGATAAATAAATTCTCGAGTTTGAACCAGACATATGCTGATATGTGCATCATAATAGCACATCACCCTTACATTACTGATTCATTTTGTAACGTCCCAAAATAAATCCGTGATCCAAACCGAGTCTAAGTCATTTGTAGAACACTAGGGATTTTTGTGAAGCTAGCTTATTATAGATTAGTATAGTATGTTACTGACACAGATGTTTGTCAAATACCATTAAGGTGGACATTAATTATGGTTCTAGATATTAATGCAGCCCACCTTCACTTATTTTAGCAGGAAAGAGAAATAGAGTGAAGGCATCCAGCTGTCATGAAATTTGGCTGGAGTATAATGTCTGATGACGAAAAAGAAATGAGTGCATAACATCAGAATGAATCAAAGCGAAGTTGCAATTAGTTTCTTCTACATACACATGGAAATTGGTGTGGGCCCTGTGGGGGAAGGAAGAAGGATTATGCATGATACCAAATTCAGTTGGTCACGTATAAAGATATAGCAATGCCAAGCAGCACTATTGTTTTTGTCCTGGTGAACCATATCCATAGGAAGAGGATTCATAACTAATACCCAGAGCTACTCTCATGCAGAAAAAAACTACCAAAGTATTGAAAACAGACCTTGTACCCACAGCCAGCTACACAAGCATGAAAGCACTCCTGCACATAAAAATAAGTATCCAAAAAACGAGAATGGAAACTGGAATTGGTCAGTGTAAAAATGACATTTTAGCAAAATTAACAAAATAGGAGGCAACGGTATTTAACTATTTATGTTACATAAAATTTATGTAACAATGAACACATGTATGCTTGTGCGTCTCTTGAATGTACATTATGTGAGATTAAACAATGAAAGACATATTTTAGTGGATAATTAAATGAAGAAAAGAGGGGAAAAGGATGAAGTCAGGTCGTCAGACCATGCGTCTTTGTCATGGTGGTGTCATGGCCGTATAGGATAATATCTTCGCATACCATGTCGTCGCAGCTATATCTCCGATATCATGGTCTCATTTCACCATGATAGCATTATCATGTGGAAATTTAGACTAGTATCACAGGCTGGGTACAGAAACCGGCTGCCAATGCGTCTCGGTATTGGCCCATACTTTTGAAAATTAAAACACAGCGCATGCGTACTGAATCCAATGAGGTTCTTAATTAGTAAAAAGCTCAAAAGCAAATTTATCCCCAACCACAACCATAGTTTAAGTACCAAGTCTAAATGGGAAGTTTCACTTGGGTCAAATTTGTAATATTTTAAAGTAGCCAAGCAGTAAAAGGTAGTTGACCTGCAAGTTTAGCCATACACCAACTCAAACTATTTCGACCAACAATGACTCATGAACCTGTGGCAATTTCATTTCAAACCAAGTACATACTCAGAAGTTACTGAAGTTGTGACATTGTTGATGAAAGATAGAATTAGTGAACAGTAACTCCTTATACTTCATTGTTTATATTAAGTTCACACTTCGCTGACGTAGTATAAATTTGAAAGAAACATAGAACAATAAAATAAGGTTAATAACAAGAAACATATTTCCTTTTGAGCAAGCATGTCTTTTCAGAAAGTTCAGCATGGCAAAAAGATGGTATGATATGATAGGAGCACAACTAAAGGAATAAAAACCTGTGAGTAGCTGGCTGCACCAGGAGAACGATCAATATAAGCACTCCACTGCTGGTCCTTTAAAACAGGGTCTTTGTAGCATATCTCATTGCACTCTCCCAAACCTAGATCAGACTAATCAAATTATCTTACTTATTAATTACATATAATCAACTAACAGAATGTTCATAAGGAGCTCGTCAATGAAATTTATAAAAACGCTGAGGTACATCACTAATATCAGTGTTCTAAAAATTCCCGCCTAGGCGTTAGGCCCTCCTTGGTGCCCCCCTTAGGCACTAGGCCCTCATTGGCGCCTCGCCTAGGCGCTAGGCCCCCTGGGGCCTCACCTAGGCCCAAAGGCGGGAAAAAAATTCCTTCAGGAAATTAAGCGGGGTCTAGGCGGAGAGGTTTTTTTTAATTTTAATAACTACCCAAATCAGATCTTGATATACTTATTTTTCTAATGATTTACCATATTCATAATACAGGTTGTAGCATATCAAATCACAACAAGAAGTGAACAATATCAAGTCAAAATGGATAATTTTATTATAGTTGTAATTTTTTGAACTTGTATTTACTTTAAATATATAAATGATAGATACATTTGTAATATTTAGTTGGCTTAAAATAAAAATTCCCGCCCCCCGGCCCCTGCCTAGCGCCTTTTAGAACATTTATATTTTCTGATGCAATAACTTCAGAAGAACAAAAAAGAAATAGAACTGAAAGTGATCATGTGAACCAAAGTTGTACATATCACGGTATCAGAACCCTAACTTTCTTAAAAAATTACTAATATAAATTATCAAAAAAAATGTGGCTTGTGCACACCAGATGGTGTTAACTTGAACAAATAAAATGATACAACTACTAATCCCAACTAAGCACACAACATCAATAAGTGAAATAGACACTCTACACAAACAAATATCATGATGAGGTAGAGCCTTTTCAAATGATTAGCCTTTCCCTCCTACAAGCCTAGGCATGGATAAGTTACTTTTGATTATGAAAAAGAAACCAATGATTTAGGAAAGAAAATTAAGATAATCTAGAGCAGTGCATACTCCGATGATGTACATTACATGTCTAGTAGCATACAAAATGAGAAGCCATCATCTACACTACTGGTTTCATTTCCTTACGTTTTCCCCCTTAAACCAATATGATTCCTTTTCAGGATTCATACAGCTTCAGGCACACTAATGCATAATCACAGTTTTTCCATATAGGAACCGTTGGTAGAAACAAAGAGGTGTGTTGGACGGAATACATGTAAGAAGGTTAGGTCCATGGTACAATTAATCACATATTTTGTTTTGGAAGTCCAAAATAGGAAACCAAGTATTTGAAAAGCTATAGAAGAAAAAAATGAAAACATGAGGTGATCTTACATTCTTCCCATGTGTCTCCATCAGCAGCACACCCTTTTTTACAAAATACTCTCCCTACAAAAACCACAGGAAAGTACATAATCAGATCATTGCCATAAATATGGTCAGATACATAATTAATTGCAAAAGTCCAAAAACAGTGATACTCAAATTTAGTGTAGCTGAAAAGCATGAGATGCGTCAGCACTTTTAATATGCACTAAATCACGACAAATGTCTGAAAGCTAATTGTAGATCATAGATAAATCCAATAATCTTGAGAATGAGTGCCACAAAAAGTCTGCAACCGTATGCTAGCAAATCCATGTACATCAGAAGTATACAAGAAACTCAACAACGAATCCTTCCAACAATTACGTGGGGTCAGCTATGCAGATCATATCATACCACGTTGCTTTAGTTAGAGCAATGCTGTCTATTAAACCTCAAAGTTATCATGTCGTAAAATATATTAAGAAAGTCCTACGTTATTCATTTTGAGTTTTGCCTCGCACATTTGAGTTTTGAGTTGCAAACCAAGTAAAAGGAAACAAAAAGTAAAGTCTCTATGACTCGCACAATAAAGCAAGTAATCAGAAATGATTATATATATATATATATATACAGAAATGATCAAGAGTAGAATTCTTAAGTAGTAGAATGCCTTAAATAATAGAATTTAATCAAAACGACGTAGTTTTGATAAGACGCGATGGCATTTTTGTAAATACGCGGTGACATGATATTTACAAAAATGGCACCGCGTCTTATCAAAACTACGTCGTTTTGATAAAATTCTATTATTTAAGAGAGTTCTACTACTTCAGAAGTCTACTCTTGATCCTGTCTGTATATATATATATATATATATATATATATATATATATATATATATATCCCTAAGACATTCTATAGAGAATCTATACCCTCACGGGTACAAATATTCATCCACAAAAACAGCATAAAAAAATCGAAAATTTCAGCTTAAAAAGCAGGGAGCTACACCCCATCAAATAACTACTATTCCTTTAAAATAAATGAGTGAGAAGACAAAGATGCCATGTCCATTGATTTCATACTACTCTACCTAATCTATCCACCCCTCCAACATCCCAGAAATCGTTTTACCAATCCTCGGCATCACCCACATTACACAATAGCAGACACTAATAAACACTTGGATAAAGACACCAACTCAGCAAGTCTGCAATAAATATATGATTTTTGTATGCATTGTATTTAAGAATTTTGTAACATGCTTGTTTTCCAGGTATGTATAGGTGCGCAATATAAAGCTTCTCCTACTGATATTGCTGCGTCTCTAGTTTAAGCACAATTTTTGACATGGTTTAACTAAAATTTAAGAGCATTGGGTTATGAAAAGATGAAAATTAACTACAACAACGAAAACATGATACCAAAACTTAACCCTAAAAAAATTTTACTTTTTTATCTTTCTTTACATGCCAAAAAATACTCGTAAGTGAAAGAAATTAGCACAAAACACAAGTACAATAACTTTATTCATCAGAAAGCTTTACGGTAACGGTTTTTATGATTTTAATAAGAGTTTATATGGCAACTTTTGCTGCAACTAGACACAATGATTTGTAAATAACTGCAACTTCAAAGGCAATTATTTATTACGTCTAGTAACATAAAAATTAGGCACAAGATCGTAAGCATATATATCATTTCTATTCTAATAGATTGAGAAACAACAGGTTAGCCCTACCAAATTTGCTGATGCCCCCTTATTTTTTACATACATTTTACTTGTTTATAAAATCTATAATTTCACCCACCACCAAAAATAAACAAAAAAGATGGGGGAAAGAACATTTGATAAGACTCCAGTTCAAGAAGCATGAACCTTAACACCGCAATCGATTGATAAAAGCCTTAATATATTCAGCAGAACAAAATTAACCATTTCAAAACGTTATCTTGAAGCCTTAATGGCATTATCAAATCTATAGAATTGAATAAAATGTACAAAACAAATGAAAATCAGCAACATATACATATATATATGTACATAAATACATGATGTAGACAAAGAAATGGGAAATTAAGAAACGTTACAAGGGATCTGGGTGAGAGCTGCAAATTTTTTGGTGCATTCATTTCCACACGGTGGTGCCCAGTCTTGTGGTATCATTTCTTCCGCTCTCTCTCTCCTCTCTCTAGAAAAATGTAAAAACGAAATTGAAACTGGAGGAGAGGAGAGAGAGGACCGTAAAGGAGTTTAAATACATTTCTATCTATCTATATATATAAAATACTTTTTCTATTTTAATTATTCTTAAAAATCGTAGTTTTATAAATATATATATCTTTAATTTTAAAACAGACGAATTAATTAATAAAATATTAAAATATATTTTATTCAAATAAGGAAAATTAATTTTTTTGCATATATTATAACATATATAAAACAAAGTTTTTGTTATCGTTAAAATATCATAAGTGAATTTGAATCCCACATTATGAAAATTAAAATTTATGGCACAAATATTTATGTTTATTTAAAAAATAAGAATTAGAAAATTGAATAAAAATTTAAATATAAAGAAAATAAAATAGTTATTGTAACACAACTTTAAGAAATAAACATCACCCTTTTTACTCTCCCTTTATAATATTGATAAATAGATAGATATATAATTAAAGAGTCAAATAATATTATATGATGTAAAACAATTATTATTATTATTATTATATGATGTAAAACAGTAATTTAACAAGTTGCCCTAACAATTTAAATTGTAATGATGGACAATGTAATTACTATTTACTGATACTAATATTCACATATATTAAATAATTTAAATCTCTTAATTGTCTCTTTATATTCACAGAGAAGAAGTAGTAGTTTTTTATTAGTTGAGTATTCGTATTAATTTATTTTTTAACTTATAAGTATTTTTAGGCTTCTCAAAAATTAATTTATAAGTCATTTTAAAATAATTAGATTTGATCAAATGTAAACATTTTTTTTTCTTTATTTTACTAATCTTGATAATTTATTTTAACTTACAAGTTGTTTTAGACAAATACTTTTACAACTCATTTTAACTTAATTTCTTATTAACAAATCAAAATGATACCAAACATTTTTATTTATAAGTCACGATTTAAAATAACTTATAAGTTATTTTAAATTTTAGCTTATAAGTCGTTTTAAAATAAATCATTCCAGCATAACAATTAAATAATTAATTTGTTGGGATTCATTATTGGACAAAAATATTAAATTTCAATCGAATATAACAAAAAAAAAATCTCCACATTTATCTTTCAACTAAATGTTAGCTTATAGTAATTCAATATGTTGAATTACATGCAATTTTTTAAGCAATTCACATCGGGAAGGGTCAAAATATTTAAAAAAAATTATGTTAACAATTAAATAATTAATTTTGTGGCTAAACATACAAAAAAATAAAAAAATTTAACTGTTCCTCATTTTTAATATATACATATATAGATATAGGGGTCAGGATCAGGTGAGGGCTCCCTTACTTTGTTAAAATGCGGATTTTTTTTTGTTTTTTTAAACAACTAAAAAAAATATTTAATATTTTATGGAACTGAATTTTTTTCATAATACAGTGTTTTGGATGTGATTTGTGTGACGCCCCCAAAATAGGTCCATTCCATCCAACCCATTTTGAGTCGCTAAATACATGGTACAGAAACAACCACAACTTTTACAACCCATAAACTGTGAGTTTGAATACAAACATTGTCATCTAGACAATATATATACCCAACTATGTCCTCAATACAATTATTGATATATTATTTTACAAAAATGGTAAGGACTACTAAACAACTCTCTCAAGGACCATCAATTCATACTCTGACTCGTACCCGCTATATTCTCGTCTCCTGAGAAGAAAAATAGAACAAAAAGGAAAAGGGTGAGCTCAACTAGCTCAGTAAAGAATATTATGACTAAGATAATATACAACAAATTATCGTTAGTCTTCAACAGGGAAAAATCTGATAGAATACAATAGACAACAAGTTTTAAATCAATATTCGCAGCGAAAAATATTAATTCATAGAAGAGTTACGTAGAGGATGAAATCTACTAATGTCTATGAATTTAACAGTCCATCAACAGTATTTTTTTTATCCCTGTAACATCAATCAATGCACATCTTGAATCATATATTCATCCTTGCACTACAGGCCAAGGATATTCATCTGTTGGTCATGTTCATCTAAACACATGTTCATCTTTGCACTACGGGCCAAAGATATTCATCAGAAATCATTCATCTTTGCACTACAGGCCAAAGATATTCAATAATAACCTCCTTTAAGACTGAAGATGATAAAAAATATTTTTAAAGAAACGAATCCAGTGAAACAAAATGACAAGGATTAAGGATTCGTACTTTGTTTTATCCATGTCCAAAAATACCTCAAAAATAATCATAGTGATGTAAAATTCAAGAATGATCAAAATATGGATACAATCAAAGCTAGTATCCACAATAGATATTTTGGACGAAAAGAAAAAAAATAATTTTTCTGTGAATAGTGCCGTATTCGTGAATAGTGTCGTATACGTGAATAGTACCGTATACGTGAATAGTAACTCCGGCACAAAAAGTTCCAAATTTGATAAAAAAAAATTCACCAATATTCTGGCATAATGATATTGAAGAAAAAATATCATTTGAGAAGAAAATAACATCCCTTACCTCAAAATAGCCGTACTTCTGACTGAATTTCGGTATAGTGCTGACAGAAACTCGCACCGTATAACAACACTCAAAGTATACTCACAAGGATACGCTCGATAATATAGAGAGAGAAAGAGAGAAAACTTTGTTTCTGGTGTGATTTTCAATTCTAACTTAGCCCTCTATTTATAGGAAAATGTTAGAACGCCAAAGGAGACTAAATTAATATAGAATTATTATTTCATTTCATCCTTCCACGCCACCTACCATGACCAGCCATCAAACATGCATAAAATGAAATTTTCCAGCAGCCCACATGTTGTCAAACAAGAGTGGGTCCCACCCATTATTTAATAAAAATCATTTTATTTTCCAAAACTTCAATAATTCGTAGAAAATAGCTCGTTTATCAGAAAAATTCGAAACTAGCGACTTTCCATGGGAAATTCCATTCTCTACAACTTTGCAGAAGAAAATTTTTCCAAATTCCAAATAGAAATTGACCGAAATCCACAAACGGGCGATTTTACAGTCTATACTCAATTTTCGGTCAAAAATTATGTCCACCGACACACAAAACATGTGTTAAACATTTAATGCCACAAAAATACTCTACCTCCTCATATACTCATATATCCCACATTCATTATAAAAATATCACCGTTAATATATTATTAAAATAATATATTTAAATGAATTATTTTATCAGAAAAAGATAAAATATTAATTTTCAACAATTGTTACATTAAAAATTTTTCTCCATCTATATCCACATAAATAAATATTTTTTTTATCATAATAATCAATAATTAATTATTAAAAATAATATTACAGAATCACAGTACTGACAACCAGGCTGTTCCCAGGATAGAGGGGGCTTTCCAATAAGGATTTCTCCTTACTGGCGCGCAATTAGATGACCAAACCTCTCCTTGACAGAACTTTCTAGACATTACCAATAATGTTATCTGATAATATTATTCAAATAATATAAATTATTGATCTGATAATGGAACATACTGTGCAATGACAATTACTGAAACAATAAAAATATAAATATCAACGCAGCAATTATTGAATCAATAAAGTAATGAACAGTAACTCCTGTAGCAATTATTGAGTAGTGCCTTCTTACGTAAGGATCAATAATTAAAAATACTGTACAATACCGTGTGCCACTGTGCAACAACGCGTATTACTGTATTTTAACCACCGGGTATTCCAACAGTGTAAACGATAACAACTACGCCGTTATTTTTAAACAGCTTATATTTGTCGTTTTCTTCCTCCAATCGCTTTCCGTTATGGGGTCCACACATAGCTGCGCCGTCGTACGAATATTCCCCGACAGTACGAATATTCCACGACCAAACGAATATTCCCCGACAACAATGAATATTTTATAACCACTTGCTTATTTTGAAATATTTGCGTATTTTACCCATAACTATCCACATTATTCAAATCAACCCTTACTATTCAAAATAATAATTAAAGGAAATTAAAATTCATTTATAAATTATTTGGGGTCTTACAATTTGGGTACGTATAACAAAATATGTATGTACAGTCTGAACAGACTGTACCACCACTTTTTGGTATAGGTATTCAAAACACGCCCAAAATATTATATTATGAAAAAATTTCAGTTCCATAAAATATTAAATATTTTTTTTAGTTGTTTAAAAAAAACCAAAAAAAAAATAAAAAAAAATCCGCATTTTAACAAAGTAAGGGAGCCCTCACCTGATTGATTCTGATAGATATAGATAGTAAATTGTTGTTATGATAAGTAAATTCATATTTCACTGTCTAATGCGAGATTTAACGGACGCAATAAATAGAGATTAAACCCATGCCGCTGCTTAGTGTAGTGACAAATAAAATAAAATTAAACCATTGCCGGTAATAAGACGCACAAAACTTTTTATATATTAGTAGACTAGTAATTGCCCGTGCCTGAAGGCACGGCGTAACGAAAAATTAGATTAAAATTCGAAAAATACTTTATTACCTAAAGACTCTTTGCAACTTAAAATCAGACATAATAATTATCATAATTTACCACACTACCACAATAATTAATTTTCCTTTAAAAATAGATATCCAGCAAAAATTAAACTTGTCTACAAAACTTACAATTATCAATAAAAATTATTATAATTCACCACACCACCACAATAATTATTATTATTATTGTTATTATTATTGTTATTGTTGTTATTATTATTATTATTATTTTAATTATAATTATTAATATTAATATTAATTTTATTATAATTATTATTACTTTATTAATATTATTATTACTATTATAATAATATTATTATTATATTATAATTATTATTATTTTGAATTAAAATTAGAATGAATCTGAACCGTACTTGTGCTTTCCCGCTCAAATCAATTAGAATGAATCAGAATCTTTATTATTATTATTATTATTATTATAATTATTATTTCTATTACTATTACTATTACTATTATAATAATAATAATAATAATTATTAGTACTATTATTAGTACTATTATAATTATTATTAGTACTATTATTATTATTATTATATTTATTTTTAGTACTATTATTATTTGTTTTTTTGTGTGTGTGAAGAAGAGAAGAGAGAGAAAGATTTTGTGTGTGAACATGAGAGAGAGTATGGTGTATGAGTGAATTTGATTTGGGCGGGAAGAAATATGAGCCTTTAGATTAAGTTGAAAAAATTAAGTTAGAATGAATCTGAACCGTTCTTGTGCTTTGTCAAATGAAAGATTCAAAATGGGTTCTGTTTTATTATATAGATGTAATAAATACCTCCATTTATCTATCTATCTAATAAAATACAAATGATTTTGAATTTCCCGTTTACTCAATAAATCATCTGGGCCGTCCAAAGTTTGGGATAAATCCCACCGTTCATACATCTATCTAATAAAATATATCTATTTATCTAATAATCTAATAATAATTTAATAAAATACAAATGACTTTAAATTTTTCGCTCACTCAATAAATTATTTTGGTCGTTCAAAGTTTGAGACAAATCATATTGTCCATACAGTGCCGGAGGCACGAGACCCAGCTAGTTTTAATTATATTCAAACAGTTTCAATCTATCTAATAAAATACAAATGATTTTGAATTTCCCGCTCACTCAATAAATCATCTGGGCCGTCCAAAGTTTGGGATAAATCCCACCGTTCATACATCTATCTAATAAAATATATCTATCTATCTAATAATCTAATAATAATTTAATAAAATACAAATGACTTTAAATTTCCCGCTCACTCAATAAATTATTTTGGTCGTTCAAAGTTTGAGACAAATCATATTGTCCATACAGTGCCGGAGGCACGGGACCCAGCTAGTTTTAATTATATTCAAACAGTTTCAATATATTTATTTGAATTTATATTAATTAAATCAAATTATATTACAATAAGAAGTTTGAATTTTAAATAATCAAATTATCACAATAATTGACAATGTGAAATTTTATTACTTATGAAATTATTTATACAAATATATACATCGAATATAATTGATAATATTAAATTTATTACTTAATAAAATTTAACTTTATTACTTAAGACCATGTTTGTTTACAAAAAAAACATATTTGGGAATGAAATATTTATCTTAATTTAATACTATTTAAAACTATATAATTTTTAAGGGGAGGCTATTAATAAAAATATTTAAAAGACTATTAATCTCTTATCATAAAATAAAAAAAAAATAATCCTAAAAAGTGTTAAATTAAGAATAGTTCAATCCTAAGTATATATATTATTTTAAAACAAACATGGTGTACAAGAATTTAAAACAAACATGGTGTACAAGAAAAAAAGTAGAGGAGAAAGAGCTTCCGCACATCATAGTACTGAAACAATTGGATCCTGAAAGTTAATTTTTGGGTAAGTTAGTTAATTAATTAATAAAATAATGACATACATACAATATCGTCACTCTATTAGTAAATTAATAAATGTTAACCACTCCCGAAACCATTCAGATTCTTACCTTACAACTGCTACTCTCGGATTTCGATTTACTTTTGCCTTTTAGGGCATTCTCCGATCCACCTGTTTGGCGAAATCCTAAGTTTAAAATTTTACAGACAGAATAATGCCGCAAGTGAGGATAATTGCTAAGAATTTCATGGACATGGTGGCTTCATTGCCTGCCATGAAGCTCGACAAGTTGTACGATAATCCCTTCATCTGTGAAGCTATTCTCAGGTTTCCCCTCTATCTTTCTGTTTCCAGGTTTTTCTTTTTCTTTTTTTAGCTCCCCAAATTTTGAGTGAATTTCATTATTGTGAAGGCATTTTGTTTAGGTCATTATAATTATTAGGTTTTCTTTTAATTTTATGTTCTGTAATGCTAGGTTGAGCTGTATATGTGAATGTAGGTGTTTTTTATGTATATGTTTTGGAAAATTAAATAATTGAACCAAATAAATACTTTCTTAGCCCAAATATCTTTGAATTGTAAAAAAAGAATTGAGCTTGCTTAGGACTGTTTGAAGATTGAATGACTTCTATAGGAAAAAGCTATATACATCAAGAGGGAGAGAGAATAGGGGAAAACAAGCAAGTGAAAAAAGTGATATATATACACACACACACAGAGAGACACGCTCCATGTAAGAACAGAAGATAAGATTTTTATGAAGGAGGTCTAAAGGATGAAAGTCCACCAGCCCACTATTTCCCATCACCTTTAAATCAATTGTAGGTAAAACTTGCTTTTCCCAGGTATGCATTCTAGCATGCCATTTCAAACTAGTCTATAGTGATTTATTTATTTACTTAGTTACTTTTTAGTGGGGGTTTTTGATATTGTGTTAGTCTTCACATTTGGCTGTCTTTGGTGCTCAGGTCTTTGCCGCCTCTATCCAAGAAGTATGTGTTGCAAATGTTGTATATTGATGTGCCTGTAACAGCCAAATCAATGGAAGAGTGGGTGGTTGCTGATGGATCGTCAAAGCATAGAGTTGCCATTGATAAATTAATTCAGTTGAGAGTATTTACCGAAACTGTTGACAGGTATTTATTTCCTTAACTCTTTTCTTCTTTTGGGTTGGTTTTATATTGTTGAATGCTGTATTTGGGTGATAACAATTATGCTGTTCATGATCTGCTTAGTTAAACAAATGTGGATCAGAAAAAATATTCATCTAGTGAAGATTTTGTTATAATAAAAGGCCATTAAAGCATGTACCTTTCAAATTCATCTGAAGGATCTTTTGCTCTTTCAGTTCAAATTCTTAATTGGCTTTTCCAATGCCATCTATTTTCTCAGTGTTCTGGTTCAAAATATAAAGCAGAAGTCTTTGCACATCTTGAGATCTTTTGGCCAATTCTTCTTATGACCAATCCATGATTTGATGAAAAATCTCATAAATATCTCAACGCGAGTAACTCTTTTATTGTTTCAACACTAGGGAGTCTCGGATCACTTTATTTTCTAATTTACTGAAATTCTTATTAATATTGGCAGGAAAAAAGAAACCACTTACAGATTAAATTCAACATTTCAGAATAACATTCAGAACCATATAATACACGGGTAAGCGTGAAGTACATACACAATTTCTTATTGCACGTTAGCCGCATAGATTGTGTTCTTTCTTCCTGTGAGTTCACATGAAATTGTTATTGTATTCTACTATTTTTTTCTTGGTGTTATTGTTGAGGTAGTGATTGAGTTGACGGGAGTAATTAGTAGCAAGGGTTCAGGACTAATTTTTTGTTTGATAATTTATGGAGTTCCTTATGTTTTGACTGAATAGCTTTGACTGGTAAAAACTTGAAACTTAAAGATAATTTATGCGTGCTCTCTCTCTCTCTCTCTATATATATATATATTATGGACAAACATACACATGCACACACACTCTCACTCACTTGTGTGTGTATGTGAATATACACAGAATGAAGGCTTAATTAAATATTACTATTTACTACCAATATTCTACTTCGGTGAGACGGTGACCTTAATTTTAATTTTGGAAAAATCGATGAGCCATGTCATAAATTTCTGACTTGAACTCATTCAGTTTTTGAAGTTACAAAAAAGAAAAAAAGAGAGAGAGTAACATGGAAAATTAGTGTAAAAAGGAGCTCCGCTATTTAATGTTGAGGACTCCGCTGTTACTGCTACACAATGGTGGACAGATTAATATCCTTGAACTTCATGGATGACAATGGATGGGTTTGCTAAAAAATGGCCTATAGTGGCTATAGATCACTCCACTATATATATATATATATGTATGTATGTATTTATGTGTATATATATGTGTGTGTGTGTGTGTATATATGTATTACATGTATGACCACTGAATTGAATATTGCAGTGGAGTTTTACCAAGGGAACCTATGCCTTCAACTATTACTGTGAGGCTTCCAAGCTCGGTTGATTTAGATGCCTATGCTTCTGAACAGTGGGAGGTCCGAGATTTTTATTTCTGCACAAATTCTTGTTTTCTGTCTCATTGTATATGGATATTTTAAGTTTCAGCTTGCTAGTTCTTAGTCACCTTTTTAATAGGTATTTTTCAAACAATGTAGTTCTTTGTTTCTACCACTTTCAGCAGTCTCAGCATATTTTTGGCCACTCTTTTCATAACTTGAGATTTTGGCAAATCAGAGTTTTCTGCTCCACCTTATAAGCTCTACGGAAGCTGAAGCGACAAGAAACATCAGCTCTTCTATGATGAAAATATTCCAGAGAGGCCTTTTGAGTCAAAGGTCCTTTCATTCTCAGTTTGTACTTTGTGTTTCCTACATATTCATCTGGCCATGTATTGTGTACTTGGGAGATGAGGAAATAATAACTTATATTTGATATGTTTTGCAAATGTGTTTTATCCTTAGAGAGAGAGAAGCTCCAGTGTTGACAGAGAGTGGTTTCCAGTTCTTGGTATGGTGCTATTAGTATTAATCTTGTTTATATTATCCTTTTAGAAGATATATTGACCTTCATTTATAACAGCTTATGGATACAAATGCACAACTTTGGTATATCATCAGGGAGTATATAACTCATTCTGAGGTATGGTCTCTTGATAATTCCTAAGCTCCTGCCTCCCTTCCCCTTCTTTTCTGGGGTTTCTGATCTGTTGTAACTTGTAAGTTTGTAACTGACATTGCTGAACTGTCTGGTTTTTACATCTTATTGTGGAATCAACTCAGGACCTTCTTTCTTTTTTGTTTACAAGATTTTTCCCCTAGAGTAGGTATGCTTATGCCAAATAAGAGGATTCAAATCAGCAAGTTGGAAGACCTAATATATGATTACATCATATGATGCATGCAATATCTGATCACTTTCATGCCATAATTGGTTTCCTAAGCCAAAGTTATAGAACACATTTTCTATATTATTCCAGTGAACTATCCCTCTCATGTATGCTGCTATAAAATATAATCTTTCTAATATGCAATGCATACTTGACTTAAAAAAGAAAATTATCATTTTTACAGAAAACAAGAAATCTGATGAAAGATAAATTAATTTTATAACTTGTATTAAAAAGCAAAATTAAGTTGTGCTTTAGCTGTGTGTATTAGAGAATTAAAACTTACAGATTTGTGCATTTTAGTTGGTAACTTGGTTTTAGTTCCTGATATTTAGCAATCCTGAACAATTTTTTGGTTCAGGAGCGAGGTGTTGATACATCAGATCTTATCTCATTTTTGCTGGAGCTTAGCTTTCACGTTACTGGCGAGGTATTACATCACTGATATGATCATCCTATTTGCTACTTATCACTCTTTTTGTTTTTGTTTTGCTAAAAATATTGATACATATCATTCATTATTATAGTAATTGGTTATTTGGGCAAATATTTGTTATTGCTGACTTTATATTAATAGGACAACTGGAAATGTTCATAAATTTTACATTCATTAGATGAACAACATTTTCTGTATTAGAGATTCTAGAAATATTTATATAAGTCGGGTCTTCAGAAAGGTTCCACAATTTTAAGTATGGTTTTAAATTGTTTCTCTACTTGTAGGCATATAATATGAACACATTGAGTGACATTCAGAGAAACATAGTAAAGGACCTTGCAGATCTGGGATTAGTCAAGCTTCAGCAGGTGAATACTACTAGTTTGTTATATAATTGTGATACAATTATTTAATTATCATCCTAATATTGATTCAAATAATTCTACAATGTATTTTGTCTCTGTGTTTGTAGGGTAGGAAAGAGAGTTGGTTCATTCCTACTAAACTAGCCACCAATCTTTCAATTAGTCTATCAGATGCCTCATCAAGAAAGGAGGTATCTTTCTTATGATTAAGTATACCCTAAATAAACCTCACTTGAAATATATCTTTTAATATATATATATATATATATATATATATATATAATGAAACTCATAGGAACATGGTTTAATTTATACGGTGCTAATGTTTAACGAGTTGCAAGGAACCAAGGACAACTTCATTAAACTCAATCCAGCACAAAACATGTATTTATATGTTCAAAACGTGGAGGCTAGACTAGAGAACTGGAAATGTTTCAGTGTTTCACCCTTTCAGCTTTAGGACTCGATCTATTGTGCACTTGCCTGCTTAGTTGCTAAGGTGAGAAGTAGTTGAAGCATATTTCAAGCCACATGCTCACCAATGCCACAACAAATGCTGAGGGCTCTTATGAATTTTTATTTATGAACATTGCTCTACTTGGTATACCAATTCAATCTGAGCTCTCTTATAGAGCTTTAAAGTGAAGGAAAATATTACTCATTGCTGTTTTCAGACGTCTATGATACTATGAGTTCATAAAGGGACAAACAATCTTAAAATTATTTTGTTTTAGAGCACTAGTGTGGCTTATGTAGAGGCATCCTCATGGTTAAAAGGATTACCTTGTCAGATGGGTTTTACTGTTGAATTGGTTTTCACGTCAGATAGATTTTCAATTAGGAATGGCAAGTAAACAAATTTTGGTTAGGTAAGTATTGTGGCAGGTAAAACACATTAACCCACTTCCTATGACTTGCCTGTGGTGTTCTCAAGGATACCATGACTTCCTCTGTAAACCCTCACAATTTTTTTTCTTATTGTCCATTATAATGTGCAGTACTCTATATATACTTTGATGAGGCTGGATCTGTTGGATATTATTAACATATAGACAGCTGGATGATGAAGTCCATCAACAATCTATATTCTATTAAAATTGATTGAATTTTCCTTTGTATTCATTCTGTTGTTTACTGAATAGAGGATGTTTTATTCTGTTGGTTCATTTGACTGCTTATAAAATCTAGATGAGACTACAGAGAGATTATTTGATTTGCTTGTAACATCAAAGTGAGCATGAGTGGGTGTAGTTCTCAATATATGTCAAAAGTTCTGACCTTAGCTTATACATGATTTCGTTTATTCAGCTTCTAAATGGATATTATTAACATATAGACAGCTGAATAGCAAAGTTAACAACTTTTTCTCTTCTTTCCCTGCAGGGTTATGTCGTTGTGGAAACAAACTTTAGGCTATATGCATATTCAACATCTAAATTACACTGCGAGATTTTACGCCTATTTGCAAGGTAAACAGTTTGCTCATTTAATCTTTTTGTGTAGTTTGTGGGTAAATATTTTCTTGCATCAGTAAAAATATATGATTACGTGAAATTTTCTTTGACTTTTGATGGGTTATTTCTATGTTTAAAAAAACGTCACTAAAAAAGAGCGAAATTTCAGAAAGTGTTTAAACTAATATTCCTATTCTGATAAGCATTGATGACTCTCATATCTGTATTTTCCTGATTAACTTGATAAATTGTATTCAGTCTACTTACCAAAATAATGAATGAAGAATTCTTCAAAAAAAATTAATGAAGAAGGAATTATTTTGCGATTGAAAATTCATGATTTATTTGTGATCAACTAGTTTTTCTGGTTTGTAATCTTAAACAATCTTTGGTTAGTTATATACTTGTATTTGAGTTTTACTTACCAAAACAAAGTTATAACCACTAATTGAGATGTAGGGCCGTAGGGGTTTTATGTAGATACATGACTTTTATTTATTTAAATTACTGGAGAAATATAAAAAATTGGAGATATAGCTTATAACATTTCAGTTCACGACAGAGATCTTATGTTATTTTCAATATACACAGAACGGATCTAAAGCATACCTCTTAAATAACACACCTCCCTTAAATAACATACTTTTATTAAAACTACGTCGTTTTGAAGATTCTTTTAAAAAAACAAAATAATATTAAAAGAGAGTGGTTCCACTTGTTTTTCTTTTATTTACAAAAATGCCACCCGCGACTCCACTTGTTTTTTAAAAGAATCTCCAAAATGACGTAGTTTTAATAAAAATATGTTATTTAAGAGAGTATGTTATTTAAGAGGTATGCTTTAGATCCGCTCTCTTTCAATATACTACAGTACTTCATAAATTTACATTAATAAAATTAAATATGATTATGTATACCTGATTGGATTCTGGAAATAGTTTGTTTATAATTTGGTCATACACCGCTGAAGTGAAAAAAATGTGGTCTGATACTGCAGGATAGAATATCAGCTACCAAACCTTATTGTTGGAGCAATTACAAAAGAGAATCTATACAAAGCTTTTCAAAACGGCATTACATCAGACCAGGCAAGTAAAACTTGTTGTATATCTCCAAATTGTTTTATCTTTTGACAGAGAGTTCAGTTTTACTAATGACTATCTGACCAGCAACATGCACTTTTAAGTTCATAGTATCACACTTCCAGGCTAGTCGGTGTTCCTACACATATATACTGGCAAATTTATGTTGAGCTCTATTACCCTTTAGCAAATCCAGGTAATGGATACAACTAGTGTCAGGCCCTTTCAAATGCTACTGTCTTGGTGTATTTTCCTAACTCTGACAATAATAGCTACTGGTCTGGGAAGTTTGCTCAAGTTCATTGCAACACCAAAGGAACATCTTTTCCTGAATATATCAAGGCATGAAAATGAAATTAACAATGTGCATCGCTATGTCATAATCATAACACCCACAAGGTGCGGGTACTAGAAGCTTATGGTGTAACAAAATATGATTCTCAATGTCTGTAAGCCAGAAAATATTTCGTAGTTTGTTCTTTTTTTATGGGGCATAATTCAAGTTCTAAACCTCTGGATTTGCAGATTATTCTTTTCTTCAACAGAATGCACATCCTCGAGTTGCTGAGAGAGTACCAGCTGTACCAGAAAATGTTACCGATCAGGTTTTCTTCTCTTTCTTTTCTTCTACAGTGAAATGTAATTACCTCAATGGTGTGTTTAGCTCAACTAGACTCTACTTGAGTAGCAGAGTTGATATTCTTCTTTTCACAAAAAAAAATTAATGGGAGCCGCATCTCATCATCATAACGTTCTGAAAAAGCAGTTTTACTTGACAGATAAGGTTGTGGGAATCAGATTTGAATAGGGTTGAAATGACACCTTCACATCTTTATGACGAGTTCCCCTCCAGGGTAAGAACCAAGTGCCTAAAACATTACTTGCAATGCTCTTGGTGTATATTTAATTTCAATTTTGTCCTGATTCTGTCCGTCTGTTATCTTGTTTTTTGCAGGATGTGTTTGAGGCTGCTTGCGACTTTGCACGAGAATATGGTGGTTTGTTGTGGGAAGATTCTAAAAAGATGCGTCTTATTGTCAAGGCAGAAACATTCGACCACATGAAAGGATTTCTTCGCCGTCAAAAGCAATAGCTGTTCCAACTCTTTGGGGAGGGAATTGTTAAATCCACAACATAAATTGTTATTTCCACAACAAAAGTGTTGCTATAGATTCTATAGCGACGGTTTTCACCGTCGCTATACATCTATAGCGACATTTTTGTTGTGGAACTAACAAAAAGTGTTGTGAATTTAACAATTACCTATTATTATTTTTGTTCCCATGACATGCATCCATTGCTTTTGATTTCTTTTCCTCTCTTTATTTTTGCTTTGATTGAATTCTGATAATCAATATTCATAACAGTAATCTTTGGGAGCAAATAACAGGAATGATATTTCGTTTCAAAATTAGATATTTATTTTTTTTGTTTAGTATATTTTTAAAATTATAGATATTTTTTTTAATGAAACGCTTGACGCGACTAATAACAAGGGTACACTTGAAAACATAGAAATTATTTTTCAAAATTATATCCGTTCTAATTTTGAAATGGAGTTTTTGATAAGACTATCGTACTCGTTTGACTAAAATTCGATTTGAACTCAACACGTATTATAAATGATTTAAGAATAAATTTTAAAATTCGATAAATCTAATTTTATAATTGATAAAATAAATTCTGTGAACCAAAGCTAATTTTTGAAACAAAATTCAGTATATTTGAATAATAGTTAGAAAATGTTAAAACTCAAATGTCATTGCCCAGGATCGAACTGGGGACCTTTAGTGTGTAAAACTAACGTGATAACCACTACACCACAACAACATTGTTCTAAAATTTATATATTGATATATATTAATTAATAAGTTATTGTAAGAAAAAGAAAGAATAAAAAAACATGATTTATGAATAAAAAAAATGCTTAGGAATCTTGTAAAATACCATACCAAGAAGAATAAAAACATATACACAAAGTAAGATGAATTTTTTCAAGACTTGTTTATTTGTTTTTAGTAGGACGAGGATTAGGCATTGGAATTACAGCTCATTCGTCGTGTATTTTTTTTTTAAATTTAGATTTAGAATTATTAATTTAAAAATTATAAAATAATTTAAGATGGAAGATTATTTAATAACATATCTAGGTATGTATTATAATCTCATCACGTGAAAGTACAATAATTTATATAGTACAGTAATTTAGAAAATAGTGTAAGTAGCGTAATTTTTAAAATGTATGATTTTATAGTACAGTAATTTATTTGCAAGCTTTTAGTTAAAAATAAAAAGTTTATTTCTCACTTTTTGTTTGGCATTTTAGTTTTGATCCTGATATATTACACATTGTTATAGTTGTTTTTTGGTTGTCTAATAAATATAATAAATACATTTTGATTGTTTGCCTTCTTTTTATTTTTTTCAATCCAAGCCAATTTAAAATATTACTAGTTGATAGTCCGTGCAATGCACGGGCTAGTTTGTTTTTCGATTGTATAATTTTCTAAAATTGGAATGAGAAAGATTTTTCATAATAATAATATTTTTTTCCATATAAACTTTTCGATTCTTTTTTGCATAACATAGCAATTACATGTATAAATATGTTGCTATTGCTATTTTATTACTTCTACTTTTTTATTGTGATAACCCATTTTATTTAAGGTTATTCAGTTGTTGCTCAATTTTTTGAATCTTCTCTTTCATGGCTTCGATCTTTGTTTGTAACGTAACAATAGATTCTTCGATCATTGTATTCTTGGCATATCCATAACGACCATTGTCACTACTGCTATCATCGCTTATTTAGATAATTTGTCGTTTGTTCTGCCCTTTATTTTTTTTTTGGTATAGATCTGCAAATAAATTAAAACACATAAAATTTTAAAAATAACATGCAAAATAGGAAGAATATATTAGTTAAAAAAATCAGACTAATGACTTTACCTGGTATCCATTATTTTGTATTTCGTATGAAATTGTTTGTGTATTGGGTTTTTTGTTTATGTGATAGTAGTATTTATAGGTATTTTATATTTAATGAGTATTTTTTTTGTCATCAATGCTTATCCGTTATACTCCTATGTTATAAAATTTTAGTTTAAATTTGGTGACTTTTGGAGTCTGTGTTAATTTTAGTTTTAATTTGGTGACTTTTGGAGTCTGTGTTGCAACCAACTGACTGCACCAATTTTTATAGTTTTAATATTTTATATTTTTGTTGTTGGTGACTTTTGGAGTCTATGTGTTATTTTTTTTTATTCGAGGCACCGCTTGACATTCTTTCATTATTATTCATTGAATGTAAATAGATTTCAAGTCCGTTTATTTTTCTTTCTTTCTATTTTTTGTCTTTCCATTTTCTATTTTCTATTTTTTCTAATTGATTTGAAATTGATTGTCAAATTGATTTCAACTGACTAAGTTAAGGGGATGATTTGAAATTGATTGTCAAATTAATTTCAATTGATTGAGTTAAGGGGTAGATTTGAAATTGATTGTCAAATTGATTTTAATTGATTGAGTTAAGGGGTCAACACCCAGTAAATACCAATTCTCACCATGGTTGTAAGACCCCGAATTTTATGAAATAAAAGTATTTAATTTTTTTAATAATTACTATTCAGTAAATGGTTAATTTGATAAAAGGTTAAAGTTAAGGGTGATATATGAATTTTTTCAAAATACGCAAGTGGTTATAAAGTATTCATTATTGTCGGGGAATATTCGTTTGGTTGTGGAATATTCTTTCTGTCGGGGAATATTCCTACGACGGCGCAGCTATTTGTGGGCCCCATAACGGATAACTGTCGAAAGAAAAAAAAACGACAAAATTGAATAACGGCGTAGTTGTTACCGTTAACACTGTTGGAATACCCGGTGGTTAAAAATACAGTAATACGCGTAGGTTACACAGTAGCACATGATATTACACAGTATTGTTGAATTATTGATTCTTACGTAGGAATGCACTACTCAATAATGTTTACAGTAATTACTGTTCAATATTTTATTTTATTGATTCAATAATTATTGCGTTGATATTTTATATTATTGTTGTTTCAATAATTGTCACTGCACAGTATCTCCATTATCAGATCAATAATTCATATTATTTGAATAATATTATTAGATAGCATTATTAGCAATGTCTAGAAAGTTCTGTCAATGAGAGGTTTGGTCACCTAATTGCACGCCAGTAAGGAAAATCCTTATCGGAAAGCCCCCTCTTTCCTGAGAACTACCTGGTTGTCATTATTGTGATTCTGTAATATTATTTGTGAATAATTAATTATTGATTTATATGATAATGAAATATTTATTTGATGTGGATATAAATGATGGATTTATTTATGTGGTTATAAATGAAGGAATTAATGTTGAGGTATTTTATCAGTATTTTGTTGGATTGGAGGTATTAAAAGATCAAATCAGTGTTCTTACAGCTTTATTGTGTGAGTTATAATTTTTAATCTGATCGTTGGATAGTTGTGATTTTTGGATATGTTATACATATATAAGTTGAGTATATGTTCACAAATTTTGAACCGTTAAAAATGAATGAATGATTTGTTATGAATTTTAAGAGGTGACTGATTCGAAAATTAGGTTTATAAATAATTTTGGTGGAAAATTCTAGAAATGGGTGGGCCCCACTTTTGGTTGTTGGGGATGATGGCTGATTTTTGGTGGGTGGAATAGTAGCAGGTAAGCCATCAGGTTGCAGGTCAAGTCTGTTTCGACGTGCTAACATTTTCCTATAAATAAAGGGCTAAGTTAGAATTGAAAATCACACCAGAAACATAAATTTTCTCTCTTTTTCTCTCTAAATTATCGAGTGTATTTTGTGAGTATTTAGATACTTGGTGAGTTGCTATTCATTAGTGCAAGTTTCCTTCAGCGTCATATCCAATATCCAGTCAGAAGTGCTTTTCTTTTGAGGTAAGGGATTGTAAGGGATATTAAGGGATATTATATTCTTCATAATGATGTTATTCTTTCAATATCATTATACTGAATTATTGGTATGGATTTTATTGTATAATTTCTACTTTTTTGAGTCGGGGTTACTATTCATGTATACAGCACTATTCACGTATACGGCATTATTCATGTATATGGAACTATTTACGTATATGACATTATTTACGTATACGGTACTATGTACAAATACGGAGTACTATTCACGAATTACTATTCATGAGTACTATTCACAACAAAATTGGTTTCTTTTTCTGACCAAATTATAGTTGATTTATGAATATTACTCTGGAGATTAAAACTATGTATTGATTATATTGATTTTATTATCATATATAACATTTTTATAATCCTGGTGAAGAAATTTCTCTTTGATTTAAGTGTAAAGATGGGTAGATTATTGGTATGATCATGACTATGGGTTCTCTTTGGCCAGTAGTGCAAAGATGAATTGTGACTGGTATGATCATGACCATTGAATTTACAATTGAATATTTTTAGCTTAAGTGCAAAGGTGAATTGATCAACATGGTTATAATTATGGTTTATATAGATTTTGAAATGATTATATATTTATTTGAGATATTAATATATTTGGCCTGCAGCTCAAATATGAACTGTTGATGAATATCTTTGGCCTGTAGTGCTTCAACAATGGCCCGTAGTGCAAAGATGACCTTTTGTTGAATATCTTTGGCCTGTAGTGCAAAGATGAATTGTTAATGAATATCTTTGGCCCGTAGTGCAAAGATAAATTTATTAGTGTGATTATGAACATGAACTGTGATTTGGTATAACCATGATCTTTGATGTTTCAGGTGATGAAAATTATCTTCGTCCTGGATGAGAAGAGGAATTTAGAATTACAATTATGATTATGAGTTATTCATATAATTGTGGAAATGAACTGTTGATTAATATTACAGGGATAAAACATTGTTGGTGGACTTTTAATGTGGAAAAGATAGTAGACTTTATGGTCTATTTGACTCTTCTAATGGATTACTCGTTCCGCTGCAACTATGATTGAAAAGTTTTATCATCTACCATATGTTCTAAATCTCTGATTTATTATTGATGAATGCTATTGATAATTTAATTATCTTTAGTCATAATATTTTTTACTGAGCTAGTTGTGCTCACCCTTTTGCTTCACAATTCTTTTCAGGTAATAAAAGTGTAGTTGGGTCGAGCGGGGGATAACAAGGAAATAGAACGGTGGTGTATAGATGTTGAAGGTGAGGTGAAGTTAACTTGGAAGGGTGTTTTGCCACTATCATACAAGATGTCTAATGACATACCACCTAGTGTCATCATAAGACAGGGTTGTGCTCATCCACTTGCTGAGTATATTTAGAAGCACTACCTATATAATCTTGGTGTTTGTTTGGAGTTTAATTCCCAATTAGAGACAGTGGAGATAATAATATATCAAGAGAAGACTCACCATTGGGAAGAATATGATAGTAATCTTCTCGTTTGTTTTGGGGTCTATTGGGTCAACCAAGGATAATTTTGTGGGCATATGATATCTATAATAACCTAGACGTATGGCCTCCCATGTACGAAGGTTTTCTTGAGCACTTCCCAAAGATTCTAATTTCTAAAACAGTTTTTGATTATACCTTTATGTAAGGTTTCACTGTGAGGTGTTGTCCATGGTTGGGACATGTGTCACATTTGGTATATATTTGTATCCAAACTCACAACATATGTGTTGTTGTATTTTGTACGACAATTGCTTGTAATAAAGTTGTAGTTGTTTTATGTACCATGTATTTGGCGACTCAGAATAAGTTGGATGGAATGAACCTGTTTTGGGGTCGTCACAATGGTTATTATTTCCTACAAAAAGATGAAACCAACAATTACAGAAGACATTATTCACCAACACCAATAACATATTTGACAGTAACTAGTAATTACATATGGAATCAGTAAGTGAAAAGGGGTGCTAAAAACAAACAAAATGGAAATTTGAATAGGTTGGAATGTATAAAATGATACCTGAAAACTTTAGATAAGTGATCCCATAAAGCTCTCCTGGATATTTCTGGATATTTTCTCAGAAAATGTAGGGAGTACAAAGTAATCAAGATTGTCCAAATCAATAAACAAAATTTAAAAAGAATAATTAGGAGGGGAGCAGATCAAGAGCATAAACACTTTAGCAAAATTACCTTTAGCTTGATTATTTCTGCTTCTTTTAAGCATTTTCCTTCCTCTACAAATTCAAAATTCATCCACTTGGGCGTCAAAAAATATACAAATCAAATACTTTACAAACTGTCTGGAAAAAAATCAATTTGGGAGTCTTATTTTCGGTTAAAAGGTGTACAATTTACACAAATAAGGTACTTCGACTAATTCTTAACACCTTAATAGCAAAAATAACTTTGCAGGTAAAATTGTTATAAGAATCCACAACTTTACAGGTGAATTTGTTAGGCAATAACAACTTAAAAACGCATTGAACAAAAAATAATTTCAAAGGCACTTTATTTGTGCAAGTAGTTTAAACACTTCAGATCAAGTAAAATACTCATATAATTTATTAGAATTATGAAAGTTTAGAATATATTTTTGCATGACATGTAAATTTTAGAATATTAAAACCTTTTCTATACAAAAAATTACTACTTCCTCAACCCCAAATGGGAAAAAGGGTTTTAAATTTGAACTATTGGCATGAAAAAACCCAACAATAATTATAAAAAGAATCACAGCAGCACTGAATATTGAACTTAACCAATTTAAAAATGATGCTCTTTTCGTGCCACTCATTGCCATGGTGTTGGCAATTGCTTAAACTAAAACAGCAATCGGGTCTAAAAGATTAAATCCTTCTGGCAAAGAACTTACTTTAATTCGAAGAAAATTAGAGTTTGGTTTAATCATGGTGGCAAAATAGGAAGACCAAGACCGCCCGAGACCGGCGGCACCGACAATGGCTTCCAAGAGAATGTTAGCTGCGGCGATGAAGGCCACAAAATCCCCCAGTTCGATGCGGAGGAAAGAGAATGAACCTATGAGACCCCGAATTTAATGAAATAAAAGTATTTAATTTTTCTATTTTAGTAAATGGTTAAATTGATAAAAGGTTAAAGTAAAAAATTTTCAAAGTAGACAAGTTGTCATAAATACCTAGTTACTATTCACTCTAGTATTAATCACTCGGGTATTTAGGACACTTTGTGTTGTAGTACTATTCACGAGTTATTATTCATGGGTAACTATTCATGAGTTACTATTCACCTAAATTACTATTCACTCTAGTATTGTTCACTCGAGTATTTGGGACACTTTTTGTGTCGGAGTTACTATTCACGAATTACTATTCACCCAAATTACTATTCACTTTAGTATTGTTCACTCGAGTATTTGGGATACTTTTTGTGTCGGAGTTATTATTCACGAGTTACTATTCACCCGAACAATATATTTATTTTCAGTCCAAATCATTTTTGGGTACAATATTATTCCATGGGGAGATGTGCTAATTTTTCAGACCGTTGGTTGAAATTATATTAGTAAATCAATAATTCATTTAAATATATTATTATGATATTATATTATAGTAGTATAATATGATTATATGATAGTATGTTTTTTTATAATTTGAATGGTAACATTATTATAGTAAATTCATGGTATAAAAGTAAAATGAGGTGAAATAGAACAATTTGAATTTGAATTCTGATGATGTAAGCGATGATGTCATCGGAACGATGAGGTAAGCAATGATGTCATCAGAAGGATGATGTAAGCAATGATGTCATTTGATCGATGATGTAAGCAATGATGTCATATGATCGATGATGTAAGCGATGATGTCATAAATTATGGCGAAAAGACTATTTTACCCTTACTCTGCCAAGCTTATAAATAGAAGCTCATTCCTTCATTATTTTCTTACGAATTCATTGAAACTCTAGAGAGAGAAACTATAGAGAGAATTATTCTTCTATAATCTTGAGAGTATTTCTTTAGAGTTTAAGAAAACTTTGAGCGTAGTATAAGTTTCCTTCGAGTATATCATCGCCCTACTAGTCGAAATACTCTTGTTTGAAAGGTAAAGGGATATTATTATAGTAGGGAATATTATTTATTGTATCCGTAAGGGGTGTTATTATTTCTTATTCATGAAAAGAACTTCTGTTATTCCATTCTTTATTATTCTATTGGAATAACCTGTATACGCGGATTACCGTATACCTGGTGAAGTCTATTGTTATTCAATTATTTATTATTCTGTTGGAATAATCTGTATGCGCGGTTTACCTTATATACTTGGTGGAATGACCTGTATATGCGATTTACCCAATATTTGGTGATCTTCTTTTATTATTCCGCATTTATTATTCTGTCGGAATATCCTGTCGGTGTGAATTTTACCAGACCTGGTTCCAATATTTATTATTTCGCATTTATTATTCTGTCGGAATATCCTGTCTGTACGTTTTACGCCGGACCTGGTTCTATTAATTATTATTCCGCATTTATTATTCTATTGGGAATAACCTGTCTGTGCAGTTTCTATCGCATGCATGGTGATGTCTTTTGTTATTCCATTCTTTATTATTCTGTTGGAATAACCTGTCTATGTAGATTATCACATGCATGGTGAATGATCCTTTGTATTCATTCCTTATTAAATTGTGGAAATGATCTGTATACGTGGATTACCGCATGGCGGGTGAAAATTCATTTGCAGTTTTATATATTCTTTATTATATTGTTGGTTATTGGTTTTACGGTTGTATGTCCTTGGCATGTAGTGCAAAGATGATATGTTGTTGAATATCTTTGGCATGTAGTGCAAAGATGATATGTTATTTGATAGCTTTGACCCGTAGTGCAAAGATGGACATGTGTATGACATGATCATTACCACTAGTGATACTAAAGAATATCTTTGGCCGTAGTGCATGGATAATTCACTGATGTGATGGGTAGGATCATGACCATTAGTTAACAGTTGAATGTCTTTGGCCGTAGTGCACTGACGGGCAATTGATTGGTATGATCATGACCAGTTGGTTTTATAGTTGAATATCTTTGGCCCATAGTGCAAAGATAGACAACTGATTGGTATGATCATTGTTGTTACATTTGAATATCTTCAGCCTTTGGGGTAAGGATATTGAGTAAACATCCTATTAATCTTTTGTGGACAAGGAGAAACTGTTGATTTATATGATTGTAAATATGAATTGTGAACTTAATTATAATCTTTAGTGGTTCAGGTGAAGGAAGGTGATGAAAGTTCTCTTTGTCTTGGGTACAACGAAGAACTGTTGATGAGTATTACAGGAATGAAATATTAATGATGGACTTTTAATTTGGAGGAGATAGTAGACATTATGTTCTATTTGACTCTTTTAATGGATTGTTGATTCCGCTGCAATTATGGTTGAAAAGTTTTATTATCTACCATATGTTATAAATCTCTGATTTATTATTGATTAGAAATATTGATAATGTAGTTATCTTTAGTCATGATATTCTTTACTAGGCTAGTTGTGCTCACCCTTTTGTTTCACAATTACTTTCAGATAATAAGAGTGTAGCTGGGTCGAGCGGGGATAACAGGGAAATAGTGAGATGGTTCGAGACTGTCGAAGTTTCTCAATACATTATAAAACGGCATGACATACAATATATAATTGTATTGAGGACCTAAGATGTGGGTGTCGTATTTTATACGTCACGTAATATTTAATTTTGGTGAACTATAATAGGGTGAAGTGAACCTGACTTTGGAAGCGTTATTTGCTGCTGTATTATATATGGCATTGTAATAATTTGAGTTTGGATACTGTCTATGAGACTATATTGTATTAAAACTCACAGTTAACTGTGGTCGTATTCTTTACGACAGTTCAACAGTTGTATAAATGAAGTTGGTATTTGATTTTTATAGTGTGATATCTGGCGACTCAGAATAGGTCGTGTGGACCTATTTTGGGGGCGTCACAGAACCGCCAGCGACGGGGATTTCGACAGAGAATTTAGTGTAGCAGAAAACGGAGAGGAGGACGGAGAGGCCGGAGGCGGCATACGATAGGACGATGGAGGGACCAACGTGGAGGTGGGCTTCTTGGTCGGTGATTGAGAAGATTCCGGAGCCAACGACAGAGCCGAATGCGAGCCAAATGAGGTCCTGTATATACATGCTGCAATATAATTAATTGCTATTTGGAAGAGGCAGTTTTGAAGATGAAAGAAAAAGAAAAACCATTGGATTGGAAGAAACAGTTGAATTAATGTGAATTAATGGATTGCAGTTTTGAAGATGAAAGAAAAAGAAAAACTATTGAATTGGAAGATACAGCTGAATTAATGGATTTCTGTTATGTATTAAAGGATTGAAGGATTGCCTGTTGAAAATTAAATTGGAAGACAAATTGATTTGAAATTGATTTCTGTGATGTATTTATATATAAGGATTGATGGATTTCAATTGATTAAGGTTGAAATTGATTGAGTTGGATTTGAAATTGATTGAGTTAATAGGGGCTGTGCTGTTGATTAAGGTTGAAATTGATTGAGTTGGATTTGAAATTGATTGAGTTAATTGGGTTTGTGTTGTTGATTAAGGTTGAAATTGATTGAGTTGGATTTCAAATTGATTGAGTTAATTGGGGCTGTGATGTATTTATATATACTAGTTAATAGCCCGTGCAATGCACGGGCTAGATTGAATAATAGATTTAATAATTTGTTGATTTAAGTGAATATTAGGGAAAAGAATTAAAGAGAACATGTATATTACACGTTCAAAGAAACAAAATGAACAACTTTATACATGACTTATTATTTATACACATCTAGTTGTTAAGTGGCAAGGTATAGTGCTGACATCTCACGCTTGACACTTTCTTCAGTGATCGTCTTTATTTGATTCATCAAATCATAGTCTGAAGCTCGATTATAAATAAAGAAAAGATAATTGAATGTTATCAACAAATAGATCGACTTTTGATCAACATCTCTACTGCAAGAAAATCCGAAAAAAGGGGCTTCTATGGATTTACCAATTCATCCAAAAATGTTTCAAATCAACATTGAAACACATTGGTCATTCATCCTTAGAAATTTAGGTAATAATAATTGCATCCAGTTATTTACTTTTTTCTGTTCATTCATATATTTGTTCATACAAAATGTATGACAAACATAAGAGATTTTATTTTCTAAAGTTGGAATATGAAAATAACTATCAACTTAAACAGAAAAATGTGTCACTGGTAAGTGGTAAATAAACTTCCTAGCTTCGTTTAAACATGTAAGGAAGTACAATATTCATCCATAAGAAAGTTCTTACCTGAAACCAATTCTTCCATGTTTCTCCATGAGTTTGCCTATTAATTCGAGACTGACTGATTCCAAGACCAATCTGACCAAAGAAAATTGACAGGGTTGAAGGTGCATTACCGTCAGCATTAGAATTAAAATGTGGTCATGTAATAATGTAATTGAACCAAAAATCACAACATAACACCAAACAACAATAAAATCTAAAAGAATTAATCACCAATCAAAACAAAGCTAAAACCAAAACTTCAACCAATTAAATCTCAAAAGTAAAAACACAATCAAATTCAACCAATTGAGATACACCCATTTGTGGTATCACCAAATTTGTGCTACACAACAACCAAAATAATTATAAAATTTTTAGAATCATATGATTTTAAGAAATATAACAACAATCAACAACTTCACACCAAGTTTACTTACAAAATGAAACCCATTAGGTCAAGGAGCAAGTCCAGTATCCTTTGTGATTGCAGCTGTTAATAAAGTTTTTCCATAACCAACATATCCAATGGTAACATTCACATGAGGCTTTCTGGATCAGAAAAAAAAGAATAAATAAAAAAAGGATACATTATATAAGTGATAATGCATGGTCATGCAGAGAATATTATAAATGCAGACATCAGAAAGACAACCATACATACAGTAATACATACAGTAATACATACAAATCTTACATGAAAGTTGTGAAAATTATGAAATAAATAAATTTTTACCTCTCAATAATAATAAAAGTTGTAATGAAATTTAACAATGTTATAATGTTGAATCTAACATATCTAATGCCAATGAATAATTTCGACCCCCCTTCATAAATTTTCTGGATGTTCCCTGCTCATGGTCAAAAGTAGACAAATCAGTACTTTTATATTTCAATCAACACTTATTCATGATAAAACAAATCATTTATTCAAAATAGGTTATTAATGTTTCACAACATTCATTCAAACTGTCAACTAAAGTTGAGTTTCATTATCGAACAGAAACAAAAATAAAAATAACCCATTAAATTTTTTAATTTGAAGTTCATCCTCACACCAAAAAACATTGAACCAAGTATCTTATAATTTCTCAACAACCAAACATTTATAACTGAATATAAGTGTCTATTCTAACTTAACATTCCAAACACTAATTAATTATAAAATAAAAAAACACAAAATCAAACACTCAGAAAACTGAAAAGAAAATCGTACATAAATAGTTAAATTTGATTGCATGAATAAACTCACTTATATTCTTGTGAAGGTGGCCATCGATCGATTATGAAGAAGAGGAGCTAGTCGACTGAAGGATGGACTCGTGTGAATTTTCTATTTGAATAAAATTAGTGCCAATCCAGATTTGTAACTTAAAGAAAATAGAGATGATGGGTAATTAACATTAGTGAAATGTAAATAATTTGACAGAATTTCAAGAAATAAAACCATTAACCCAACAATATACAAAAATAATCAAAATTAATTACTGCCAAATCATATAAACAACATAAAATTAATTCAAAACAACCCATAATCGATTCATGTAAGTTAGACATTTACAAAAAAAACAAAGCAAAAGCAAAGCAAAAATTGAAGCAGAAAACCCAGAACAATATCAAGAAACAAAATAGAATAAAGCAATGATATTTTTAGAGAGAGAAAATGCATACACAATGTAGACTTTAGTAGCCCTGAGATGACAGTAAGAGAAACAATTGATTTATCTACCCGTTGCCAAGGTGTTGAAAGTAGGAAATGTACTATTTTCTTGCTCAACAAAATAATACCATATTTATGAGCTCCAGGCTTTCAGCTTGATATTGCAGAGAAATTTTAAGACGGTATACCAACTCAATACTCTTGAAAAATTAGAAAATCCAACAATTAACTCAAAATTACAAAATCCTATACAATAAGATTACACACAAACCCTAGATTTCATTCATTTAGTTAGAAAATTAGAAAATACCTTGGGGTCCGGCGAACTTGCTTCCGAGATCGTCTGGCGAACTTGCTTTTGAATTCGTCCGGCGAGATGCTTGGGAAGAAGCAAGAGACTCTGTACTTTTTGACCCGAACAAACCAGATCTGTAATAGAGGGAAAGAGGCGGAACCGAGATTTGTGATGGAGGGAAAGAAGGGAACATAGGGAATACATAATTGTAGAGAGACTGAAATTGGAAGAAGGGGAAGAGGAAAATTATTGGAAAATGTGAGAAACTGAAATTGGAAGAAGAAGAAAAGGAGGAAAAGGAAATGGAGGGTTTAATTGATTTTTAACAGCCACATTCAATCAAATTGGAAGACAAATTGATTTGAAATTGATTTAGTTGGAGGATAGCTGTGATGTATGGAAGAGGAAAATTATTGGAAAAGGTGAAAAACTGAAATCGGAAGAAGAAGAATAGGAGGAATAGGAAACGGAGAGTCGAACGGTTTTTTCAATTGAAGGAGAGATTGATCTGGCGTGAGGTTTTTTTCAATTGAGCGAGTTTACTCCTAATTGATTTAAAATTGACTCAGATTAAGATTTACTTTGCTGGGGAGAAATAACCGAGTTAACTATTAATTAATTAAGAGTTGACTCGGTGAATTTTTCAATTGATTTGAAATTGAGTTTTGTGCTATATTTATATATAAGGATTGATGGATTGATTAGTAAGGGGAACATGGTGAACTCACTACCTTATTTTAACAGTATTTAAAAATTTATAATTAATTGTTCATCATTTTTTGATATATAAATAAGTTTAAATTATAATTTAAAATATGTTAGTATTGGCAATGGTATAATAGTTCAAACAATATTTTTTTTATCTAATCCTTTAATTAATTCCGGAAAAAACAAATATAACATGAGATTATTTTAAGTTATCCCATTAATAAATGTTTGTTTGTAAAAATTATACTTGGGATAGGACTATTAATCCCAAGTGTTGACTTAATAATCTTGACATTATAATTATAATGCCAAACAAACATAGCTAAAAAAATAACATATGACTAGGATTATTTAATCCTAGGATTAATAGTCTCGGAATTATAATCCATAGATTATAATCCTTGCAAACAAACATAATGTTGGGATTATTCATATCCCAACTATAGTTTGTTTCATGAGAAGATTCTTTATTGAATAATGATTAAAAAATAAAAAATCAAGTAATGGTCTCAACACTTAAAAACTAAAACTAATAATCCCAAAAAAAATGATATAAAACCGTGAAAATTTTATACATAACAATTTTAGTATGTTACAACTCTGTGGGAAGAATAGGCAGGGCACCTAGTCAGATTTGTTTGTGTCTTTTGTTGACAACTTTCTCTTCATCCGGCTAAATGGCCCAACTGTACAATCCATTAAATACATGTAAATTACCTGGCTCCAAGATTTATATGAATCCAAGTTATCATAATACTCTGGAGCCATCTCCTTCACCTTGTGCAGCTTGCTCCCTGGGATTCTTGGGAAATCATGGTGCTCATTGTGATAACCTACACTCCATGACATAAGATTTAAAGGGCCATAATATGAATAAGTTTCTTGTTCTCCCTTGAAGACGTAATGTTCAGAGATGAAATGGCCGGCCATTGGGTGCATACCACCGCCAACAAATGTGGACAGGATCAAATAAGCTAAAGATTTCCATCCCCAGAGGTAAACCATGGCAGCATCAAGGGTAAGTTGGATGATGAAATTAATGAATTCCCATATACCGGGAGGCTTTGATTTGATAAATAGAGGCCTGAGAGCATAAAAGAAGAGTTGGAAGATGAGCCATATGGATTTTGCAATGATATTTGTGACTAGGTGGGCTTCGGTGAGGGTTGGGACATCCATGTCGATACCATCTACTCCTTGAAAGCGGTGGTGCTCAAGATGATACTTTTGGAAGGTGACAGACATTGGGATCCCAATAGGAAGGTTTGCAAAAATCCCGAGCCAGCGGTTGTAAATTGGAGTTGAGAAGGCAAGGTTGTGACTGAGCTCATGAATTCCTAAGAAGAGATTGTGATTGAGGAAAGAGCCGAAGAAGTAGGCTACCATCAAAACCTTTAGCCAACCTGCATTGTAGAGGAAAGTAGCAGTCCACAGCTGAAGCAGAACCACTAAAGTAATCTGCAACACCATGTAAAAAAATATTTAGCTAGAATACATAGGCATAGGAAAACAGAACTTCAACATAATTAGTTGATTAGGATACAGATAATAGCCATAATGCATAGTACAAGTAATCACCATTGAGCAACATTAATAGATCAAAATAACTTCTAATGGGCGTCCATCTTTTAATTCCACTTTACTCGTATTGTTTTCACTAACCTTTTTACATTTACTTGTATGCTCTTTGTGATACGTATCATTTATCAATTGCTTTAAACTTTTGTGATGTCAACCAGTTCTCAAAATTTACAGCACATTACAGTCATCAATGTTTATCAACGAAGTAAATTCACCGGCAGGAAAAGAACCAATCTATTAAGTTCTGCATGAGCCAAGCTCACATTCTTATCAATAAAGAAAACTATGAATCAGTTAGAGATCATTAGTGTTGTTTAAGCCCGCTTCAAAGTTCAAACTATGCATAGATATGTCCTATACATTGTTGATTAGACATAACAATGAAGCCGTCGCAGCATCAATTGTTGTGACAATGTTATACTCGCTTTGTTCGACCATAAAAAGAACCATATAACTTTTGTTCTAATTAATCTGTGAAATTTTAAAATTCAAATTGTGATATGAATTTATTTTAATTTTTGAAATAACAGTTTTGTACTATTCACTAGCAGGTCTAATTATGAAGCAAACATGACATGTAACACCAGTGTCTTGCCATTCAATTCTGGATACTTGAAAACCTTTGTGCCAAAATCAGAACTTTTCTACCTCTGAATGAAGGATTGGGATATACAAAGAATGGAGAGTCTCCAATTCATTTGAAATGGAGAGCATCCTAATTCATGAAGGACAGGCAAACAGCTTAAATTCCACCCATAACTGTTAAGATTCATTTATAAGTAGCCCCCACCCACCCCCTCCGACCCCACCCACCAAAAGAAAAGGTAACAAATAAGGCAAAGATAGCCACTTTGCAATATGGATTTCAAACTTGAAAACATTGTACCAAAATCTGAGCTTTTCTACCCATCTCCCTGAAGAAAGAGATTAAGAGACTGACAAACATCTTAAATACCCAACCCTACCCCATCAAAAGAAAAGGTTACAAATGATACAAAGATGGGAACTAAGCAATAAGAATTTCAACAAGAACACAAAAGCCCACAAATCAAAATTAACAATACAGCCAACCCATTACAAGATTTAATAGATGTACACTGCTACATTTTTGCAGATCTAGACCCATTATGGAAATAAATAGTTTCATTCGTTTATACATATATCACATATATAATTGCATATATATAAATGTCTTACCTTGTGGAAAGCCCAGGGATCAGGGCCAAAGAGCTCTTTGATTTGAGGATATTGAGAGAGGATCTGTCTTCTTCGAGAAGCATGGGGCTGGTCTGTGTATGACCAGAAGAAATCTGTCGCCATTGCACCCATTTCTCTATCCTCTCTCTCTCTCTCTATCCTCTTCCTCTCTTTCCTCTAATGTATGTCTTCCTCCTCTCTTTGAAACTGAGTTATAATATCGGCTTTATAAAATTAGCTATATGGTTGTATAGGTTTTATCATTAGAATTAGAAACAAAAAATTTGGGCTAAATTTGGTATATACATTGGAGAGAAACCCGTTTCATGTATGGCCTGTGTTCATGCTTTCTTCATCTCTCTCCTCCATTTCCGATTTTACTGTTATTTTTTCCTTTCTTTATTTTTCTGGAAGTGGATTTGTGAGATGTATTATTCCCAATTTTTATTGAATTAATTGTCATGATTCTACCAAAACTCTTATATTTGTGGCTAAATATTTACTGGAATTTTCAAGAAAATTGAGATAATTAACAAATTTTCATACATACAAAATTAGAGGCAGAACTATGTTTTTCACCACTATATTTGGCACGTTTTACTTAATACACCATTGAACTTTTAATTTTTTGGATTATCCCATTAAACTAATTAAAAAAATTTAATTGGGTCATTCCGTCCAAAATAGTTGACAGACGTTAAAGTGGCACTGACGTGGCAAAAAAATTGCTTATGTGGCAAAAAAATCAAAAACAATTTTTTTTAAAAAAAATTAACATTTTAAAGTTTTAAAAATAATAAAAACATAATAGAATACAACAAAAAATAACATAGTGTACCGGACTAACGACCATTTATCTTATATCTTACAATTTTTTTTCAGTTTCTGGTATAATTGAATTACACCATTTATCTTATATCTTTTTATTTCTCTTAATTCTCTATCATACATAAATTCAGGGAGGTACATAGTGTACCGGACTAACGACCGGTATACAGTATAATTTTTTTTATTTATTATTCTAATAATTGGGTTAAAAAAATAAAAAATAACACACCTCCCCTCAATTGTAAATTCAGTCTAGTAGAAATTAAATTCTCACATCTCCCCCCCTCCTCCCCCTCCCCCTCCTTCCTTAATTAATTACCCAACGTTACAATTCTATTATTTTTCTCCTTCCCTATTTTTTTTTAAAATAATACAACAAACACAATCTATTCTATAAATATTTTACAAATTACTGAAATAAAATATACCACATCAACAATTTATAAAATAATATGTATATAGCACTACTTATTTTTTTTTCTATTTGTAATTTTATTTGTGCGTAGAGACTACTACAAAATAAAACGAAAAATTAAAACAAGACTAAAAATATGAAAACGTTATAAACAAAAATAACAACAAAACAAAAATAAACATATGAACACATTATCAACAAAATTAACATTCTGTTTGGGAGAGGAATAAAAATTGAAGAGATCACGACAACAATGGCAGATCTGCCACCGGACTTGGACAGTGATTGAAGTCTGTGGCTGCCATAATATTTACAGGCTGGCTAGTCTCTAGAAAATTTATAACTAGAGAACAGTTTCAGTCCATGACAACAAGAAGTTCACAAGCTTCATATGAAAACTTAGGTGACATCAAACAGAAAGGATATCCCTAAAGCTTTAATAAGCAAACTTTCTAGCTGTACAAGTATATACATAATTACAATTTATAAACCCCACCATAGTTGAATTATCTCAGCTTCAACCCCATGCCACAATAAGTTGGCCGGGTTACTCTAATTACAACTGGGAAGAGAGCACTCACTGCATCTTTAAACCTAACTTCACCGAACAAGATAATCAGCAGCAGAAAGAGACTCCTTATGTGAGCAAAAGAAATGAAACCAGTTGTGAGGCAGGGGATGGCATGTTCCACACCTCCGACAGCCTACCTTAAATGGGAATCATAAGTGTCAAAAAGGTGATCAGGAACAATCAACGGCAACTTATCTATATACATGAACAGCCTTCTTAGATTCTCCCTTGTTAGTGTTGCCATATCTATTATGTCCCTACTGTCCATATATACCCAGAGATCACCAGAGTTTACTCTCTTCAGACTATCACGGCAAAAAGGGCAGGATTGTGATCTTGAACGCCTGCAATTTGTGTTCCCACATTTAGTTAATCAATTTATTTAACAATGTATACTATTCCAGAGACGTGAAATCCAAATATATACACGTATGTTTTCTACAAACACCAAATAAAAAGGAATACACAAAGGATTCAAGATGAAAACACGCCAAATAAGAGGAAGTAATTGCACTGGATTTCGCATGATATTTTTAGCTTTTTTGAATTGTCAAAACAAAAAAAACAACAAGAAAAATATATTCATACTTGGATGGCAACAACAGATTTCTGATTCATTCCTCCTCTTGAGGCCATATTCCTGTCAAAATGCCTCCTTTCTAAAATGCCAGAGATAATATCAAAGGTACTTGGTGAGTATACATGCTAAACTGAATTTTGCTCCTAGTGAAAGTTTTAATAGCAAAAGTTCTAATGGCACTACTAGTTTTTGACCCATATAATAAAAACTGATATTTCCACTTCAGCCATTGTCAGCAATCTCACTATATATTCTATGACCACCTGTGCATGGTTTGCAAATACATTTTTTTTCTTTTCCATCTAGCCTACGAAAATAATCGCAAGTATGGTACATATATGGTCAGCAGCCATGTACCTTCAAGGTTGCAAATGCAATCCCTACATTAATACCAGTGGACAATGTTTTCTGTGACAAATGAGCTACATTGTCATCACATGAATTTTCAGTATAAAAATAAACAGTGGAGTATTTACAATCTGAAGAAAGGGACGGTAAAAATATACTTAATACACTAAGATCACGAAATAGAAGGGAACAACTCTATCTTCAGATCTGGAAAAGCCCTGCATCCTTCAGGACATCATTTTTTTGAAAGCATCAACCACCACATATGCAAGCAGAATAATAACTGTTTTAATAAAGCTTGGACCAGTAGAGGAACCTAGCTCCTAAACATGGGGGTATCACAAAAGATACTTGTTAAGTCAGCTGAAAGTAGTGGCTCCACCTTCTTAGCCAATCTGATGCCAGCCCTCATTTTGGATCATAATGTCCTACAACAGGATTATTCAAAAAAAAACAGCAAAATACGCATTTCAGAAAAGCTCAAATATCTTCCTAGTTTCCAGATTGAATGACCAACGAGCAGTCTCTCTAAAAGAGTCCAGCATGCAGAAGATTAGTTGTCCTCTATAATGTCCAACGGCAGGAATATTAAAAGTATAGCAGCAAACTATGCCATTTCAGAGAAACCCACAATATCTTCTTGGTTTCCATTTTGAAACATCCAATTAGCAGTCTCTCTAAAAGAAACTAGTGCGCCGTCGATCAGCAGCCCTCTATAGGTTTAAGAGTAATTGCATCCCATCACCAACACCAGTGCTTCTGCTTCCTATATCTTATTAGATAGATGAGCACTCATTCCTCCCACTTTATCGAACTTTTAGAGACCATATTAAACATTATTTTCAGCAACTGCCACAAATCCCTATTCCTGGCATTTGTACTTTATTTTGAAGAAATCTATAAACTACAAATGCCAGGAATCCTGTCCTTCGGAAATATGTAGTCCCAAGAATGGAACATCAAATCAGCGAAACCAAAAATAAGAAGAAATAAAGATTCCGTTCTAGTGTTTTAAAACTGGCTTAAACTCATCCTCAACATATATCTGAAGAGCTAAATAAATTCAAATAAAAAGATGAAGGTTCAGAAGTTGGTCAATTAGTTAGCACAGACAAGTACACATACATGTACACATGCACACATGCATATAGAAAAGGTGAATTCAAATTTTCTATTATCAAACACGAACAATACCGTATTCCAACCCCCCCCCCCTACTTAATAATACTCTTTCCATCCCCTTTGGATACAATATTTCCTAGGAAGTCCAAAAAAAATTATTGTATCACACAAGTGTACAAAAGCCCCGACTAGTTTGAGATAAAAGGTGATGTTGAGTTTTGAGTTGAGATAAGTGCACAAGGACTCAATTGGGACAATGGACATACACCAATGGGACAGAGTAACTACTAGACAATAGGGTCCACTATCAATCATCACGGTTTAAGATAAAAGGTGATGTTGAGTTTTGAGTTGAGATAAGTGCACAAGGACTCAATTGGGACAATGGACATATACCAATGGGACGGAGTAACTACTAGACAATAGGAGCCACTATCAATCATCACAGTGAACACTAGTGATTGGCTGATTGCTTAAACATCATCACGCTTACTAGATGTCTTTCTATCGAAGAGAGGAGAAAGTTTTGCATCCACATCAATTAAAATAATGTGTCATGCATCAAGTATGTGTAATGTGTCATAAAATCTACCATGTAAATTTATTCTAAAATCCCCATCCTCAAAATTGTGGACCTCAAACTCCAAATTGCGTAGAAAATGTAGTGATCTTCATGTAAAATAAAATTAGTCTTTGGTTCCAACACCTAGAAGTTCAAATGTGAAGCAAACTACATTACAATAACTTGAGTTACACGAACCCGAATGGAGTGTCCAACTGGACACATACTTTGAAGAGTCCGACAAAGTACTCCACTTTGAAGAGTCCGACACAAGTACTCCTCAATTTTGTCAACTTTTTAACACCAAAATGAAGAGTTTAGCAGCCTTACCCTCATCCGTATCCAAGTATCAAGTGTTGGACAAAAAAACAAAGTGAATATTCCTTGTAACATAGACAAAAATCAAACATTTTCTCCTTTTCTGCATTGCTTTCACGGTTTAATGTTAAACCTTCCACATTCTCATTACATAAATATGAACCTTTGTACATTATAAGTCATCATATGACCCAAACATAGATTTGCTCATGGAAACACACCAAGAAGTTCACATTTAAAGTAAACTACATTAGAAAAACCAACCCTTTTGTCCTATGCAGCATTACTTTCACCCTTCCACCTTTTCACTACATAAATATCCATCTTTTTATTTGCACATTCAAAGTCTTCATACTACACACCCAAACACAGATTTTCTCATGTAAAACAAGTGCATAACGGAAGCATGTTAGTTTGCATGTGCTCTCTCTACCAACAGTTAAGACATATGATAGTAAAGAGTGACAGACAACAAAAGTCTACTTTGTTTATACATCTGATTGCTTGAACATATATGTAAAGATGAAAACAGTCTGTAATAGGCCAAATCTGAAATCCACACTTGTTATCCAGAAAGAAAATAGTTACTCAATGCCTAAGGAAGAGTTAAACAAGTAGCAAAACAAGTAGCAAGATTGCCATTCACGTAACTAGTCAAACAAAAGATTTACCATTCATGGTAGCATTTCAAGCACATAGCATGGTTGCAGTTGGGTAAGACAATCTTGCTAATTGTGTCCATGCAAATTCCACATTCGTCTTCCCTTTCAATGTCTACATCTGACCATTTTATGTGCTCCTCATCGTCTCTTCTCTTGTACCTTTCCATGCAAACTGCTTTTTGCTTTTTATCTTCTGTATCAGTAACACCCCTTTCGAGTTGCAGTAAAGAGGGATAAATAACCGCTGGCCACGACAGTTGTGGATATTAGCACATAAAGAAGAGGAATAGAGGAAGTGAAAATTCATAATTATGGAACTAAAATTTAGTCAAAGCATAAAACCTTACCATAGAATTCTCTAATACTTGCTTTTCTTTCATGGGTGGACATAGTTGTGGTGCCATCCACGTAAACCTGTCAACGAGTCATGAATAACAGCATCAGCCTTGACTAAAAATAAATATAAATGATAGACAAACATAATTAGGATTAAGTTTCCACCTTGTAAATTAGGATTCTCAATAGTCCAAGAGCACCAGCAAGGTGGCAATCAGTCCATTGTACTAGGAAAAGGAACAAGTGTGCAGCTGGGCTGTAGGAAAATCTCATCTGAATACAGGCACCATCATACTCTCTTGGAAAATCCGACGCCCTGCACCCAAATAGCAAGACAAGGCCCTAAGAACAAAATAGAGAAACTAAAACCAAAATTAAATAAATTAAACTGATAAGCAATAGCATACTGCAGTATTTTATAAAAAGCAAAATAAGAATGAATGTAATACAATCAGAAGTTGATCTTGGTAGTGCACAAACCAGGAGGTGCCATGTAAGTGATATTAATCATCTGCCAAATAACTTAGAAATCTGACTGGAAAACAAACTCCTACTCTACAAAATAATCTCTTATATTACCACACAGCTGTGAAATATCAAGAATGTATATTCTTGCAAGTACTACCTTGACATTGTTTAAAAATACCAAGAATGAGCACTTTGTTATTACAATGAGCATTATTATAGAATCACCGATAGAAAAGCATTGCATCAGTAAAAACGAACTGCGACTTTGACACACTAAGGCAGTGATCTGAAGTTCTAAGTTAGGTATGAAATAAATGTTTAAACAAGAACCATATCGTATTCAAGTTTATTGTGAGCATTAGTGCCTCCCATCATGAGAACACTACCGCTGTCATGCTCACTGAGTATTCTAAACCACATCCATTAGAAAATGGAGCAATTTAGATTCTGAGTTGGTATCATTTAAGATACAAAATAGCGAATCTGTAACTCTTTCCATAAAGCAACAATCTCAAGCTTGCCACAGTGCCACTGACCTTACAATTATTGCAAGATCAGAAGTAAACCCCAACCATTGGAAGAACAAAAAATAGATTAAAAAAATTCAAAAATAAACTTCCAAGTATGAATAATAATTTTTAAAATGAAGACAGAATTCAGAAAAATATCTCATTGTCTGAGTCAGTATAACTGCCAAATCTAATACAGAACTGCAAACAAATTGATCCCACGCTGACCGAAGAATACCAAACTGTGGCCCCTTGGTACTTATAAGCAATAATAAGGTTGGTGAGAGAAATGGTAAAAAGAAGAAAACAATATAACAAAATTCAATAAAAAAATCCTCACAATTGTATTTTCCCTTTGCTGGGGTCATAAAAACACAACTCATCATGACTGCAAAAATTACAAATCACAAAATACCAATCAGGCAGATTAAATTGAAATATAACAGTCCAGTATCTTGATACTGGGAAAATCCATTTATAAAAGATACATATATATACATAAAGAAGATATTTATAAAAATTTCAGTAACATCTAATGAGCTTCAGAATAACTAAAAAGTGGTACCTTTACCACAAATTGAAGCAATGGGTAGCGTAGACTTGACACACTAATTCACAACAGGAAAAAAAATCAAATTTAAACCAACAACAAACTGAACCTATACACAGGTAATTGAGGTGAAAAAACAAACTAAAAGAAATTAAAAATTACCCCTAAAATATACTCCTAATTATTTGAAAATGATATACATAAATGACACACCTGAAGGAAGAAAAGAAGGAAGCACACTTGCTTAGAATTTAGAAACTTAAAATTCGCATAAATTAGAAATAAAACTAACAAAATAGCTTCTACAAAAAACATATTGCGATCACACAGAGAAGAGAAGGGAGAAAAACATAAAGAAAAAACTAATTACGACTACTATTTTAGTTAGACATACAGAGTATTGGCGTGCTGAATATCGGCTTCAAGGATTTTGAGAGAATCCCTGAAAGACTTTCTCATAGATCCACCACCACCTACGTTGTACATCTCCGTCCTCTTTCCTCTTCCTTGTCCGAAAAATTTGTTCCTCAGAAGAAACAAACAAAACAAAAAACCATGGATCAACTCGGTCCTCAAAAACCCCAACAAATTCTCTTTTTATCTCTCCTCTGACTGTAAAGAAAACACTACTTTTTCTCTCACTCTCTCTAGAAGGAAGAAGAAGATGTAATAATAATAGATATTGGATAGAATAGTTTGTATTTTCTCTCTCCTCAGTTTCGGAGGGTGTGCAAGTGAGATAGGACCGAGGAGGGGGTTTTGGTGTCGCTATCGCCGCCACGTGGACAAGAGCAATTGTCACAAGCAGCCGTTTACTACCCACTGTTTTTTAAAGGAGAACGCTATTTCCACATAAATTTTTGATATTTCTACATAATTTATTAAAAATAAAAATATAAAATAAGTGAAATTATAAAATATTCATATCCAATGTCAGCATATAATTTTTTTTATTAAATAAGTATACTATTATATAAAATCGATCACATACATTCACATGTATATTTTGACGTTTCATGTGACTTTCTTTGCACGTGGGTTATCAAAATATGTATATCAGTAAATGCGAGAGATTTTATGTGATAGTAAACTTACTGTTTTTTTATTTTTCTTAAACGAAAGGAGGAGGGGGCATTAATTTTTCAAAAAAAATATAAATGTAATTATATTATTTTAATTTTTTTTACTAAGTTTAAAAAAAATGCTTTTGTAATTATAGTTGTATGCGCTCAGATGACTTATATTTGTCACATTAAAAATAATAAGATAATTTTAAAACTAATGAACTGTGAAAATAATTTATAAAACTTGCATTCAAAAATCATAATCAACATTTAAGGAGTAGTATTAATTATTATCCCAAGAAAAATATAAATAATTTATGTTTCAATAAATTGACGGTGATGTATAATTGTGATTTGCGTGTAACGTAAAATTTGAAATTAATAAATTAAAATAATTTTTTAATATTTATAATTAACATAACAGTGGGGGTGACGCGCTCTCTTAACCACTTTACTCTTTTTCTCTCTCTCCACCTTTTATAAAATTTGTTTGTCTGCCACTTGACTTCTTCCCACTATCCGCCCCAGCTTTCCCTCCACGCACCGTCCGTTCCAAAGCCGTTCGTTCTCGTTAGATTAATAGTTTAATTCGAGTTGGATTTAAAATATAAATAAATTTTAAAATTTGATAATTATTTGAATCTTTTTAAATTATAATTTTTTATTAATATTCAGATTATATTCGTTCGAAAAATTTTAACGGCTCAGATTCGATCCGAGATTGTGTTCAACTCGATAACTAAACAATTCTCAATGAAATCTTATTTTATAGTCGATAAAATTTGTGAATCAAATATGAACAACTCAATACTCGGCTTGGCTCGACTCGACTCGGTTCCCCTAATTTCGACTTTGTGCTCTTTTAAGCAACCTGAATTTCAATTTTTTTAACTTCATCCATTATATTGTAATTGATACTTTAATTTATTTTAAAATAAATGTCGTTTACGTATATTTTATATGAAAAATCTAAAGATAATTTGAAAAAAAAAGACTCAAAAAGAAATTAAAAAAATTACAATCGATGTATGGTGCTTAATTAATTTTGATTTATACCAAATGATAGAATCGAAAATATAATTTTACACGTAAAAAATAAAAATAATAAAAAGTGTACATTAATTACCCTTAAACTATCATCTAAAACGTAATAGGTACCAAGATATTTCATACCAATAATCAATTTTATAAAACTTTGAAATTAGAATTATAAACATTTTGATTTTAGTTTATATAGTTGTAACTATAATAAAATATACCCCCTATGTTCTCAAAAGAATGACATAAATATAATTTTTACATAAATTAAGAAAAGTAAGACAAAAGAAAATTTTATTTTTATCTTTAGCGGCTCCACAATATTACATAGAGACATACTTACTTCTTATTTTTTATACATTAATTCGTCCTTTTGAGGACAAAAAAATGACTTAAATACGCTTTAGACCTTGAAGCTTTTTATTTTTTCCAACTTAAACCTTAATGTGTCAATTTTAAGACATTAAATCTTAATGTTTTTTAATTTTTTTAAATTAAATATTTTTACCATTGAATTGAGCATTTTTTACTGAGATAAGTCACATAACTCAAAATAAAAGGACAATTAAGCCTTTTAATCATTTATATTAGCTCCAAAATTTTCTCATTTTTTTCGTCGTACAATAATTATGTGCATATATTTTTATGTGATTTCAAAGGTATATAAAGTATTTTTAATGTAAAAAATTAATTTTGTAGGTATATATATTATTTACATGATCCAAAATTTTGTATTTAATTTTTTATTGACACAATAATAATGTACTTACAATTTTTTGTGTTTCCAAAGATATTTAAGAGTGAAATTATCCAAAATACTATCATTCGGATCAATTATTATACGTAGGTGGTTGCTAAAAGGTTTAATTTATAAAAATTGAAAGATATTAAGGTTTAATTTCTTAAAGTTGAGTTAAATGTACTTTGCATCTCCCAAGTTTACCGCATTTTGTATATTGTATTCTATATTTCAAAATATGATACCTTACATCCCACATTTTTAGTAAACCGACACATAATACTCTCTAGCCCAAAATTGTAGCTAAAAGTGATAGGGTTAGCGTTGAAAGTGACGAATTTTGTAATTTGAGTGATGAATTTTGAGTCAGAGGTTGTTATGTGTCCGTTTGCTAAAAGTATCAGATGTAAAGTGTCACATTTTAAAGTATAAGATGAAATGAATAAAATATGATAAACTTAGGGATGCAAAGTACATTTAACTCTAAAATTGAAACACCAAATTTTAGTGTAAAAATAAAAAACTTAAAGGTTTAAAATATATTTAAGTTCAAAAAAATTGTAATTAAGTCATGTTGATGGAGGGTATATTTTTTTTTCTAGACTCCTACACTCACTTTGAACTTTGGAGGGATACGAATGAATTAAATCATAAACATCAAATAAAATCTAAACTCTTATATATGAATACAAATAAATTATATAATCAATATAAAAATAAAAACTCACACTATATGGATGCACTCATGAAAGTTAAGGGGTGTAAATAAATTAAGTCAAGTCGTGAGTTGTTCAGATTTGATTCATAAAATGTATCAAATATAAAATAAGGTTCGATTGAGACTCGTTTAACTATCGAGTTGAGCACGACTTCGAATCGAGTCCAAGCAGTTTAATTTTTTCGAACGAATATGATCGAGTATCAATAGAAAATTATAATTTGAAGAAGTTCGAGCAATTTATCGAACTTCAAAATTTGCCCATATTTAAATCATTTATGTGACGCCCCCAAAATTAGGTATACATCACCCATCTTGGGTCGCCAGATACATAGTACAAAATTCAAATACAACTGTCGTGTACAATACGACAAAACATAAACTGTGAGTTTGAATACAATTATTGTCTACTAGAGATTATACAAACTCAAAAGGAGTCCTCATTACAATTATTATCACAATATTTCACAAAATAGTGAGAACTACTAATGCTATCCTCTGGACCATCACTCCGTTTCTCGACTCGTCCCAGCTATATTCTCATTTCCTAAAGAAAACATTGAAAGAAAGGGTGAGCTCAACTAGCCCAGTAAGAAATATTATGACTAAGATAATACATAATAAATTATCATTAGCTTACAACAATATTAAACTGATAAAGTACAATAGACATCAAGTATAATTGCAGCGGAACAAGCAATCCATTAAAAGAGTCAAGTAAAGAATAGAATCTACTATCTTTTATGATTTAAAAAGTTTTTCATCACTTTTATCACTGAGACTCAGCTCAATAAATAAACCACATCATTAAATCATCCCTGCACTACAGGCCAGTGATTTTCTTTAGTATCACGACCACGAATTATCCATGCACTACGGGCCAAAGATAATCGTGTTTTCATCAACGGTCCTGATCATGCCATAAAATAATTCATCTTTGCTCCCTTGGCCAAAGAGAACCAATAGCCATAATCATACCAAAAACTGTCCATCAATGCACTACGAGCCAATGAGGACTTTTAATTTTTACATCATTTGTAACATTACAGTCATGATTACACCGAATAATCCCTGGTTATATTCATACCAAGTCCATCTATGCACTACAGGCCACAGATGACTTTCAACATAACATAAACATGAAGATGATGATAATGATATAAGAATTCAATTAAACAAGTTAAAAAATTAATTTGTCCAGGAACCAATAACGTCCAAATTGTTAACATGATACTGCTTTGTAGAGTAAAATTCAAGAATACTCGAAAGAATATTTTCATGAAAAGATATTGGATGAAGCGCAAATATCAAGGATATTCCACTAATTTCATGGAGTATAGAAGTCAAAATTTTAATCAACTGAGTATAATACTGAATGGAATAACAAAAGAAATCACCATGCATGCGGTACTTCGCATAGACAGGTTATTCTAACAGAATAATAATAACGAAACCAGGTCAGGTGAAATTTACACCGACGGGATGTTCCAACAGAATAATAAATGCAGAATAATAAATGATGGAACCAGGTCCGGCGTATAGCACAGACAGGATACTCCGACAGAATAATAAAGACGGAATAATAAAAATGGAACCAGGTACGGCGTATAGCACAGACAGGATATTCCGACAGAATAATAGAAGAATGTCACCAAGTATAGGGTATTCCGCGTATACAGGTTATTCCAACAGAATAATAAGAAATGGAATAACTACAGTTTTCTTCATGAATATAAAAGAATAATATCCCTTACCGTAAAATAATACTTGATATAAGAGTAGTGAAGTAGCAGAAAACTTTTCTTCTATCTCTCTATAGTCTCTCTCTATAGTTTCTCTCTCTAGAGTTCAGTGAATTCGTAAGAAAATAATGAAGGAATGAGCTTCTATTTATATGAAAAATGCAATGCATAGTAACTAATCCATGAACGGTCCAGATTGATTTACTTTAATTTGACGATCCATATTTAAAGAAAAATCTTTTAAATAAAATATAATATATTCTATTTATATAAAAAAAAATTTACTATGCAAACACTATGCATAATAAAATATAATATAGGGTTAAGTTCAAATGACCACCTGTGATTTGGACGTTTTCCCACTTAACCACATGTATTCAGTAAAGCTATATTTAAACACCCGACCTTTTGAGTTGAAGTGAAAAAGTCACATTTTCCGTCCAACTTAACCGTGCGTGTATGTCAGACGCCAAAAAGCGCATGAGAAGGAGGTTTAACAGTCAAAAACAACTGTTAAATGTCCAAAATAGCCCTTCTTCTTTCTCAAACCACAATCATCTCTCTCATTTCTCACTCCTCAAACCATGGATCTGTGTATTTGAGATTCTGAGCGGTGGATCGGTGGATCTGAGCTTCAATTTCTAACTGAGCGCTATCAATCCGCTATCAATCCCCTCTTCATCTTCATCTTCTTCACTAGTTTTTTTATTAGCTTCATGGGTATGTGTATTTGTGATTCTTGTTTCATGGGTTTGCTCAAAATTGAATTGGATATATGATTCAGAGGCTTTTTCTTCATGAATTTGTTCAACAACGAAATGGGTCTTAGATCAGTCTCTTCTTTTTCTTCTCAATCTATCCCCAAACCGTAGTAGGATTCCCAATTTCTAGGGTTCTCGTAGTAGGTTTTTTTATCTGTAGCTTGGATCTTTTTTCATTTGGCACGCACACATGACGATGCCTTTCAAAATGACTGAGTCGGTGCTTTTGTATATTCTAATTGTTTCGTTAGGTTGTTCTTGGAGAAGAAAGAGGTCGTGTCAGATTGATTACCTTGAATCGGCCTCGTCAACTGAATGTCATTTCTTCAAAAGTCGTAAGCTATAAATGATTTATGGACTTCAACCCATGTTAAACTTTTATACACAATTTTGGTATTTTTATTGTTTGGTGAGTATGTTGTCCCTCATTTATCCTGCACTTAGGTTTCCCTGTTAGCAGAATATTTTGGAATTTTTTTGGGTTTTACTAATGTAATTTAGGTTTCATTTACTGCAAAAGACGGTTGATTTAATGTACATATGGATTTCGATTTTATTGTATGATTGTACATTTCCAACATGTGTGGCATCCTCTGTTTTGGTATTGGGTTCCTTGATGATTTTTGATATATGATGGCATGATGCTGCAGACTGAGCAAGTTCTCAAATCTCTTTTGATTGAATATTTTGATGTGAGGAATGTTGGGTTTTGATTGAATTTAATGTGAGGAATGTTGGGGTTTTCCCCCCTCTTCAATTTGGAAAAATATATGTGGAATTTCTTGGTATGTGATTAATTTGGGAAAACATTGAATATCTTATTAATTTCCTTATAAGATTTTTTGATCGTCATTCATGTTTGGATTTTCTATTTTCAATCTATGATACCCTGTTTACTCTGCTTTTTGTTTGTTAGAAAAACAGAGAGAGAGAGATGAACAATCATGTCTTTTATATATAACAAGGGTAATTAAGTCTTTATCCAACTTAAGTAACAGAGTTATGACAGAAAGCAGTTTTTCACTTTAACTCAAAAAGTCGGGTGTTTAAATGTAACTTTACCGACTATAGGTGGTTAAGTGGGAAACCGCTCAAATCCCAGGTGGTCATCTGAACTCAACCCTATAATATATTCTATTTATAGAATAACTTTAATAAAGTATTATGTTTTATATGAAAAGATTTTACTATGTAAAACACTATGCATAATAGAATATAATATATTCTATTTATAGAATAACTTTAATAAAGTATTCTATTTTATATAAAAAGATGTTTCTATTTTATTACGTGAATAAAACAAAACCTCTAAATCAACAATAATTGAATCAAATAATGTGAGATACTATGAAGCAACTATTGTAGCAATAATTGAAAAAAACTGAGTGACTTCTCACATAAATATCAATAATCAATACCGTGTGCTACTATGCAACAACGCGTATTACTGTATTTTTACTACCGAGTAGTTCAACAGTATCAACGGTAAAACTTCCGCCGTTATTTTTAATAAAATATTTTTGTAGTTTTCTCAATCCGATAATAATTCCGTTGTGGGGTCCGCCAATGATTGTGCCGTCGAACGAATATTTCTTGTTTAAAACGAATATTCCCCGACTAATCGAATATAATATGACAACTTGCATACTTTGCAAAATTTAAGAATAGTACCCACAACTACAACATTATCTCAAATTCACACCATAATACAAAAAAAATTATTTCGAGAAAATTAATTCTTTATTCATAAAATCTGGGATTTCACAATTTATATTTCGAGTCGAGTTCGAATCGAACTTTTAATTGAACAAGTACGAATCGAGCCTAAACTGTTTGCTCATTTTACTGCCTTGATGAACGCCACCTCAATCTTAAGTTATCTAATTGTCTAAAATCATTACTAATAAATCTAAAATTTATTGTTATAAATTTTAGATTTTAAGATATTGCAATAGTTTCATTGAGATTTATATAGAGAGATAATTATACTACCTCTATGTGTGAAAATCATACCTACATTAACTGATATTTAGTGGTGGCAGCCATTACTACACCAATTATGAATAATTTTCAACATTTATAGTTATGATAGACTAAAAAAAACGACTTGATACTCGTTTTTATTTCAAAAGAGTTTTATTTATTATTCTTTTAAAATTTAAAAAATTATTATTATTATTTTAAAATTAATAACTTTAATATTCACATATTTACAAATGAAACTCTTTTTAAGAATATAATGAGTATTCTTGTTCTAAATGATAATGGGAACAACCTTAATGCTACGTTTGGATTAAAGAAATGAAAGTGAAAATATAATAATTTCATTCATATGGAATAAAAAAAGATTGTGTTTGGTTGGTACATTAGAATGGAATGAACCATTCACATTCTTGCAAAATTTATGAATTTTATCAGGAAATTAATATTTTCACATAACTTTTTGATATATTCACATAAAACAATCGTTGTAGATCTTATAGCGACGGTTTTACCGTCGCTATAAATCTATAGCGATATTTTTTTATGTGAAAATATCAATTGTCATTTTATTACTTATGTGAGTGTATGAGAATGACTCATTTCAGCTGGAAGAAAATGACTAATTATACTATTTGCTTCTATATTTTATTTTATTTTATCAATTATATTCATTCAATCCAAACGTATTAACCAAAAAGTCGCTAGAGAAATTGAATCAAAATGCAAAATAACTACTTAATTGGTACATATACTAAATTGTGACACCCCAAAAATTAGTTATACATCACCCATCTTGGGTCGCCAGATATATGATACAGAATTCAAATACAACTTACTAATACAACTGTCGTGTACAATACGACAAAACATAAACTGTGAGTTTGAATACAAATATTGTCTAATAGAGATTATACAAACTCAAAAGGAGTCCTCATTACAAATATTATCACATTATTTCACAGAATAGTGAGGACTACTAATACTATCCTCTGGACCATCACTCCGTTCCCCGACTCGTCCCAGCTATATTCGTATTTTCTAAAGAGAACAGTGAAAGGAAGGGTGAGCTCAACTAGCCCAGTAAGAAATATTATGACTAAGATAATGCAGAATAAATTATCATTAGTCTCCAACAATGTTAAACTGATAAAATATAATAGATATCAATTTTAACTGCAGCGGAACAAATAATCCATTAAAAGAGTCAAGTAAAAATAAAATCTACTATCTTTTATGATTTAAAATGCTTTTCATCACTGTTATCACTGAGACTCATCTTAATAAATATTCTACATCATCGAATCACCCCTGCACTACGGTCAAGAATATTCTTTAGTATCACGACCACAATTATCCATGCACTACGGGCCAAGAATATTTGTGTATTCATTAATGGTCATGATCATGTCAACAACTGTCCATCAATGCACTACGAGCCAATGAAAACTTTTACCACATTATTTATAACATTACGGTCATGATTACACCGAATAATCCCTAGTTATAATCATACCAAGTCCATCTATGCATTACAGGCTACAGATGACTTTCAAAAAATATAAATATGAGGATGATGACAATGATATAAGAATTCAATAAAATAAGTTCAAGAATTAATTTGTCCAAGAACCAATAACGTCCAAATTGTCAACATGATACTGCTTTGTAGAGTAAAATTCAAAAATGCTCAGAAGAATATTTCCATGAAAAGATACTGGATGAAGCGCAATTATCAAGGATATTCCACTAATTTCATGGAGTATAGAAGTCAAAACTCTAACCAACTGAGTATAATAAAGAATGGAATAACAAAAAAAATCACCATGCATGCGGTACTTCGCATAGACAGGTTATTCCAACAGAATACTAAATAACAGAACCAGGTCAGGAGAAATTCGCACCGACAGGATTTTCCAACAGAATAATAAAAAATGGAATAACAACAGAAATCACCATGCATGCAGTACTTCGCATAGACAGGTTATTCCAACAGAATACTAATAAAGACGGAATCAGGTCTGGCGTAAAATGCACATACAGGATATTCCAACAGAATAATAATAAAGACGAAACCAGGTCCGGGGTAAAACGCACAAATAGGATATTCCAACAGAATAATAAAGACGTAATTAGGTCCGGCGTAAAACGCACAGACATGATATTCTAACAGAATAGTAAAGACGGAATAATAGAAGAATGTCACCAAGTATAGGGTAGCCCGCGTATACAGGTTATTCCAACATAATAATAAAGAATGGAATAACATAAGTTTATTTTATGAATATAAATGAAATAATACTCCTTACTTTAAGAAGAAGAGTACTGGATATATAAGTAGTGAAGTAGCAGAATACTTTCTTCTTTCTTTATATAGTTTATCTCTCTAGAGTTTCAGTGAATTCGTTAGAAAATAATGAAGGAATGAGCTTCTATTTATAGAAAAATGGACTACATAGTAACTAACTCATGAACGGTCCAGATTGATTTACTTTAATTTGACGGTCCATATTTAAAGCAAAATCTTTTAAATAAAATATAATATATTCTATTTATAATCTAATAAAACGAATAACTTTATAAAAAAATTTACTATGCAAACACTATGCATAATAAAATATAATATATTCTAATTATTGTATAATAAAATAGATAACTTTATAAAAGTATTCTATTTTATATAAAAAGATTTTACTATGCAAAACATTATGCAGACACTATGCAACGCTATGCATAATAGAATATAATATATTATATTTATAGAAAAACTTTATAAAAGTATTATGTTTTATATAAAAAGATTTTCTGTATTATTACATTAATAATACCAACAAAACTGAGTTACTTATCATGTAAGCATCAATAATTAATACCGTGTGATACTATCCAACCATGCGTATTACTGTACTTTTAACACTGGGTGTTTCAACAGTTAACGGTAAAACTTCCGCTGTTATTTTCATAAAGTATTTTTGTCGTTTTTTCAATCCGACAATAATTCTGTTGTGGGGTCCACCAATGATTGTGTCGTTGTACGAATATCCCCTGTTAAAACGAATATTCCCCGACCAATCGAATATTATATAACAACTTGCGTACTTTGCAAAATTTTTAAATATTACCCACAACTATAACATTATATCAATTTCACTCCATAATATTTAAAAATAATATTTATAGAAAATTTATCTTTATTCAAAAAGTTGGGGTTTTACATAAATTATCAAATTGGGGGGGGGGGGGGGTTGGGGTGTGTGTGTGTGTGTAGTCATAGTCAAAAATCAAGTTGTATGAATGGAAAAAGATGCTCAAGCTCATATATAGAAAATGGGTATTCATCCATGGCAAACGTTTGTCATGGACATTGTTCAGCAAACAAGTTGATTACCGTTGATCTGGACAATGGAAGGTTGAGATTGGTCAAATTTTCTCCTTGCCGCTACAACTTGTAGCGGCAGTCCTTTTTCCTTTTTGTTCGTTAGCCTATTACATTACTGTCCCTGACTTATAATACATGTCTGCCGCTACAGGCTGTAGCGGCAGTGTGAATCCCACTCATATGGCTATGTAAAGATAAATTTATATTTATGTATACATAATGTAAAAATAAAATATAATGATACATAATACAAAAATAAAAGATAATGATAAGATAAGTCTAAATAAAAGATAAACTTATTTTTATAAATACATAATATAAAAATAAGATAAATTTGAATAAAAGATAAATTTATCTTTATAATAAAATAAATTTATCTTTTATAATAAAATAAAATAAATTTATGTTTTCATATCTGCATTTCGTGTTTATCTTCCATATCATCTGCGTTATCCGCATATCGTGTTTTCATGTTCATCAGCATTTCCATCTCCATCATCTTTATCATCTAACGACTGCAACGGTGATCCTCCATAACTGAAAACTCTTATTCATCATCGTCATGATAAAACTCAAATTCACTCTTTTTACTTGTCACACCAATTCAACTAATTTCCCTTCTACCTTATATCCAATCAACCTAGCTTTTGATATCACTTGTTGCGAATTAAATCAACATAAACCACACAATAAATAAGAAAGGATAAAACAACACAAGATTTAACCTTTAAAAAAAATTAAAAATCAAACTCCGAATTTCCATTATATCAAAATAATGAATTTACGATAATCTTTCAAAGACTTACACACTACAAATTGAACTTTCACAATACCGCGACACGATTTGTTAAACAAGTTTAAAGTCGCAAAACTATCTCGTCTGTAATACAATTTTTTTACACATAATATAAAAAGTATAAAAATAACGTCCTCGCATAAACATAAAACTCACTTGTACATTCTCTTAACTTTTAAAAAATTACTACATGACTTTTGATTGTTCTCACTTCAACAACAAAACATCAATTTGTAGATAAACTAATGAATCTAATAATTTTAGGAGAAGGAATAAGATATTGGTGGGGTCCGAAGGGTTTGAAACTGAGAAGTTGAATTTGGGACGGTGAGGAAGTATGTCAACTAATATGTTCACGGGTAAGAGTATTTTGGTGGGGTCCACCTCATTAGGTAACATTACCAACCTTTTCTCTCCATCCAATTGTTATCATCATTCTCATCAATAACAACATAAATGATCTTGTCTATTAAAATATTTTATTTATCTGTTTTCTACTTGAAAAATAATTTCTATTATTGGACATCGCACAGCTATTAAAAACAAAATTTTGTAAATGCTATATTATCAATTTTTTTATTTTTTATTTTTTATTTCCAAAAAGAGAAAAAGGACATAAAATGTAATGCCTATTTGGTGAACCCTTGTGGTGGGCTGAATTCTTGCAAATAAAATGTAAATAGGTTTCTTGCAAAGTAAGAATTCTTGAGTTCAATCCTTGATAGTCAGTGGCTAAGGTAGGGGTGTGTGTGGGATCCGGTTAGCATGAAGTTATTTTTTTTAGTAAGTTGGTCAATTGACCAATAGAATACTGACACACATACAACCTCGTCTGCGTGTCAGTATTTTATTGGTCAATTGACCAACTTACGTAAACTTCATACTAACCACTTACGTGTGTGTAAGGGTGTAAACGAGTCGAGTATTGAGTTGCTTAGATTTGTTTTACAAAATTTATCGAGTATAAAATAAAATTTGATCGAGGTTCATTTAGCTACCGAATCGAGCCCAAATAGTTTGAACTTTTCGAACGAATATGATCTGAATATCAATAGAAAATTAAAATCTGAGGAGGTTTGAGTAATTTATCAAACTTTAAAATTTACTCATATTTGACTCATTTATATTTCAAGTCGAACTCGAATCGAACTTTTAGTCGAGCGAGTACGAATCGAGCCCGAACGGTTTGCTTATTTTAAAACCTTAGGTTTGTGTTTAAATTTAGTCTAAATTGTCAAAAAAACAAGAAAATAGTTATTACTTGGACTATGTTTATTTGCTCCTAAGACTATTAATCCCGATATTATAATTATAATATAAAGACTATTAAATTATTTTATAATCCTTATACTAATAGTTATAAGTTTAAATTAGAAAACAAATAAGACACTTAGAATTAATAGTTTTATCCCAAGTATAACCCTTGCAAACAAACCTATGGTAATTTTAATATTGCATTTGATTAAAACCTTTTCAAATAGGGATATGATAGTTATATCAAAACCATCTCCATGTGATCTAATAGATCTACTAATTCATTAATAATACATTTGTCATCTTATTGTTGTACTAATTTAGATGATGTTATTTTGGAGAGCCTTCCTAATGTTTGTTTGCAATGATAATGAAAAGAAAAACTTTTACACCAACAAAAAAGAAGAGGAAGAAAAGAATAACTTACCCTTTGTTAGGCTAGCCCAAAGTGATTTGGATCCAAGATCAAAACTGCCATTTAAAGTTGTTTGGCACTTGGCATATAATTTGAGTAGTAATTTTTGAGATCAAACGAGTGCATATTAAATTTTAAATTAATATAAATTTATTTAATTTTAATTGATACAATTAGTATAAGGGAAAAATATATGTACACAGTTGTGTATTACACAGTCGGCTATGACGACAGTTTTTTGGGCTATAACGACGGTTTCACCCGTCGCCATAGCTATTCTGGGCTATAGCGACGGGTGAACCGTCGCGAAACCCCAAAAAATCCGTCGCCATAGTCCGACTATGTAATACACAGCTGTGTATATACATATAGCCCTCAGTATAATTGTATAGTATATAACAAAAACTATTAATTACAAAATTTATTACATTCTAAATTTTTATAAATCATACCAATTTTAAAATTTAATAGTTTATCGTGTGACCTCAAAAGTCAAATTATATCTCTAGTGGCTCGAACAAGGATTAATATGCATACTACTATTGTACTTGGCAAGAAGTTGCAGCATGTTTCTCCAAATTCATATGTGTTCTATGGTTTATTGTTCTAGTGTAAATGAAATATAATTTGCATCATTTTAGAAAAGGCTTCAGGATCTTTTTTATTATAAAAAACAATGCTATATCCTCGTATAATGATTTAATTTTTCAGCTGGCATCATTCTGTTTTACATGGCTGTTAACTTGCAATTTTTTCCAGATACTTCAAATTACCTAAACCAAAGCTCATAAAAATAAAAATAGGAAACTGATATTTTCACAATTATTTTTTATATTTTCACAACAAAAATATCGCTATATATATATATATCGACGTTGACTATAAATTAAATTTGTACTTGTCTCGACGTTCCAAGAGATATGATGCTACCGGGGTTTGTCAGTACCACTCCAATACTCGGGGTCATAGCACTGAAAGTTGTTGGGCACTGAAGTTATATCATTTGAAGGAAATTTGTCTGCAACACCTCTTGCAATCCAAAGAATGAAGGTCAAAGGAGTAAAAAAACCCTAATCAATCTACGTTCCAAGAGATTTGATGCTACCGGGGTTTGTCATGATGTCCATATCAATCATGTTAAGCGATTCAACTGTGAAAGTCGGGATAGGGGAGAAAGAATTTCTAATTTTTCCCTCAAGTTCATATGTGCAATTTCATAAACTTGTTTGGACTGTCCATTTTCTTATGGAATTGATATTTTTACGTATATTTTTTATATTTTTAAACGTAAATCACCTCTATATGAAAACAATTTATGTTAAAATATCAAAAAAACAGATATAGAAATAATGTTCTCCTTTTCTTATCTATTGGTGATATTTTGTGCAAAATTTAATGTAATAACTCCGGTTAAGTCATAACCTATAAGGTACCGTTGGCCGTTGGGTATGCATTAAATCAATGTAATAGTTTATGAATAAATTTTCTTATTACATATATTATTTTTTTATGACCATAATACTATTACATCAATTTTTTGTTTTTTATTATATCTTTCAATTGATGTATTGACTCGTTACATTCGTAATACAATAAATCATAAAAAAATAAAACAGAAATAATTATAACTGATCAGACATTTTGACTTAATTTTTATTTTATTCATTACATACAATTATATAATAATTAAATACAATTTTGAATATAATAATGTAATAACATCATAATTACTGCACAAATACTAATAACCAACTAAACAAATATGTCATAATAATCTACTACCAGTACATTACACCTACCTTATTATTAGGACCGAGCAAAAAACGGGTATAACCGAATTACCGAAACGAAATAATTTAACCGAATTTTTTTGAAAATTCGGTTATTTTTACTATTTCGGTTATATCCGAATTATTTTACTGTTTTCGGTTAGTTTGTACGGGTATCATTTTTGGGTTATTCGGTTAAACTGAATAATCGAACAAATCTCAGCCATTAGCCCAACTTTCTAATTCTCAGCCCTCAGCTAGTCAGCCCAGCCATTACTCATTAGCAATTTAGCACTCAGCCCATCCCAGCCAACAACCATTAGTCTTTTTTAATTCTCAAACTCTCAGATCTCTCAATTCTCAAAGTCTCCGACTCTCTCACTCTCAATCTCTCAGATCTATCGACTCTAAACTCTCGGCTGAATTATATTTCTTCAGACGGACCATTGAGAGGCAGCCGTCCATGTCGTCGGCGCCGTCGTTAGAGAGGCAACTCTGATCTGTCATCTTTCTTTCTTGCGCGACGGCGACGCATGACGGAGACCACCAGCGACTTCAGATCCCAGCGACGAAATCCCATTCGGGTCTAGTTCTGATTTGTATTTGACGAAATCCCAACAACTTCAAATCTCACTTTCGTTTTGCATTTGGGGCCATTTCGTTTGATCTCAGTTTGGTTTGGTTTGATTTTGTGACGAATTTCGTTTTGATTGTGAAACTTATTTTGGAAATTTTGTTGCTTGGAGAATAGAAAGAATATTTATGCTGAGGGGTGTAGTTGTGTCCTAGAGGAATTATTTGTTTATTTTTTATTTTGTGGGCAATTTTGCTGGTGAGAGACCTATCTGGCTACTGGGGAGATCTGAGATTTTTTTCATCTTTCATCTTTTATGTTTACGAAGTTTCTTTTGCTTGAAATAATCACGGGCATTTTTTGGTTTGTTGATATTTGTAGAGAATCTCTTATTAAGGTCATAGAACCACCAATTCTTCCATTCTTTATGCCTGTTGATTACGTAGAAGTTTTAGCTCAAATTCCTGAGAAAGCAGATAAAAGGTGTATACAGTTCAAGCTCAAATTCCTGAGAAAGCAGATGGATTGTAGCATGTCTGTAGGAACTGAACTGTGTTGCTGCTAATTCTTTTCAATTCGGTTATTAACCGAATAACCGAATAACCTATTCGGTTATTCGGTTAGTGCACAATTCGGTTGTTTGTTCGGGTACCTAAAATAGCGTTAGTTCGGGTATCGGTTATAACTAAAATTGTGGTTCGGTTCGGTTATTAACCGAATGCTCAGCCCTACTTATTATACATGATATCAAATTTCTATTCGACGAATCAAACCCCACAAATCCACTATTTCAATACTCCTTTCACGGAAGTGGTTAGCATGAAGTTCATTTTTGAGTAAGTTGGTCAATTGGCAAATAGAGTATTGACACGCAGACGAGACTCTATGTGTGTCAGTATTCTATTGGCCAATTGACCAACTTACTCAAAAATAAATTTCATGCTAACCAGATCCCTCCCTCACATATTCTGGTCTAGAGTACTGAGGCACAGTCCACTATCAGAGTAGTCTCTCACATATTCTTAAAAATTACAAAATTTATCGCAAATACTAATTTATTTAATTTATAAATATAACATTTGATATTTAAGCTATTGCACTACGAGTATTTAAACATCCAAACAAATCATAAATATTTCTGCTCTAAAAATATCAATGTTAATATTTCATGTGTCAACTTTTATTTTTTATTTTGTCTTTATGTCACTATCTTGATATACTAACAAAAAAAATAATATTATAAACCAATACAGTACTGATCATAATAAATTGGTCAATTGACCAATACAGTACTGATAAGAGAGATTATAAAAAATACTGATACCCAAAGTATAAAAAATCATTAGTAGGTCCTACCGGGAGTCGAACCCAGGTCGCTGGATTCAAAGTCCAGAGTGCTAACCACTACACCATAGAACCACACGCAACCGTTTTCCCAATATGACATCATAGTCGAAACCATAATCTTTAATAAATCAAACTTGTTTGGTAACCATCAGCCATCGCAGCAGTTTATATATGTCAAACATAATATTCTTGAAACAATATCAACTTGTGAATTTGTAGTGATATTTTTATCAACATGTTTTATTGAATTAGGCTCCAAAAGTGAAAGGGGTTGGTTTATTTATATATTATATATATATATATATGCTTAAAATTGTCTTAAAAATTGAAGTATTCTAAATTTTAATATTTCAATTGTCTAAAAAAATTAATTTTTTTAATCTTTCAGTTTAGTATTCTAAATTTCATAACGTTTTAATTTTATCTCATATAATTTATACACAACGTGTTATGTATGCCACTCTGTGTAGTTTAAATAAAAGTTTATTGGGATAATATTATCACCAAATTTTGCCGAGGATGTGAAATATTAACGTAGCAACTAGCAATAACACTAATCCTGCGTTTGAATTTAGGAAATGGAATATAGACAGAAATAAAATAAAATTAGTATATTTGTTTTTTATTTCCAGTGGAGAATGTTAAATAAAATTTATTCAAATAGAACGAATATATATAATAATTTTGTCATTATATAACAACACCCACCACCATTAACAATCAAACATACACTTAAAATACCTTAAAATCGTTATTTATTCAATTCCTTTAATCCAAACACAATGTGAGAAGGGGGTAGAAATGGGTAATGTCTTATAAAGAATAGCAAAAGATCATTTGGCTGATCGGCTCAGTCTAGACTTCAAAATATTTATAAACAAAAATTATTTCCATTTCACATGAATGACCCCATTTATAAAGTTTATACTTACTCTGTCTTCAAAAAGATGACACAAATATATTTTTCATACAAATTAAAAAAACATGTAAAATAGAAGAAATATGATAAAAAAGTTTTAAATTTATCTTTAGTGACTTTACGTAATTATATAAAATGACGAGTACTTTATATATCAGAACGGATCTAAAACATATCTTTTAAATATCATCTTTCTCTTAAATAACATGTTTTTATTAAAACTACGTTATTTTAGAGATTTTTTTTAAAATAAAATAATATTAAAAGAGAGTGGCCAACTTCCTTCCATTTTGTTTACAAAAATGACACCAGCGACCCCACTTTGTTTTTTTAAAGGAATCTCAAAAACGACGTAATTTTAAGAAAT